>OX453028.1:600000-926699 GCA_949699075.1 Asteroscopus sphinx | reverse complement strand
CCGGACTTAAAGAATAGCACCACCCTTATCTCTTCTCATGGGTGTCGTAAAAGGCGACTAAGGGATTCACCAGCGGATGGGCAGCAGCGTTCTCTGAGTATTTAACCAACCAACTGCGATCGCCAACCCGCCTGCCAAGCGTGGCGATTATGGCATATCCCCCCCTTAATTGGGGGAGGCCTATGTCCAGTAGTGGACGTCTTTCGGCTGAAATGATGATGATGCTTTAACGGTGAAGGAAAACATCGTGAGGAAACCTGCATGCCTGAGATGGGTTCATACAGTTCTTGAAGCTATGACGCTCACCCAATACAAGACCAACACTTTTTTTTTATCTAAGATTACAACAAGGTTTAAAATAATAATGTAAAACAATCATAGTCCATAAAGTTCATTTTCCCGTTAACAATTAGAAACTTGATGGTGATTCATGCAAAATGTAGGCCTAAAAGTAAACTTTGTGGTGGCTAAGGCTTTTAGCACTTGTGGTTGTTTTGCATTAGGTGAGCGATGTGTAGTCCGCCAACCCACAGTACGCTAGCGTGGTGGGCTAAGACCTAAATCCTTCTTATTCTGAGGAGAGGCCCATGCCCACTATAATCGCGGCACGCTATAATAATAATAATAAAAAAGTTTTATTTCTCATTCACAATGGTATGTTACTTAAAATAATGACAAGTTAAAACCGTCCTTAGGTTAATATTCGTTTGTGAAGGACTGGCTATGATGGCGTTTTTGTTTGCCTACTCATGAAGATCCGTAAATATTGACAGCTACGTATGAAGGAACAATTGCCGTACTTTATTGTCAATAGTGATGCACTGCTCCAGCATTATTATTTTTCGAATTTCGAATCTATTATTCAAATTTTATTTTTTTCTACTTTTCTTACTGTTTTTCGACGGAAAGTGAATATAGTAATATGGATGAATCTGAATAAGAAATATTTCATGTGTTTTATTAAAAAAAAAAAGTAATTACTACTACTAACTACCTAACGACCTACCTGCTCCACAAAGACTTATACGACTCGCACTTAACTATATTTTTAGATAATAATTTGAAATGTGTCACAATACTATTGGAAAAAAAACGCCATCATAGCGTGCCGCGGATAATAAAGAGCTGGTAATGTTATGGCCATGTACCTACTACCAAAGCATGAATCTTCCGCATTGTATGTCTGGTAAACTAAGAAACTGAACTTCAACTTACAGTTTCTTTCGTGTCAACGGCGCCATTGTTCTTGAATATGTCGTATCTGTACAGGATCTTCTCGTAGTGACTCTTGAGGATGGAGCCGATGCCCTTGCCTTGCGGGAAGCCCATGCGTCGGGCGACCTTCGACCATTTCCGCTCAGTTGAGCATACTTCGAAACCACCTGTTGGACAAAGCATATAGACATTTTTGTATACATAACAATCACTTTTTGTTGTGGCTATGTAGGTATAAGTTAACGATAGTTTATTAAAACTTAAGATAATTATGACACCTTCGTTGGTCCCGTGTGATTTAAGCCCCGTACAAACCAAAAGCAGGTCAGTAGCAGCGCGGGGCATGAGCAGTTTTAAAGCGTTTTGACGGCGAGCCCGCCATAGAACTGCTTTTAGTATGACATGTTGTGTCAGTTGTCAAACAATACAACTGCCTCGTAACAGCTTTGACGTCACACTGACGCGCCGCCCTATCCTGCTCCGGTGTGGCCAGTTAGTATGGCGGCCATTGTGATACAACGCAAACGCAGCGCTCCTGATCGCGCGCCGTGCTGCCTGATTTATTGTCGGCGGTTCCAGCGGCGCAGTTCGCCAGCAGGCCTGCGCTAATATTTGGTCGTGTTTCATACCGTTCTTTGTATTACAACTTGCGCGGGCCGCCTTCAACCTGCGCTGCTTGTGGTCTGCACGGGCCTTAACAATTTATAATGTGAATGTGAAAACGTGAGTTTATATCACTCCAACATTACATCTATTGCTACAAAGACGCCATATACAGCATTATGACGTCAGGAGTCTGCTATAATGATCTATACAAGTCGCAATAGGTTTTCTCAGAGAAAAAGAGGCAAAGCTCAAAATCACATTGAATAAGTTGGAGTCTATGATATTTTTGATTAACATTTTAATTAAAAGAATTCATGTTTTAAGGAGTCAATCATCATCATCATCATTTCAGCCGAAAGACGTCCACTGCTGGACATAGGCCTCCCCCAAGCATCGCCACAACGACCGGTCCTGTGCCTTCCGCATCCAGCGGATTCCCGCGACCTTCACCAGGTCGTCGGTCCACCTTGTGGGGGGCCTACCCACGCTGCGCCTTCCAGTACGCGGTCGCCACTCCAGAACTTTACTGCCCCATCGGCCATCCGTTCTGCGAGCAATGTGCCCCGCCCACTGCCACTTAAGTTTGGCAATTCTTCGGGCTATGTCGGTTACTTTCGTTCTCCTGCGAATCTCCTCATTTCTGATTCGATCACGCAGGGACACTCCGAGCATAGCCCTCTCCATTGCCCTTTGAGTGACTTTGAGCCTTCTTATGAGGCCCATTGTGAGCGACCACGTTTCAGTACCGTAAGTAATTACTGGCAACACACACTGGTCAAAGACTTTCGTCTTGAGACACTGCGGTATTTTGGACGAGAAGATATTGCGTAGCTTCCCGAACGCTGCCCAACCGAGTCGGATTCGACGATTGACCTCTTTCTCGAAGTTGGACTTACCTAGCTGGACAGTTTGTCCTAGGTATACATAATCGTCAACAACTTCGAGTGTAGATTCTCCGATGTTTACGGGAATGGGTGCTATATGGGAATTCGACATAACCTTTGTCTTGTCCATATTCATCTTAAGACCCACTCTATCAGAAGCTCTACTGAGGTCATCGAGCATTGTACCGAGGTCCTCCATGGTCTCAGCCATGACTACTATGTCGTCGGCAAACCGAAGGTGAGTGATGTACTCGCCGTTTATGTTAATGCCTAGCCCCTTCCAGTCCAGAACCTTGAAGACATCCTCCAATGCAGCAGTGAACAGTTTCGGAGATATCACATCTCCCTGTCTCACACCTCGCTGCAGAAGGATAGGTTTCGAGGCTTGGTCCTGTAATCGGACTGGCATAGTGGCGTTTTCATACAAAGACTTTAACACTTCGATGTACCGATAGTCAATCTGGCACCGTTGAAGAGACTGTAGTACCGCCCAAGTCTCGATCGAATCGAAGGCTTTCTCGTAGTCCACAAACGCTAAACAAAGAGGCAAGTTATACTCTTCGGTCTTCTGTATAACCTGCCGCAGCGTATGTATGTGGTCTACGGTGCTAAAGCCTTTTCGGAAACCGGCTTGTTCGGGAGGCTGGAAGTCGTCAAACCTGCGCGAAAGACGGTTCGTAATGACTCTCGAAAACAGCTTGTAGACATGGCTCAGAAGTGAGATGGGCCTATAATTCTTCAGTAGAGCATTATCGCCCTTTTTGAAGAAGAGTACCACCACACCTCTGCTCCATGCCTGTGGCGTTCTTCCCTCGAGAATGACGGAATCAAACAGCTTCTGAAGGGCCTTAAGGATCGGTTTTCCAGCCGCCTTCAGGAGTTCGGCCGTAATTCCGTCATCACCCGGTGCCTTGTTGTTTTTGAGCTGCTTCAGAGCCATCCTAATCTCGTACAGGCTGACGTCCGGGATATCTTCGGTATAGTGTCGGGTCAATCGAGCTCTTGGGTCGTGAGCCCGATTTACAGCGGGTGTCCGGGTGGACGTGTATAACTGTCCATAGAACTTCTCGACCTCCTTCAATAGCTCTGGCTTGGAGGATACGACTCTGCCATCGTCGGTCCTCAGTTTTGCAAGCTGGCTCTGCCCAATAGACAGGTCTCTTGCGAAGACTTTGGAGCCCTTGTTTTTCTCTATCGCGTCTTTAATACGTTCCGTATTAAATTGGCGTAGGTCACTTTTCAAGGACTTTGAGATCTGTCTATTGAGCTGCCGGTACTTAGTCGCATCATCTGAGGACTGCAGAATCATCTCGCGTCTTTCCGCCATAAGCTCGAGAGTGTGGTCAGAAAGCTTTTTGTTTCTATTTGTACGACGGGTCCTAAAGATCCTAGACCCGACCGTATGGACAGTTTCCACAAACCCATCGTTGTAATCGTCCACTGAGCTCCCTAGGCATTCGAAACGATTCTGAAGTTCGAGCTGAAAGCTCTCGGGGTTTTGGATTTGGATCGGTGCTGGACGGAGCGTAGACTTCATCAGTCGAGATCTTTCCAGCTTGATGTTCAGATTCAATGTGCCTCTTACCAAACGGTGATCGCTTCCGGTTTTAACCGCGTTGATCACAGAGACATCATTGAATATTTGCTTCTTCGTCGACATAATGAAGTCAATCTCATTTTTTGTTACACCATCAGGGCCCAACCAGGTCCACTTCCTATGCTCACGCTTTCTGAAGAAAGAGTTCATCATATAGAGTCCCTCCTTCTCCATAAAGCCGGCTAGTAGATGACCCCGGTGGTTCCGATATCAATATCCAAATTGCCCCACTCGCAGCTCATCATCGTAGCGATTGCCCAGTTTCGCGGTGAAGTCTACCATGACAACAGTGAAGTGAGTTTTAGAGCCATGCATGGCTCTCGAGATATCCTCATACATGGTCTCCACCTCATCGTCGGGGTGATTCGAGGTCGGGGCGTATACCTGTATAACCTTCAACGAATACCTTTCGGTTATTCTGAGTATAAGGTACGCCACCCTGCTCAAAACACTCTCGATCTTCACAATGTTGTTCACAAGAGACTTGTGGACGATAAACCCGTCACCGCCCTGGGAAAGTTGATCGCCCTCCCGGAAATAGAGCAAGTTACCGGATTTGAGGATTATCGTGTCCTCCCCCTCTCTTCGGACTTCAGATAACCCTACGATATCCCATCGTAACCTGCTCAATTCTTCCTCGAGTTCGACAAGCTTCTCGTCGGTCCGCAGTGTACGTGTGTTGTATGCTGCCAGGTCCAGTCTTTTTTTGTTATGGTAGCCGGATCTCTGCCGGGGATTCTTAGCACCCCCTGCCCCGCCGTTACCTAGGCCGCTACCGTAACCAGGGCTAGCGGGGCCGCCGGGGACTAGGGGCCGATTTTTTGTTGTGCTTTGCATGAGGGGATATGCCATAATCGCCACGCTTGGCAGGCGGGTTGGCGATCGCAGTTGGTTGGTTAAATACTCGGAGGGCGCTGCTGCCCATCCTCTGGTGAATCCCTTAGTCGCCTTTTACGACACCCATGAGAAGATATAGGGTGGTGAAATTCTTTGCGTCCGGCACCACACGGACGCGTCCGGCACCACACGGACGGAGGAGTCAATATAAGACAGAATACTCTCATTTTAATATTTTCATTTACTAAATGACACATGTGAATCACACTTACACATGTGAATTACACTGTGTATCAAACTTTTAAGACTTCAGCATTATCAAATTACAGTTAACGAGATTTGCAGAATCGTACAAAGACAATGAACAATAAGGAAAACTGTACGAAAACCAGTTTACCTCGGTAATGCCGAATTTTTAATCCTTAGATTTAAGTCACACATTACAGTTAAGTAATGCAGATACCACCGACTTGCATGCCTAGTGGTTTCCGAAAAGGAATAACGACTTTCTCTTTTAAAAACTAAAGTCAAGGTATTATGGCAAAAGGATGAGCAGTAGAATCATCCTGTGTGGTCATAATAACATCCACTGATCACTGTAGGTGGCGACATCTACCGCGCTACATGCGAACTAACACTGACGTAGCAGATGACGTCACAAATACTAAATCGCGCAAGCTGAGTATTACAAGCAGTTAACGTAAATATAAGAGCCCAGGGTCCTGCCTTAGTGTTGGACGAACATAAAAAAACACAATTAACAATACATAAGCCAAACACGGCCATTACGGCAACATTTTCTGATGGTAGTTCAATGGGTTCCATGTTCAGTGCAGTGAATCATGATGGTCTAACAGCTAATACTGCCAAAGTTCTAAGGGAAAAAGATTCTTAATTCTTAAGAGGCTGACAACACCTAAAAAATCAAACCTCTGCGGTCACTGTCGTTTTGTATAGAATTGAAAGAGACGCAACAAGAGGAGGGACGTCGGGTGTGCCGCTCAACTTGAATGAAATTTACAGTATATTTTTTTTATAAAAAACGCTTTAAAAAAAAGGTTTTTTGAAAAGCAGAAACAACTATGTTTTAGATTATTGTCTTTCTTAAATGTTTTCTTAATTTCATTTATAATATTTGGTAAATAATAGAGATTGTTTGCTTCAAAGCATGTTTTAAGAGGTTAGTTTACAATTCTTTTCCATCGAGAAAACTTAAAGAAAACGTGTTTTGGGCACAATACAGTTTTAGAAAATACGATCAAGATTAACATAATTTTTTTTTTCACTGCCACAAAATGAATAGATACAGCTAAAAATGTTTTTAAAAGAAGCCTATTTCGGGTAATTGGTTGTTGTCAGCGTCTTAAACCACACAATCATATTTTTCCTAGGTGAAATTTCATGTAATCACGGTAGTACAAATACTAAAAATTATTGCGATATTTCACTGATATTTAAATGCCAAAATTGTCAATATACGTGGGACACTCAGAAAGTTTTGCGAAACTAAAAAAAATTGTTCTATACGTACATATATTTTTATCAAATCTTTTCAAAGTACTTTCCACCAGCCTCTATACAAAGATTCATGCGCCTAAACCAGTTTTCAAAACACTTTTTCCAGTCCGCCGCAGACACCTCGTTTACAGCCTGCTCGAACGCAGCCAGCGCATCTTCCGGCGACGAAAATTGTATCCCTTTGAGCTGATTTTTTATTTTTGGGAATAAAAAGAAGTCACACGGTGCTAGATCAGGGCTGTAAGGAGGGTGACCCAGGAGTTTGACTGGCGTGCTGTCCAGGAAGTCCCTCGTTTTGAGTGCGGTGTGCGCAGGTGCATTGTCGTGGTGGAGCAGTAGCCCGCGGAGCCCTGTGTTTGGTCGCTTGTTGCTTATAACAGAGAAAACTTCTGGCAAACATTTGGTAGTATACCATTCGGCATTAATGCTTCTTTGATCCCGTAAGGGAATTGATACCAAGTGGCCAGTCAAATTAAAAAAGCTAGCGATCAAAATCTTACCCCCGCTTCTAGATCGCTTCACTTTGGTAGGCGTTGGCTCATTTTGAAACACCCAAACAGTCGACTGGCGCTTGGTTTCTGGGTCGTATTGATAAATCCAGGACTCATCACCTGTAACGATGTCGTAAACACGCCGAGACGAGCCTGCTTCAAATTTGTTAAGCATATCACGGCACCATTCCACCCGGGCCTGCTTCTGAGCATCGGTGAGGTTGTGCGGCACCCAGCGTGATACTATCCTCCTCACGCGAAGATGGCTGTGTAGAATCTCGTGAACGCTTCCCGATCCAATCATCAATATGTGTTGAATCTCCTGATATGTAATTCGCCTATTGTCTTGGATTAAATTTTTCACTGCTAGCACGTTTTCTTCGGTAACAGCCGTCAAAGGGCGACCGCTTCTTTCGTCATCCCCCAAAGTTGGTCGACCGCGCTTGAATTCGTTATACCAACGATACACGGTTGCCTTGGAAGGGCCTTCATCTATGAATGCCATTTGAAGTCTATCGTACGATTCATCCGGTTTCAGGCGACACTTGAAATCGTATAAAATCATAGCTCTAAAATGTTCCCGGCGCAGATCCATATTTCAGTGAGACACAATACTTTGAATTAACTCGCAAAAAATGTGGAGGGAAATTTTGAAATTGGAACTTACTTATTTTTACTTATAAATAATCATATTTTCGAAAAACATTATAACTGGCCAGTCTCCCATATATAAAAACTTTTTTTCGCAATACTTTCTGAGGGGCCTGGTACATCAACTCAGCCTGTCGCAGTCCATTGCTGGACATGGGCCTCTTGTTACACCGCAACACTCAGTCCTGCGTCTTCCGCATCCAGTCCCCCCCAGCTATCTTTTACAGCTCATCAGTCCAGAAAACCAGTAGCTAAGAAATAAATCAGATATACATACCTGCTTCTTTGACGATCTTGTGTAGGGCGTAAAGGTCCAGCGGTTTCCTTTCCACAGTAGGGATCTTGAGCACGGAGCCCTGCAGTTCCCAAAATTTCATGATCTGATCGAGGAAGTTGAGCTTCACTCGCGTTATCGCCTGTGATAAAATATAATAGCAATTATTAAGTGCTGGCGCCGACTAGAAGAAAAATCTTCATGTCTCAGTTGGCGAACCGACTTGCGGTACCATTTAGGCAACAGTCTAGGTGGTATTGCAGTTGTTATGGGCAAAGGTAGCCGCTTAACATCAGGTGGGGCCTTTGCTCGTTTCGCCATCTTATACCATAAAAAAAATGGAAGTAGAAGACGTATAGCACCGATCACTACAAATTTGGGAACAGGGCAGGAAGATGATGATGTGCGGCTGATGTTGAGGGCACACAGGGAGAAAGGTTTGCCTGCTAGTGCCGAAACGGGACCTATCGGGGCCCGGGTTGGTTGGCGAATACAGACATGTCCCACGCCCCCGGCTAAAGGTAGGTAGAGAAACACCGTGGTGGTTTTAGTCGGTAAGAGTCCGACACTGGCTCCGCCTTCCCCGGGCGGAGTGCGTCCATCTGGATTTCCCCACGAAGGAAGATGATGATGAAGTATTGACGCGCACTGCAGTGCAAATTCGTAAATACTATAAAATCGTATTTACAGCACGAATTTGCACTGCAGTAAAAAAAAAAGGTAAAATAAAAGAAGAAAAAAAATAAGGTAAAAAAGCTAAGCTAAAGCTAGGGCACTACGGTAAATACGCATTCATTTTTGTGGGTTGCTACAGAATTTTTGCGAAGAAAAGTTCGTACCGCAATACAAATAAAAATTCAAATACGGTATCCCTAATACAAAGCGACTACGCAACCATCACAAGCTCGCGCGCATCTCGTTCGCGCACTTTGTTCGTGACATGACATTATCACGCGATCATCGCGCGAATGCTAATTAGGACACAAAGCGACTACGCGGCCATCGCAAGCTCGCGCAAATTTTGTTCGTGCGAGGTACGGGTGTCATATATAGGTGGCCTAATTAGCATTCGCGCGATTATCGCGCGATAATGTCATGTTACGAACAAAGTGTGCGAACGGGATTCGCGCGAGCTTACGATCAGTGTTGCCACCTTAGTGGTTTTACCACTAGAACTGGTGGTTTGGGACCCCCTGTTGGTGGGCCAAATTTGTGTCTGGTGGCTAGGTTGGGAATAGGTGTGCAAATTAGCATACGCGCGATGATAGCGCGATAATTTAATGTCGAACAAAATTTGCGCGAACTTGCGATGGCCGCGTAGTCGCGTTAATTATTAGAACAACGCCTGAGGCTTTATTATCTAATTGTATGAGGTCGACATCCGGTCTTATCAGTATCTAAATATTTGTTTTTTTCAGAAAGCGATTGTTATCTTTCGCTTAACATTAGGTAGAAACAAATATCCCTAAGGTATGACGTTTGACGAGCTTTTAAGGACTTCCTTTAAAAGTATGTGTATTCGTATGAAATTCAGGACCGAGTCCTTCCTCAGGTAAAAGTGGTTTCTAAACAAAAGCATAAGACTGCAAAATCGTTTTGTAATTATAATTCTAGAAATGTATCAAAAATTGGTTCAGTAGGATTTGTTCGTCGAGTCTAACCAGTGTGGCGGATTTGCCCTAAGGCCCGGGCCTAGGGCAGCTAGATATTAGGGGCGGCCAATCATGACAAAAAAAATACACTGACGATAATAAGAAACGACCAGAGTAAATATTAAAACAAAATTACAATGTATGGTAAAACGCTCGCTAGCTCGCTCGAGCGTACGCGGGGAAGGCGTCTCTGTATGTGTTTATTTGGAATAATAGTCAGATGTAATACTATTGACTGTTGTACACCGACAATTAGCAATAAGCATTATACATGCTAAAATTTTAATCGCTTAATTCCCGAAAAGGGGTCATTGTACTCATCATTATCACATAATCACACACTAAATGGAATTAGTACACATTCATCCGTATTTTGAAGGTTTCAACTTGAAAGCTCCCCACTTTTACCAACAATATTCGTTTGATTATCATTTTAAAATTGTTTTTGGAAATTCACTTGGTAGTCTGCTACAAGAAAAACAACTTGAAAAGTTCAAAGAGGTCCCAAAAAAAAGCATGTGCATTTAATGCTTCTCACTCATTCAATGATTAAAATCGAACCATTCAATTAATTAATTGATATGTAATTAGCACTACAATTGGACGTCACTAAATTCTCTATGGTCGGGTTAATGACCCGTTTGTTTACCATTATATTTAATTGGATTGACACAGACTTTATAGTAACACATATTCTGCGAAAATTTCAACTAGCTGCCTATTGCGATTAAAAAGATACATACTTGTGTCAGACCGATACTTAAATTTGTACGCCTTGATAGGCAAAACATGTAGGTGCTTCAATTTATTTTATATCTTGCATGCTTTAATTTGTATGCAAACGCATGTTTGACAAATAAATGATCTTTACAGATGGACGGAAGGACAGACGTACAGACGGCGGGCGAAGATATAAAATAGGGCACCCTTTTAGGTACAAAACCCTAATAAACCAACAAGAAATGCAGCTACAAATTGTAGTTTTCTTCGTCTCTCTATGGTTACTCTGCAAAGTTCTCATGGTACTTTTGACAATTTTACTTTTGATTTTTATATTTGCCAATCATGTGCAACAAACAATACTGTACTCAGTTTACTCTAAACACCTGAATTAATTTTGTTCACTGGTAGATGTAACTACTAACATTAGTTTCCAAGTTGTTTGTATACTAACCAAATGGACTTACAGTCTGAAATAAAAGATTTTAATTTAATATAATGAGGCGGCACAGAACCGCGATAGATGGAAGGAATTGAGGGAGGCCTTTGCCCAGCAGTGGGACAGTACAGGCTAACAAAAAAAAAAAAAATAACAAAAAAAAAAATAAGTCTCAGTGATGAAGTCCCATCCCACAGCAATTTATGACAATAACCTTTAAAAGTAGGTAGTATATGTTCTATGGTAGTAATAAAATGCTGACACTAACTTGACACTGTTTAGTTGTACTGATTGACCAAGGACAGGTAACATAATTACAAATGAAGCCTGCAAGCATAGAAATCTAAATAATAAGGTAATAGAAATGTTATCTTCTGTCTTTTAATACCGGAACGCGTGTCGTCGGTTTGCCGCTACCAACAAATAATTACGCAATTACGCCCTATGCATTCAATGCAAAATAAATTAAGCCTAAAAAAACCGCTGTTAGATATGCTGCTAAATACAATTTTAGTGACTCCGCGGCCAAAACAGCACTGATGATAATGCGAACAGTTCGCGCACAGGGGGGTGATTCTCGCATCGTAGACATTATCTCGAACTCGACATAATGTCGAAACAAGATGGCGAATGTCGATTGAAAATAAATTTTCGTATTCTCAGAATGTCACGTTAGAGATATGTCTACGCCTAGCGCTCTAAATACAAAGAGTGGTTCATAGACTACATAGCAGTTGACATTACCGGCGACATTTTTCGTACAGATTTAGAATTAGAGATTATCTCGAATTAGACATTTATCTTCGATTGGATTTATATTCGATTATCACTTGCTTTAACGGTGAAGGAAAACATCGTGAGGAAACCTGCATACCAGAGAGTGCTCCATACAGTTCTCAATGGTGTGTGTAGTCCACCAACCCGCACTAGGCCAGCGTGGTGGACTAAGGCCTTAGCCTTCTCATACTGAGAAGAGGCCCGTGCCCAGCAGTGGGACAGTAATGGGCTGGTTATGTTATGTAGACATTTATCTCTATAACGCGAGAATTGGGGCCCTGGTGTCCTATACGAGACACCTGCACGCGGCGACAAGTTCACGCGCCTTTACCACTTCTATAACATAATATCACGCCTGTATTTCCCAGAAGGGGTAGGCAGAGGTGTAATAGTACACCCACATTTCGCCAGTTATGTTATAGTCCCATGTAATAGGGGGCGAGCCTATTGCCATCAACCGGGCACAAATCCAGACTCCGGGCTGCTACTGAGAATTTCCTAATGAAAAAACCAAACAACACTTTGCCCGACCCGGGAATCGAACCCAGGACCCCACGCTCAGCAGTCGCGCTTGCAACCACTAGACCAACGAGGCAGTCAATACCACTTCTATGACCATATTATTTAAATTACTATGTCTGCAAGTAAGTAAATTTTATACACATGACACACTGCAATGTATTTGGTCATATTATGGAAATGCCCAGTAGCATAAACGGGCAATACTTTTGTTGATTAATTTTGTAAGAATCGTAGGGGGTTGGCGGGAAAATTCGTAAAGATCGTGTTGTAGATTTTTTATGATTTTCCAAAATTTGTGTTTCTTCAAGTGTTAATGTGTAATAATGGTGGATTATTAAATGTTAAGTGCTCGTTAACGTGTACAAGTGTGGAAAAATGCTACAAAGTTGAAAAACATGACTTTCGTATTATCTCATCATCCCCTCAGAAACCTAGTAAAGTTTCCATCACTTTACTAGGATATAAGTACAATGTTAATATATTCAACGATTACGACTGAAGGACATGTATCCATGGTCATAAAAAAAATAAAAAAATGTAAATATTGTAAGAAACGTTTCTAAGGAAAAGTCTGTTGTGATCTGGAATTACCAAATTAAAGTTTTTCCAATTGTAGAGAAGAAGACGGTTTTTTTTTTATCCTATCCTATCTGAAGGATTGGCCCCAGACGCCAAAAGACAGGGACAAGTGGAAAAAGGGAAGGGAGGCCTTTGCCCTGCAGTGGGACACTACAGGCTGATGATAATAATAATTATGTTCTGTAGTCTTACCTCCAATTCATTTAGTCTTTGAATCCTCGGTGTAAACCTCAACCGGTCTACGTCCACTGCGAATGGAGGTTGCCAATGCTGAAACAAAACAATATTTTTAAAATTTCATATACATAGAGTTAATTTAAAGATTTTTATTAGTATGCTTAACTTTACAAATATGAATTAACTAGCTTTTACCCACAGCTTTGCACCTGTGGTTCTCTATCCTGCAAGATCCATGCAGTTTTCCAGGATAAAAATTATAAGTGGTGTGTAAGTCAAGACAGGCTCTGCTATGCTATTGGTTGTATGTAGATATTTTATGACAGGACAGTGGAAATCTTATAATCTTAGTATGAGTAAAATAAACTATTAAAGCATTAACCAGTACGAGCAGTTTTGAATTAAATTCCTAGTTTAAGACTGCATTGAGCTGGTGGAATTTAATAACTGTAACAGATCAGATTAATATCCTGTTTACCCACGATAACAATATATCTAGTATTATACAACATGTTTTTGAAATAACTGAAAACCTCTTAAGGGGTCATTGCACTCATAACTTTTACTATGGGACCAACCCTGAAATCGCGAAAAAAATATCAGCTGATCCCTACATTTTGTTGATTTATGAAAACACATAAACACACACACTTAAGAGGTTTTCAGTTATTTCAATAACACATTGTATTTCTATCTCTAGTACCTGGGCAAATTGTGGATAGATAAAATATTAATTTTGGCTGTATGAAATTATACAATGCTCAGATTTTCAGTTACTTTATTACAACACTACAGCTGTTTACAATATGAAATTTTTTGTGACAAACTAACAACATTAGATAAGTTTTATAGTTTTAAAAACAAAACATTGTAGTAACATTGTTCATATATTCATCATATTTGTATAGTGATATGAAGAGAAAATGTTTTATTTTTAATCACTGATAGCTGTAAGTATTAATTTAATAATTAAAAATATCAGAAAGACAAAGGACACATCTAAAAATTTTCTCTCATAAGCACTGTACTATTTAATATTTATCTTCAAAATTCATTCAATCAAAAGAATTACCTGAAAATGGTGTTGATTCTCTTATTCATGAACTTAACTTATTTTAAACTATCACTCTCTTTTTAACCGACTTCAAAAAAAGGAGGAGGTTATGTATTCGGCGGCTTTTTTTTTTTTTTTTTTTTTTTTCATGTATTTACACCGATTACTCCGAGATTTGTGGGCCAATTTACGTGGTTTTTTTTTTATTTGGTAGAGAAAGTCCGCGTGGTGGTCCCATATAAATTTGACTTGGGTTGAGTAGTTTTTTAACCAGCTTCAATATTCTTGGCCGATATGCGTGTTTTTTTTTCATGATAGTGATTAGACGTTTGGAAGAACATGAGCGAGACCTTTGCCCAGCAGTGGGATAGCAAAGGTTAATAAAAAAAAAATTCTCAAATTGGTTTTATAAACATTTATGAATCAGCCCTCGCAATTTTCAACTAAAAAGTATGAAATAAAAACTTTTTAACAAAAAAAAAAACCGACTTCAAAAACCTTGTATTTTAAAATCTTAACATAAAACCAAAATTTTGAAGGCGGCGCGTGATTTTCATGTACGTTCACATAAACTGTATTTACTATAGATATTGCGTTCGACTGTACATTACATGACGCAAAGGGTCAATCACGCGCCGCCTTCAAAATTTTGGTTTTATGTTAAGATTTTAAAATACATACAATGATTATTTTTTACTTTTTAGTTAAGGTTTTTGAAGTCCGTTTTTTTTTGTTAAAAAGTTTTCATACTAATAGTAGAGGCAACAATTTTAGAACTGTCAAATTAGTTTACGTGTCATATTTCTTAGTATTTTAGTGGGCATGTTCCGAGATCATGACTAAACTTGTATGGAAATTTTAATTCCGACTAATTTGACAGCACTTAAATTGTTGCCATCCTTTTCTTGTATCTACTATTAGTAAAAGAGAGCGACAGTTTAAAATAAGTTTAGTCCGTGAACAAGAGAATCGACACCATTGTCAAATCAATGCTTCAGTTCAGTTATAAATTAAGACACAGGAACTAATTAAAAAAAAATACTGAGGTACACACGGCTACACATCAAGCTGTACATTTCCAGTATAAGCTGACGTCGCATTGTATAGGTTTTCCGTACAATGCGAGATCAGCTTATACTGGAAATGTACAGCTTGATGTGTAGTCGTGTGTATCAATCAATCAATCAACTCAGCCTATCGCAGTCCACTGCTGGACATAGGCCTCTCCCAAGTTGCGCCACAACGCTCGGTCCTCTGCCTTCAGTCGTGTGTATGTACTACTTAAATCATTTAATCTCAGTCTGATGCAGATATATTTGAAGATTGTGTCAACAAACAATATATAAACAAAAAAAACCTGATTTTTATCAACCCTGATTCCCTAGTCTTTTCCTGTACCCTTCAAATGTAGTGATAAGTGCTGCCTATAAAGAACACACAAACAGTCTTACCCTTAATAGAAACTAAGAAAAGTTATTGGATGCATTCTTAGATTTTAGTTTACATAGCAATTTAGGATAGAATTAAATCACTCATTAGCCTCAAGGCTAGATTGTAATACAATTAAAGTATCATTTTCTTCAGAGTAAAAAAAAAACCTGGATACATAAAAGCTTTCTACATAACTTGCAGATTCAGTCAGTGGGTCAATGAGTTAGCTAACCTTCAATTTGTTTATTTTTACAATAACATAGGTCACTGACACTCACAGCCACTAAAAATAATGCTGAACAGTACTATGTATCAGTCTTATTGTATTTTTAAATGTTTTAGGCAGGGTTCTTCAATCGCCAGTTAATTTTTATCAGAGAAATAAGTTTGCCATTTTTACAGTTGGCCTGTATTGTTCAGAAATGATCCAACCCACAAACTGGCCCAAATTATTGTATTGAAGCCAAACAATCTAAAATAGTCTGTTGTCATGCATCAAAGACACATTTTATTCTAACAACTAGAAATCAATTTTTATAATAGGTTATATATATTTTACTGTTACAAGAAACATGTAATCGTGAATCTTTCAATAGTGAATAACTTTAATTAGTGTTTTTGTGGGCTGGAACATTTTTTTTTTTTAATTCTTAACTGGCTTGCGTTTGACTGCCACCTCACCTGATGTTAAGCGATGGTGCGGTCGACGATGGTTCACGCTTGCCCAGCAAAAACCTATTCACTCGAGCCTTGAAGACTCAACACAGTACCTTTTTTGTATAGAAAATATACCATTGCATGAGCTATTGGTTTTGTATCTGACAGATGATGATAACTTAAGAAATTGGCATATTACTTACAGATTGAGACTTCTATTTTGATATTGACCTCTGAGCTGATTTATTAACACAACCACAAATGGGTATATTTACAAGTTTTCAGTACAAATATTTTCATAAACATAGTATTGATAATTATTACATTGAATACTACCAGTAGCACCGTTACTTTAGTAACTGTATCATCAGATTTTAGCATCACTTTTGTTTGTTAGTGTCAAAAAACCTGTTACAAAAATGTGTCACACAACTCAGAGCAAAGTAAAAATGAATTAACACGTAAATTGGCATTGATGACCTAGTAGTTAACCCTGGTAGATTGATTAATATTTATTGTTTATGCTTAGAAACCTGTAACGCATAAAATTTGTGATACAAACATGGGTATGTCCCACTATGGGTATACAATTATTGTCTAATGTCTATGGCAGCAATTCCCAAAGTGGGTTCCGCGGAACTGTTGGGTTCCGTTGAAAGCCAGGGTTCCGCAAACAAACTTAAAACATTATAATAAAACAAGTTTAACCGGATTATATCGCGTATATTATTAACATTGTGAGTGATTACTGCGTGCAACGAAACTAATCACAATTAACAGTTGAAACATTTTTTAGAAATATCTGTAAAGATGCTTGTCATCTTAGTCTTCCTGCGACCATGAACGGTGCAAAGCTTTCGAAACGTCAGGAAACCAATCTAAATAATAAACGCGATGTTAAACTTGATTTATTATAATGTGTAGTGATCACGAAAACCTACGAAATAATTAAACTAAAAACATTTAATTTCAACAAATTGAGTTTATAAGTATATACGTATTATATCCATTGTCTAGTACCCATACCACAAGCTCTGCTTAGTTTGGGACTAGATGGTGCTGTGTAAAAATGTCCCAAAGATATTTATTATTATTATTCCTTTATTTATTTATATACATATTATCTACATTTTTAAATATTTCTATAAAAAAATATAAAAAAACATTTAAAAATATAAAAAATAGTAGCCCGCCGGCATCGGGAACAGGGTCCAGACTACCGGTGGTCAGGGCCTCAGAGAGAGGAACTTCCTGACGATACGCGCCGTATCCAGGAGTACCGCTTTCTGTATCAAGCCCTTGACCCAGCTGCCCAACGCGAGCCTCCTAAGATGTAGATCGAGGCTCTTGGCTATTAAGCCATTGGCCGTAACAACAATCGGCACAATGACTGCTGAGTCAACATCCCACATGTCGACAACCTCGTGTGCCAAGTCAAGGTATCTGATTTCTTTATCCTTCTCGGCCTTCACGAGATTCTCGTCATGCGGGACAATAACATCAACAATCATTGTGCGGCGCTCTGAACGATCTATCACCACTATATCAGGCTTGTTGTGAGCGATAGTCCTGTCGGTGATGATAGATCGGTCCCAGTACAACGTGACATGGTCATTCTCAAGAACTGGGTCGGGCACATACTTGTAGTATGGTACTTCCGCGCCCACAAGGCTGTATCTCAGGGCAAGTTGCTGGTGAATAATCCTGGCTACTAGGTTGTGCCTATGCAAATACTCGCCGTTAGCAAGACGAGAACAACCAGAAATAATATGACGGATGGATTCCCCGGTACAGTGGCATGCCCGACATATGTCAACTGTGCCGTCCTTTACAATATATTTCCGGTAGTTGTTCGTCATGATAACTTCGTCCATAATTGCACAGACAAAACCTTCGGTCTCTCCGAAGAGATCGCCGAAGCGCAGCCAGGATACGGACGCTAAAAAGTCTACATCGGGCCCATGAAGGGCCCGGAAAAAGCGTCCATGAAGCTCCTTGCTCTGCCATACCTCCTTGCGGTCAGTAGTATCAAGTACTACCGGTTTGCGCCAGTTCTCTTTAGCCAAAGAGAGCGGGGTCAGTCCTTTGTCCACTGCAACTACATCTCGATGCATCCCCCCGTCGGCTTGGGCGAAATACTCCCTGAGATTGCACACCTCACGGTTGTGAAGGGTTTTGGCATTAAGAAAGCCTCGGCCCCCACACTTCCGCGGGATGTACAGCCTCATCACCGAAGAACGTGGGTGATGCATTCGATAAGCAGTCAGCAGTGTACGAACTCTCCTATCCAGGGCGTCAAGTTCGGTCTGAGTCCATTTGAGTATGCCGAAAGAGTACATCAAGACTGGCATGACCCAACCGTTGAAGGCACGCACCTTATTTCCGCCCGACAAAAGACTTTTCAGTACTTTTTTCAGGCGGCCATAGAAGCGCTCCCCCAGCGATTGCTTCATGTCAGTCTCATTGATGCCTAACGCCTCCGCCATACCCAAATATTTGTAGGTTTCGGTTGAAGAGAGGGATCTGAGGTTTATGGAATCTGAAAGTTGGGTCCCAATAGATTCCATAATCCCCCCCCGCTTTACATGCATGACTGCACATTTGTCCACACCAAATTTCATCCTAATGGAATTACTGAAATTTTCAGTTACTTTCAGTAACTCCACCAGATGAGAATTACTGGGGGCAAACAGTTTCAAATCATCCATATAAAGAAGGTGGGATATCACCTGACCACCTCTTCTCAACCTATAGCCCCGCCCTGAGCCCTCTAACAATGTGCTCAAGGGGTTCAAGGCTAAGCAAAACCACAGTGGGCTCAGACTATCGCCCTGGAATATACCGCGCTCAATCCTGATTGGTTCTCCACTCCCCCGAGTCTGTTGACATCCTGGATAGTGAAGGACCGTCCTCCATTGCCCCATACATGACTCAAGGAAGGTGCGCAGAGTTGCATTAACCTTATACAATTCCAGCACCCTCATAAGCCATGTATGTGGCACAGAGTCGTACGCCTTCTTATAGTCTATCCAACATGTCGACAGATCCTTTTTGGAGCGACGAACCTGTTGGCTAATGGCCATGTCTATGAGGAGCAGCTCCTTAGTACCGCGAGACCCATTCCTACATCCATTCTGAGAGGCAGACATGATTGAATTACTATCTATGTGATAGTTAATTTTTGCTCTCAGAATGGATGTAAGAACCTTATAGACCGTCGGTAAGCAAGTGATCGGCCTATAATTCTTTGGTTCCACGGTACTACCTGATTTATGGAGCAGGTGGGTGACTCCTGTCGTTAGGAACTGTGGTAGCGTACCAGTTTCCAAAGATGACTGGAACTGAGACGCCAAGCGAGCATGCGAACTATGCAGCCATTTTAACCAAAAATTGTGCAGCCCATCCGGCCCTGGAGACTTCCAGTTAGGCATCGGACGGACTGCACTGGCCACATCCTGGGGGCTGATGTTAATAGTGCCCATGTCTGGTATGAGTTCACATGCTCGCTCGATATCCCGCATCCAATCACCCTCGGTGTGACTGACGGGCACCGACCAGATGCCGCGCCAAAATGAACTCATGGCGCTTTCATCCGGCAGATGCACGTCACCCACACCTTGGTCTGGCCGCTCCCAAGCTCTATACACCCACCTTTGATCGCTTTGAAACATGCGATTCTGGGTGTACCGCTCCACTCGCCGCTTATATCTCCGGATACGGTTTGCCCACGCGTGAACCTTTTGCTTCAGGAAGTCGATGCGCTCTGTGGCGCGGGACATATAATCACGAGGACTAATATTAGTTCCCGCAAACGCCCGCTTCACAAAGCGCATCACTCTTGGACGAGTATTTCCCTCCCTGAAGCAAATAAGCTTACCGATAAGTACTCTGGCCCCACCAATACGACGCTCAATCCTGCACTGCCACGGCGGTATGGCTGGTTTAGGTCGTGTAGCTCTGTCATTATTATAAAACTTGACGTGAGCTAGACGACATGCCGCAACCGCCGCACAGTACAGGATGGAGTGAGTATCGACGAGGTCTTCGCTGTCATCAAAATAAGTTGACAGCAGCGAATCCAGAGCACATACCAGCGCCTTATTCCTTCTACACATGGGCAAACGAGGTAACCGTGGTCTGAGTTCTGGGGGTGTGGACCGATACTCCCGAATCGCATCCTCCAATGCGCTCCTCAAATGCTCATTGCACTGGGTACTTACGTTTGTAGCCCTGTCATCATTCTCGTCCTCAGCGTGATTTGACCGCAGCGGGATCACAGGCTGTGCTTGCGGTTGTACCGCCGGCTGCGGTCGGGGAGAAATGACACGGCTACTCTGCACTTCAGAGCGTAGCCTATCAAGTGCGTCGTCACTCAGCCGATGATCACGCTGAATGACGCGCACCTGATCCGACAATCGTTGCGCCGATACGTTGACAGCTGGTTCAAGAGCCTGAAACAGAGAGAGCATCCGGTCACGGTACGCGGTCCGGTTAGTTCCCCCCTCTGTAGCCCCAAAGTATGCGCGCATGACATTTTCGTTCATCGAATTCGTCCATCGCATGCGCTGCACACTCCCACCGGGAGCAGGGACCCTATCAGAGGCCGGTGGGCCTCGAGGTCCTATGCTGGCCGGTGGTCGGCCTCTTCCTCGCCGACGTGCAGGTGGTGGTGACGTCGGCGGCGAAAAATATTCGTCGCTCGAGCTCGACGCAACTGCAGCGGCTGGTGTGGCGTCACTCACGATTGAGGCGGATTCCAGCGGCTGCGAGGCGGAGCTGAGCGACGAAGCCGAAGGTGGTGGGCGTGCGCTCCGAGCTCTCGCCCGACTTCTCGTCAACATTGCTATTCCACTTATGTTTGCATGTGTATATTGCGGTAGATTTTGTCGCTGGGTGGTTTTTTCTTATATATCATTTTATTTTTTGGTCTATTGTGTTGTTGTGGGTTGAAAACTGTTGGAAATTTCCGTTAAATTTTAAATATTTATTATTATTATTATTATTATTTAGTAACTGTTGGGTTTCCGTAAAACAAAAACATATTTTTATTAACCGACTTCAAAAAAAGGAGGAGGTTATGTATTCCGCGGGTTTTTTTTTTTTTTTTTTTTTTCATGTATGTACCAGGCCCCTCAGAAAGTATTGCGAAAAAAAGTTTTTATATATGGGAGACTGGCCAGTTATAATGTTTTTCGAAAATATGATTATTTATAAGTAAAAATAAGTAAGTTCCAATTTCAAAATTTCCCTCCACATTTTTTGCGAGTTAATTCAAAGTATTGTGTCTCACTGAAATATGGATCTGCGCCGGGAACATTTTAGAG
Source organism: Asteroscopus sphinx (assembly GCA_949699075.1). NCBI lineage: Eukaryota > Metazoa > Arthropoda > Insecta > Lepidoptera > Noctuidae > Asteroscopus > Asteroscopus sphinx. The sequence goes on along the minus strand of OX453028.1, from coordinate 905,294 downwards.
CTATGATTTTATACGATTTCAAGTGTCGCCTGAAACCGGATGAATCGTACGATAGACTTCAAATGGCATTCATGGATGAAGGCCCTTCCAAGGCAACCGTGTATCGTTCGTATAACGAATTCAAGCGCGGTCGACCAACTTTGGGGGATGACGAAAGAAGCGGTCGCCCTTTGACGGCTGTTACCGAAGAAAACGTGCTAGCAGTGAAAATTTTAATCCAAGACAATAGGCGAATTACATATCAGGAGATTCAACACATATTGAAGATTGGATCGGGAAGCGTTCACGAGATTCTACACAGCCATCTTCGCGTGAGGAGGATAGTATCACGCTGGGTGCCGCACAACCTCACCGATGCTCAGAAGCAGGCCCGGGTGGAATGGTGCCGTGATATGCTTAACAAATTTGAAGCAGGCTCGTCTCGGCGTGTTTACGACATCGTTACAGGTGATGAGTCCTGGATTTATCAATACGACCCAGAAACCAAGCGCCAGTCGACTGTTTGGGTGTTTCAAAATGAGCCAACGCCTACCAAAGTGAAGCGATCTAGAAGCGGGGGTAAGATTTTGATCGCTAGCTTTTTTAATTTGACTGGCCACTTGGTATCAATTCCCTTACGGGATCAAAGAAGCATTAATGCCGAATGGTATACTACCAAATGTTTGCCAGAAGTTTTCTCTGTTATAAGCAACAAGCGACCAAACACAGGGCTCCGCGGGCTACTGCTCCACCACGACAATGCACCTGCGCACACCGCACTCAAAACGAGGGACTTCCTGGACAGCACGCCAGTCAAACTCCTGGGTCACCCTCCTTACAGCCCTGATCTAGCACCGTGTGACTTCTTTTTATTCCCAAAAATAAAAAATCAGCTCAAAGGGATACAATTTTCGTCGCCGGAAGATGCGCTGGCTGCGTTCGAGCAGGCTGTAAACGAGGTGTCTGCGGCGGACTGGAAAAAGTGTTTTGAAAACTGGTTTAGGCGCATGAATCTTTGTATAGAGGCTGGTGGAAAGTACTTTGAAAAGATTTGATAAAAATATATGTACGTATAGAACAATTTTTTTTAGTTTCGCAAAACTTTCTGAGTGTCCCACGTACACCGATTACTCCGAGATTTGTGGGCCGATTTACGTGGTTGTTTTTTTATTTGGTAGAGAAAGTCCGCGCGGTGGTCCCATATAAATTTTATTGACTTAGGTTAAGTAGTTTTTTAACCAGCTTCAATAAATCAGTTTATTTTAGCTTTACGTATCTAGATGATCTGCTCATTGGTTCCTCATTCTGAGAATTCTTGGCCGATATGAGTGTTTTTTTTTTCACGATAGTGATTGGACGTTTGGAAGAACATGAGCGAGACCTTTGCCCAGCAGTGGGATAGCAAAGGTTAATAAAAATATATTCTCAAATTGGTTATATAAACATTTATGAATCAACCCTCAACTAAAAAGTATGAAATAAAAACTTTTTAACAAAAAACTTTTTAACAAAAAATAAAACCGACTCCAAAACCTTAACTAAAAAGTAAAAAATAATCATTGTATGTATTTTAAAATCTTAACATAAACCAAAATTTTGAAGGCGGCGCGTGATTTACCCTTTGCGTCATGCAAATATAATGTACAATCGAGCGCATATCTATAGTAAAAAACAGTTTATGCGCCGCCTTCAAAATTTTGGTTTATGTTAAGATTTTAAAATACATACAATGATTATTTTTTACTTTTTAGTTAAGGTTTTGGAGTCGGTTTTATTTTTTGTTAAAAAGTTTTTATTTTATTTTTATAGTTCCAAAACCATAAAGTTTGGGAACCGCTGGTCTAAGGCATATCTGTCCTAAGGCAAGTATATCCTAAGGCATGCTTTAAAAATTAATCACAACATGGTGGCCTGGTAGCATTCCAAGAGAAAATGACAAAATTTAATATAAAATAAAATAAATAAATAAAAAAGCTTTTAATTAATTCCTTACATTACATAGTTTGAAAAATAAAATAAAAGTTGATGTATGTATGTTAGTGTGTTAGTAAAAAATAAAAATATTATTTTCTATTTTGTTCACTAACAAAATAGAAAATAATATTTTTATTTTTTACTAACACACTAACATACATACATCAGTGTTGTGTACCCTCAAAATTTAATATAGTATGATGTAAATGTATTGATTTTAATATCATTTGTCAAAAAAAAAAATATATATATATTAATATCTTTAGATGAACTAGATGCAGCTCAAAGTGAGCTATTTAATATCACAGGCCTAATCGACAAAATAACACAACATAACATAACATCAAGCCTGTATTGCATTGTATTGTAGGCAGAGGTGTATAGTACACCCTACACCCACATTTCGCCAGTTATATTATAGTCCCATGTAATGACAAAATATTGTCAAATTATTCATTAGTAAAATAAAATAATACAAATAAATAAATAAATATCTCCGGGGCGTTTTTTACACAGCACCATCTAGTCCCAAACTATGCAGAGCTTGTGATATGGGTACTAGACAATGGATATAATACTTATATACTTTTTTTGTTGTAAATACATACTTATAATACATAAGAAACACCCAGACCAACACAAACACTTATGTTTATCACACAAATATTTGTGTCCTGTGGGAATCGAACCCACGACCTCGTGATCAGCAGTCCGATTCTCGAACCACTAGACCACAGATGCCGTCAAAATTTCCAACATTTTTAACCGACTTCAAAAAAAGGAGGAGGTTATGTATTCGGCGGGTTTTTTTTTTTTCATGTATGTACACCGATTACTGCGAGATTTCTGGGCCGATTTGCGTGGTTGTTTTTTTATTTGGTAGAGGAAGTCCGCGCTGTGGTCCCATATAAATTTTATTGACTTAGGTGGAGTAGTTTTTTAACTAGCTTCAATAAATCAGTTTAGTTTAGCTTCGCCTACCTAGATGATCTACTAATAGTTTAGTTTTTCTGTGAATTATCAACTAAAAAGTATGAAATAAAAACTTTTTAACAAAAAATAAAACCAACTTCAAAAACCTTAACTAAAAAGTAAAAAATAATCCTTGTATGTCTTTCAAAATCTTAACATAAACCAAAATTTTGAAGACGGCGCGTGATTTTTTTGTATGTTCGCATAAACTGTTTTTTACTATAGATAAGCGCTCGACAGTACCTACATTATATTTACATGACGCAAAGGGACAAACACGCGCCACCTTCAAAATTTTAGTTTATGTTAAGATTTTGAAATACAAAAAAGGATTATTTTTTACTTTTTAGTTATATACTTTAAAGATCAGCTTACAGTACATTGTCTACAGTTCTTCAGAAGACTTTCCCAACAACTATACAGGTGTACCGTTACATATTTCATGATCTGTTATGACTTTACAACTAGTTCTTGGTTCTAGCTCAACTTTGAGGACCTTGACCTTGCTCTACATGGAAATTTAAGTTACAATTTTAATTTTATAACATTGAATAGCATTGTACTTACTGAATTTACAATGTGTTTGTGTTTTATTAAATTAATAGAATTTTTACTTTAGTCTTATAAAGTGCTAGAAGTTGCAGCCAGTTTTTAAGACTTCTTAAATTGTGCTATTGGAAATGTCTTAACTGATGAGTCTTTCAATCGTCAGTTAACCATTTAACTGAGGAATATGTATGACATTTTGACAATTGTTGTATATAAAGTATATCAATGCGTCACATTTATTCCCTAGTTGAAAGTTAATCGACGATTGAAAAACCGGCCCTTAGTGCATGTTTACATGGGTGCCCTTCATTGAAAACTAGCATATGTAATACTTAACCCAAAATATTATCATGGCAATCACAATACAGGACTAGCTAAGAGTTTTTAGTAGGTATTATTAGTTCCATCTTTGAATACTGCTTATAATTTCTTTTTTAAATGTCACATTCACTTCTCAATATGTAAAATACAATACCAATCATGGTATGAGCAGTTTTTTCCTTACACTACTCTGTAATAGGGTGAGTATCATTGTGGAAAACCCATACCAAAATTATTTAGGTTATTTCTTATACAGAAATTGAACTAATTTCTTACAGATTATTAGAGATTAGCACTTTTTAGGTCTCATGGTCATGGTCAAAACAAAATTATAGTACCAAATTATTTAAAAATACTAGGAAATGGGTAGTTTATAAAATTATGTTATTGTAACCAGTTACATCCCACTACTGACCAGACGGCCTATTCTCGTAATTCTATGCAGGGTTGTTGCTGATCCAGAATTTTACCACATCAGCGGATGCTGATGCTGATGCTGATTTGTGACATTGACATCAGCGGATGCTAATTTTTTTAAATTGGAAATGTGTACTGATCCTTATGAATTTATATAAAAATATTATAAAAATCCGATTTTGGTTATAGGCTAAAAATAGTGCCATTTAAAAAAAAAATACGGAGATTAATCAAATTTTAAAATTAAGGGCAAAATAATAATAACAAACGAAACTTTTTCATGTTTTCATAGAGCCTTAGGAAAAAAAATCGCGACCCTACATTTTTATTTACGAATTATTAACTAAAATCTGGTAAATTATGAGAAACATAACATGAACATTGAAAATGTACACGAGACAATCCCGTAAAGAAACCTGCACACCAGCGCGAGCGAAGCGAGCGCATTTTTTTTAGGTTTACCAAAAACGTTACTCCATTTTAGGCGCATTTTAAAAGGAGTTTTAAGGCTTTTCTTTTTCTTTCACTATGCTTAAACAAACTAGAGATAAATATACAAAGTTTAGCATATATTGAAAGAAACCTTTTGTATGTGAAATTATTTAAACTAGACCTACTTTATTCCGTGTGGTGCCGGACGTAAAGAATTGCACCACCCTATATCTTCTCATGGGTGTCGTAAAAGGCGACTAAGGGATTCACCAGAGGATGGGCAGCAGCGTTCTCTGAGTATTTAACCAACCAACTGCAATCGCCAACCCGCCTGCCAAGCGTGGCGATTATGGCATATTCTCCTAAACTGCTTGGATAAGCCTATGTCCAGCAGTGAACGATTTTCGGCTGACATGAAGATGATGAATGATGGACCTACTTTGAGCGCACAAAATAGCAGCGCGAACGCAAATGCCAATAGTTCTTAGTTAAAAAAAATTCAGAGTTGCCCTTATTATCTTAATGCTTCTGTTATGATTTGCATTCGTTTATTGAAGAGCTTGATTATTTTTATCCAGCTAAGGCAATCCAGCATAAATTCTTTTCATTCTTGGCTTTTTATTTGCTGTTTATAATAGCTCCACATTGCCCTTTTTGTTAGAACGCCTCTTTCAACTGTACTGTCTGCTGTTGACATTTGTCGTAATAGACAAGTTTGTTTTGGTTTTGCTAAAAATCACCGAAGTGCAAAAATCTGTGTTATGATTGGTCAAAACCATAAATTTATTATACTAGCCTCAGATTAATAACTACACTAGCGGTCAAAACTCACAAGCGAAACATAAAAATGTGCCATAAGCCCCTCCCCCTTTCGGTCACGTTACAACATGAACATCAGCATAAATATCAGCATCATTTAATGCGGATGCTGATGTTGAAAATGATGCTGATGATCAGAGGATGCTGATGCTGATATTCGCAACAACCCTGATTCTATGTTTAAAATATAGTTCCGATCAAGCCTCAATGTCATAAATGTCAATCTCATAACAGTAGATACACAGTCTAGCCATTCTAGTTGTCCAACGAAAAATAGTTAAGTGTCCCAAACTGCCTTCAAAACTGTCCAACAATATCCCAAGTTGCCTTTAAACACCATCAATGTCAATTTTCATTGAACCATTGTACAGAACAGATAATTACACTGTGGTAGATGTTCCTGTTTGATGTTTATGTGGGGCATTTAGGACAATGAGACAAAGATTGGAACTATTTTTAAACATTTAAAATTATGGGAATAAACCATCAGAACCTCCGCCTTGATTTCCAAACTTAACTTTAATTGTGAAATTATATAAGGTACAAGGAAGTGGTGAATCTACCCATCATTATGAACAAATTTTACTATAGGACCAACCCTGAAATCGCAAAAAAAAAAATCAGATTGTCCCTACATTTTATCAATTTAAGTGAACACAAATGTAGGGACCAACTTTTTTAGCAATTTCAGGGTTGGTCTCATAGTAAATGTTGTTTGTTATGATGAGTAGATTCACCACTTCAAATATTTCGGATTAATAATGTAGGACCTTATATAGTAAGTGCATAGTTTCATACCAATGAGTAATATGTAAGTATTAGAAATCATGAAAAATTACTGCCTGGAGGTTACTATAACAGTTACTATAAACATTGGTTTAAGTTCATTCACTCTCCAGGGGGTGAATGCTCAAAGGGGGTAGTTAAACCAACTGAACACTTATTTATACATCACATACAGTGTGTTTTACTTTAAAGTTTTAAGTTTAGAATGAAAATAACTGTTATTTTATACAGTTACACTAACTGGATATAGTATGACAGGCAAACCAAAGTAATTTAGAATGAAATATGTGCATGATGTGCCATTATAAGGTTATTTAATAAATGTATAATGTAAGATAATCTGCATGTGTACAAAATATTGGAGATAAATTGTAAATCAACTAGATAAATTGTTATGCAACATCTAAACATTGAGTTTAAACTATTTCGCTGATTGCTCTAATTATCTGCCATTTTTCTACAAATACCACTAGGTACCATTCCTTTTTATTCAAATTTTTTGTTCTACACCAATGAATGACAAAGCAATCTTGTTCAAGTGAGTGTTTAAAGTAATTTCACTGACAAATATACAGAAAGTAGGTCTTGCATACCAATAATTTAGTTAGTTATCTACAGCCAACTGCATATTCCATCTTTTAATCTTTGTAATAATTTAAAATTCTGATATTACTTCTATAGTAGGAATCATTCTTTAATTTTCGTGTGCATTCAACTACCACAGTGGACATTACAGTTAGTCGCGACAAAAAAAAACTCGCAATAGTTCTTTTTTTATCTAAACTATCGTAGGCAGGAGGGCATGACACAAAATGGCAACCAGCCTCCACAATACAATATGCAACTGCATTTACGACTAAATAAACAATATATTAAGCTTCAATTCCTATTCAGACGACACTTGACACGTATTACATGGGATTAGAAGGTAAAAATTAAATTTAGATAACGAGCAACATATTAAGTCGAGGTAATATGGTTGCATCACACGCAATTCGCAACCACTTTTATGGTTAGAAAACTGCTAAATATTAGAGTTTTATCCATAGAAATGCTTTTTGTAAGGCCTATTTAGTGACACAAGGACTTTCGTAACAAAGAAATGTACTCACTGCTGGTGGTTTTATCTTGCAAATGCCCGATTTCTCAGCGATTGGACGTATTTTGCTTATGTATGCCAGGGGGTCCATGAATTCCTCTGGCGTAGGTTCGAACACTGGAGCCTCTGGAGGCGGGGTGAACGAGAAATTATCAGGTTTCATAGTAGGGGACGCCGAGTCCCCCATGCTAACTTCAACGTTAGCTTCGTCACATTTTCCCATTTTTGAGAAACACTATGCAGTTCACACAAATGCAACTATAAATAAAACTTTAGCATCATCTAACGTTAAGGAATGAATAAAGCACGTCCACAAAGAAATAGAAGCATTAGAATTAGTCTTTCCATAGGGAATCACAACGAGATAATAAATGAAATTATCACCAACAAATAACAGAGTTCACTTGCACGTCCGCCATGCGAAATTGAACTTTCGAAACTACGGTGTTGCCAAGAGAAAAATATAGTTATATTAGTCATTGCGCACTTACCTATTTAGTTTCATTATTTCCACAGAGATTATTTCGGTGCATTTACGAAGTGATAGTGCATTTTGCAAGGAACTTATATTGGCATTTTGTGATTCGAAAGCATAGATATGAAAAAATACGATTTTTATTTCATAGAAGTAGTTAGACATGGGTAACTCAACAAAAATAGCTCACATGTATGAACCGGAGCTCAGCTCAATTTTTGCCTCTGCCTGCCTAGCCTACTTCTCAGTTCTCTGCGATGCGAGTCGCTGAGCTTATGGAGCGTTCGATCTATTTGAGCGCATGTTGTGCACTCTGCGACTCGCGGACATCAGATGTCCGATAGATTCTATCGCCACCCTGGATCACCAGTTCAAACAGGTTTTTGTTGAAATGGTCATTTTTTATATCTCGTGCAACGAACGACGTCGCTCAGATGGATACTTTTCTTTGAGCGGTGAGCTGCGTATTTTGTCATTGATTGAGCTGCAGCTCAACAGCTCAAGCTTATTGATCTGAATATTTGAACCGGTTCTGAGCTGAGTTACACACCACTAGACATGGGTAACTCAAAAAAATGCGTGAGCTGCAGCTTAGCTCACGGTTCATGTGTGTGAACCGGAGCTGTGAACCTGCTCACAGATCAGCTCAATTTGTACAGTCGACTGCATGACAGTGGTAACACTTCAATTCGAAAACCGCCCTTACTGCTTACGAAATAAAGATACTGCTAATGTCAAAGTGTTACCACCGACGTGCGGTCGACCGTACCTCTGTCTACTTCGAGGTATGATGAGTCACTGAGCTTACAGAGTGTTCAATCTTTTTGAGCTGTGTTCACTCTGTGACGTTGATAGTACAAGTTCTGCTTAATTTGGGTTTGGGACTAGATGATGCTCTGTACAATGTCCCAAAAACATTAATTTATGTTGCTATAACTAGAAGTGGGCGTTTAAACGAAAAGCGCTTAAAAAAGTCTAATAAAAAAAAAACCTTAAAGCACGCTTAATGATTTAAGCAGATTTCGTTTAGACTTTTTCGTAAACCAAACTTATGCTTTCAATAGAACGATTGAAATGTAACCTTATTTCTATGAATATAAGACCCAATTTCAAAGTTGACGGGTGGTTTGATAAGCGGCAGAATTAAATTGTATTCGTTTACGTAAAATTTGTTTAGAGAAAGCACTTTTTTATTTTGTTGATTATTTTCGTATCGTTTAAACGTTTTTGATCTTGATTGATTTGCTTTTGCTTTGGCGCTTAATTTTTTTTTTGTCGACGAGTGAATGCGTTTTTGAATGTTCTCCTCGGTAATTACGCGACGATTGTAGTTTGTTTGTACAGTTTAAGTGAAATTGTAAATAGAATAGTGTAATTGAGACAAATAAAAGTAAATTTTTTTAGAAGTGAAATTCTAAAAGCGTCAAAAGCGTAAAAAAATTCGTTGGCAGAAAAAGCACAACGTTTAAACACGCTTACGATTTTAAGCCGTTTTTCCCAACTTTAGCTATAACGATTAATACTTGTGTAGATAGGTACAGTCGACCCCACATCGGTGGTAACACTTTGACATTAGCAGCATCTTTATTTCGTAAGCAGTAAAGGGCGGTTTTCGAATTGAAGTGTTACCACTGTCATGCAGTCGACTGCACTTATTTGAAGTATCATTATAAAATAGATAGATAGAGTATACTTTATTGTTTGCACACCATAAAAATGGTTTTTAATCTGAGATAAAAATAAAGTTATAACAAACATGAGCACAGTACTAACAATTGGCGATCAAAATAGTAGGGTGACTCCATAGGTTTCTCATCTCAGCGGTTAGTTCCTTTTTGTTGCCACTTCACAGATAAAATAGAGGTACAGTCGACTGCATGACAGTTATAACACTTGAACTAGAAAACCGCCCTTACTGCTTACGAAATAAAGACGCGGTCAATGTCAAACGGTTACCACTGACGTGCGGTCGACCGTACTACTTACGTCAGTATAATTAATGTCTATGGGTAATACACGCTCGACGACGACTACATAACCTGCTCTAAAGGTGGTTTCACACCGGCGAGGCGTGGCGTGGATGGGCTGAGCGAGAATTGAGTATAGCAAAATTTCAAGTCTCGTCACGCCCATCTTTGGTGTGAAAGGTCTGGATAGGCGACGATGTGCGAGGCGAGAATTGAAATATTTGTCGGTACAACGTTAAACTTTATTGCTTCATGAATAGAGTACCTATTTATTACATTGCAAAACGGATGCAAATATCTCGCTCGGCCACGCTCGGCCGCGCTCTGCCTCGCGATGTACATCTTTCGGTGTGAAAGGGTCAGCGAGATTTCAATTAATTTATTTAATTCTTTATGCACAACTGGGCACAAAGATGGACCGACGACCTGGTGAAGGTCGCGGGAAGCCGCTGGATGCGGAAGGCGCAGGACCGTTCGTTGTGGCAGCGTTGCCGGCATTGGTATTTTTACCCGATTTCGGGTAATTTAGGCCTTAAGTTGGTTCTTGGCGGGTAACAATGACTGCCGGGTAATTTCGGGTATTTTTGCGACAATTACAAGAAAGAGCATGTCGAGTCCCCATCAGTGTTATGATCTGGGTAATTCTGAGTCCCCCTATCATTATTAAAATTAAATTAAATAATCATTTATTTCGGACATGACATCCATATAACAACACAGGAAGGTTAGTAACAAACAACAATAACTTAAAACTATGTTAGTAGGTATTACAGTGAGTGAAGAAGAAGTGAGTGAAGGTAGGTAATCACTTTATCTTACCTATCCACCACCCACCCAGTCCACCCACCACCCACCCAGTGTTTTTGGATTGGACAGTCGTGACGGGCTGCGATCATTTCCAGAATACTGTTGGAGCTGCCGCGCAATCGGGTTATTATTGATGCAGCTTTTTTACGCATTATAGCGTGAAACCCGTCGACTTGCGCACTCGCGAACATATGTGACGCACTGCAATATCGCGGCAACCTCAACAGCATTCTGAAAGCATTATTATATTGCACACGTAGGACGTTGTAGGCTCGTTGCGTGTACTGAACCCACAGGCTGCTAGAGTAAAAAGATTGACAATATGCCCTAAAAAGGGTTACTTTTACTCTTGCAGTACATTTAGCAAACCTGCGGGCCAGCATATTGCTCCTGACCGCCAACGCCCTACGTTCTCTTTCTATGTCTAAGTCATCCTTTAGATCATCTGTGACTATATGACCCAAATATTTAAACTTATTCACGACTCTGAGCGCCACCCCATCAAGTACAACTGGAGGCACCACACTAGGTCTCAAACTTCCTGCTTTAAAGATGAGCACCTCGCTCTTTTTAGAATTGTACTTGAGGCCGTGTTCAAACGCATACCGCTCACAGACCCGAACAAGTGTCCGAAGTGCGTGGATCGAGGGAGCCAGCAGCACCATGTCGTCTGCGTAACTTATGTTATTTACAAATGTACCATCAATGCAGCATCCGACATGCATGCCGCTGAGTTCCTCGACCAACTCGTTTACATACAGATTGAACAGGCCGGGGGACGACAGACCACCCTGGCGCACGCCACATTCTAGTCGATATTCGCCAGACAAAGTACCGACCCATCTCACCTGGTTAATTTGGTTTTTGTACCAATATTTAAATAATGAGGTACAATCACCCGGCATGCCTGTCTCGCTGAGCTTTTTCCAAAGTATGTCGTATGAAACTGAGTCAAAAGCTTTTGACAAATCGAGGAAACAGGCATATATCGGCGTCCCTCTCTTCGTATAATACTTGACAGTATGCTTAAGGCTTAAAATTGCGCTCTCGGTTGACAAACCCGCCCTGAATCCGAACTGTGCATCATGCAGAGTTAGGTGCTGATTTAGATGGCCATTAAGCAAACTATCAAGCACTTTTGCTGTTACAGTAGCAAGTGAGATAGGTCTATAATTCGACATATCCGACACATCCCCAGTCCTGTTCTTCAGTATAGGCACAACCACGGTTCTCATCAGACGCTCCGTTAAGTAAGAATGACTTAGACAAAGAGTAAATAACATTGCCAATACACGCGGCAGATGAACACCAGCGTATCTTAAATGCTCGATGCTCAGACCGTCATGCCCCGGCGATTTACCCCTTTGCATGTTTTTTATTACTAAAGCAACTTCCTTGGCAGAGAAACTGGTTTCGCGCTGTGGCATGACGGCCCCATCATCGTTACATTGATTCTGTAGCGATCGCACCATAAAGTGGTCTCTGAAGGAATCAGCAATGCATTTAGGATCGCCGGTACCGCCAACGCTCACAGGTACGCTTGGCCTAGTATTCATTTTATTCGTGTTTTTCCAGAAAGCTTTGAAGTCCCCGTTTGAATGGTTTGCAGCAAGGATATCCATTTTTATTTGATCCTGCCTATCCTGACACCACTTTAACTTGGACTTAAAAGCTCTCCTACTGTCACACATTTCTTTGTAGGTTATGCCATTTAACGGCCTACCAGACAGCACCCATAACTGAAACTTCAGCCTTGCATACCTGTGAACGTTAGCGACATGTTTGTTCCATCCAGCAATGTAACCGCCTCTTCTGAGGCTCTTTTTTCTACGAGACATTACAGAAGCCTTTGTTAAAATATCTATGACATTCAAATACATGTTGTCTAACAACCTAGTGTGATTTGGGTTGGAGCAGAGTTCATCAGCACAGGAGCTCAACTCTAAAGGAAAATCTACCTCTCTGAGTTTTTCGTGACACAAAGTGTGGTATAGTTTTATCTGATCAGCTCCTCTCTCACCCCAAAGCACCTGGTTACGTTTTGGTTTCCCAGTGGTATCACACTTGACCGGTAACCTATATATGTTACATTCTATGATGAGGGGAAAGTGGTCAGACCAATATACATCATGTTGTACACTCACACACCGGATTGTATCCTGGGCGCACTTTGTTACAATACAGTGATCTAACCACCTCGCACAGCCGTGAACTTCACTGACAAATGTATATGTATTCGAATTCAAACCAAGCATTTCAATATCTACACACCACCAATTTTGTTCTACACAAAAGTTTAGCATTTCATCACAAAAAAGCTCACCTGGATGGGCATTAAAGTCTCCTAAAACGAAGGCCGCCTCACAGTCACTATTGTCTTCAATTACCGAACTTATAACACCGAGACATTCAGAGTACACAGGAAGGTTCTCAATAGCGTTAACAGGCATATAAGCACTGAACACTAAAAAAGACCTATTTTGCGTCAAGACTTTAATTGCACATATTCTTACGTTGTCACAGTCTATCACCGATACGGAGTCAAAAGCACACTTTCGCCAAAGAATGGCTACTCCGCCAAAAGGCCTCCCAGTTAGAGGACCAGCCGAGGTATCCACTGCTGAAACTCCAGTACATCCAAAATCCTCATTGACCGTGTTCAGCAACGGTAAATCATGAGACAGTAACCAGGTTTCCTGCAAGGCCACTATATCTGCCGCTTTGCACAATGTTCGTATTCCTTCAACAGAACGCTTAAAAGATTTACAATTAAAACTGATAAGTTTACTCAGCGATGTACTTTTCATGTAATATGTTCGTCTGCTGCTTATTTTCACTTTGATCTTGTTGATCATCCTCTCTGTGTCTAAGATTGACAAATCGTCTGAATGTAATGCCAGACGGCCATAAGTTATCGTCTAAGAAAACGTCCGCCTTGTGCTTTGTAACAAAAATCTTGTATGAACTATAGTCCCTCAGTTTTTTCATTCTGATTTTCGTCGGCGATACTTTTTCTTTAGTCTTTTCAAATATATAATCTACAATATCTGAGTCCGTAACGTCTTTATGAACATTTGACACAAATAATGCTACTTTGGTGTCAGTTGCCTTGAATTTACAGGTTACGTCAGAGTCAGCTTTTCCCTTGTTTCCTATAAACCTATTTCTCAGGCGTTTTTTCTGTATCAATTTCCACTCATCGTCTTGCTTAGGTGACTGCCATTCATCTCCATTTCCAGCTATTTCCGCAAAAGATAACTTCCTAGCCGCCTTCACGTCATCGGAGGTTTGTTTACATACTTTCGACGGCATCTTACTATTAGTACTACTGATCGTTTTGTTCACGCTTGCATCGCTCTGCGTGTGCTCCATCTCACCGGGCTTATGCTTATTATTGCATGGATGAGCAAGAACGCGCACAGGGTTACCGACAGCCGGGTGCGCCTGAGGCTTAGCAATAGCAACTTGTTCGGCGGTGGATATTGCTTTGCGAGACAGAGACGGGGCGCTCCCACTTTCGAGGCAGGTCACCGGCGGCGGCGCAGACATATCAATGCGCAAAGTGTCAACAGGTGACTGTGACATCACACCAATCACACATGACGCATTTGTGTGACCTTGACTTCTGTCAGTTATTCGTCCGGTACATAACTCGCTACTTGGCGTTAACATCGCCTCAGGTCCACTGTCAAAGTACCTCCTTCTTGTGTTTACTCCACAATCCGTATTTATTGTAGATGTAAACCGACCATTTATTAATTGCTTTTCTACTTCTTGTACTTGCTTTGTGGTAGCATACAACTGTTTAATTTTAAGCACAACAATGTCTTTTAATAATGCTGTCACGTCTACGTGATCAAAAGTCACCGGAGGTAGTTTGTTTAAATCTCTCGCAACGAAGACCGGAACGGTATCGGGATCGGTTTCTTTTAAAACGGCGATAATGTCCTCCAGGTCCCTTTGAATTTTGCCATCTTTTCTTCTCGAGATGTTCCGTTTGTTTGTCTTGATCGTGTCGAATAACAAAGCTTTTGCTTTTTCCACCTCGGCGACGGTGAAAGCAGACATACAAATTCGCACCATACTCTCATTATCCATCGTATCAATTTTGTTTTGCACATAAGCCAGGAGCTCACTAATTACAATATTGCAACTCGCACATTTTAACGTTTTCGAGATCGCGTTCGACTTAGCCGACATTGTAGCTACGTCTATGACACTTGCACTCGATACCGCGGTCACGCGCTGACTGAATTATATCATGTGTCCTTTGCCAAAAAAATTGTCACTAACTGTAATATGTACCTAGGTCATTCTCATTAAAGTCATTGTAGGCACGCGGGACAGAGAATATACAAGAACTATAAGAATGTAGAGAATATAGAAGATACTCAACAAAAGTTAGTGGAGTAGGAGAGTTCCTTGTGAACGAGCTCTTCCGAGGTAATTCTACAACCGCACCTGTTTCTACCGGCAAACGAAGGATACGGGTGCCGGGTAAATCACAATATCATACTTTCCATTTTTATGGCTCAGTTTGGCGAACGCAATTTTACTAAAAAAAATGTTTTTAGTTTTTTATTGGTGGATCACTGTCTTTATTTTGCTTTATCTTTCTACATCATTATGCTTCTTTAATGTGCTGCTCGGATATTAATAAAATTAATGAAGAAATAATACTATTTGAAATGAATAAATCTTTGCATTGCGCTTTGTGTAGCGCTATCTCACTTTGTTCATGCATAGTCCAAAAAAATCGAGCTCACTTCGCTCGCGCTTGTTGTTCAAGCCTCCGACCTACGAGCATAAGTTGAAAACAAATATCCTGTTAGTTTGTACACATTATTAATAAAGAGATAAAACCGAAAGCACCAAAGACCAGATAAAAAATTCGTGCTCGCTTCGCTGGCACTGTTAGTTGTACTTCTGCTGATTTCCTCTTCCTTGCCGTAACTTTAATGCAAGTTACTATTGCGTTACATTTTCATTCACGCTTCATGTTTTTGCAAAAGTAAGAAAAACTAAACCCTTTGGAACCCAGTCCTTAAAATAATCAAGTCCCAAACAGCACGCAACACTGTAAAAGATAATGATATTGTGAGTGATTACTGCGTGCATCGAAACGATTTTAATTAATAATATTGTACGGTAGATTAAAATAATTTTTTAGAAATATTTGTGAAGACACTTGTCATCTTAGTCTACCTGCGACCACGAAATGCTGCAAACCTTTCGAAACGTCAGGGAAACCAATTTAAATAATATACGTGATTTAATCCGGTTAAACTTTGTTTTATTATAATGTGTAGTGATCGCGAAAACATAAGAAGTTATTATGTAAGAGGGAGTCTGAAAGTAGCGCCAGTGACAGAGAAGTTAAGTAGCAATAGACTGTCATGGTATGGACATGTGATGACGAGGAATGAGGAGCATGTTACGAGGAATGTTTTAAGTATGAATGTTGATGGCTATAAGAAAAGAGGGAGACCGAAGAAAATATGGATGGATTGTGTGAAAGATGATATGAATAGAAAGAAAGTGAACACGGAGATGACGGCTGATAGAGATGTATGGAAGAAAAAAACATGCTGCGCCGACCCCAAATAAATTGGGATAAGGGCAGGAGGATGATGATGACGTCAGTGTAGCGCAACGCCCCTTTAATACCTGATTTAAAACTATAAACGAAAAGGTAAAAAAGATCATCATCATCATTTCAGCCTTAAGACGTCCACTGCTGGACATAGGCCTCCCCCAAGCAAATGTTGGGGGGATATGCCATAATCGCCACGCTTGGCAGGCGGGTTGGCGAAAAAAGATAATACATTTTTTTTTTACAAAACGGGTAATTTTCTCATGCAGTTTCGGAGTTTTTCTTGTTTGATTGCCGGCAACACTGCGTTGTGGCGATGCTTGGGGGAGGCCTATAGGTCCAGCCATAGATTTAGAACACTATAGATAGAAAATCGACGTGCCCCTTTTAGATAGCAATAGTTTTTACTTCAGTGATACCACACTAAGATTTTTACCCCCATTTTTTCGAGATTAAGCTAATGGCTCTTAGCGTACGTAGAAAATAACTTGAAAATGCGCAGTGATCAGTTTAAACGATTTTAAACTCTATGTCAGTATAGTAACAAGCGCAATCGTACCATCTTTGTTCAAGTTATTTGCCGGATTAACATTTAATGGATGCCAGTGGCTCCTACACTCTCGTCTATGAATCGCGTATGTATGTAAAGGTAATTTAGAAAAGGGAAATTAAATAAAGTATTTTGGAAAAATAGGATTTATTGTAATTTTTTTTGGATATATTTATACATAGATATATTTTGGATATTGATTGGATGTATAGGATTTATTGTAATTTTAAGTGTAATTTATTGGCCTTTAAACAGAATCAATTTCGTATGAAAGTTTCTCACTCTATCACCTTTCTGTGAAACAGTTTTTATAAGGTGATGTATTCGTACATCTAAATATTTTAATGCAACAGCTTTTATTAGGATTACGAGGTGGCTATCCAGCGGGTTTTGATCTCTAACATGGTCGTTCAACGTAGTAAATGTGGGTTTCTCAATGTTTTTTTTCAAAATGGTCATAACCATATGAGCCATTGCCTTGTTAGTGGCTAAAAAAATTTTATACTACACACATACTACACTGTGTGTACCCTACACATAATACTAAAACAACCATATAAACCAATCTACTTCATCAATAAATAAAGATGAAAATTAAAAACACCCTAAATAATGGGTACATAATTACGTAAATCACAGCAGCACTAATCACGGAATTATTTAAAACATACGTCTCCTTCAACAATTTAATAAAAAGCACCATATAACAGGTAGCACCCTAAATATTGGGAACGTAAACATGTCTATCATGGCAACACTAAACACGGAAATATTTTAGGTTATGTTATTTAGAAAACGCTGAAAACTGCTAATATTTCTATAAGAAATGGGTTCAAAATAGTTAACACTTACGTACTTGTAGAAACACATTGTACGTAATTAACTAAACACAATAATTTAGATATAAAATGCCACTTACCCGTGGAAAGTTAAACCTTCAATGTGTTGCTCGCTGCGGCTCTTGCAGCCACGAACTGTACTGTGTACTGTGTGTATCACGGAACTGTATGAGTGTTTTATCACGAAGTTTCACCATAAAATTATAGAAAACTACGAAGCACAATTAATAAAACTCTTTAGTTTGACAGACCGAACGCTTTGTTTGTCAAACTTTAAAAGTGTGACAACGAAAATATGGGTAACATGTAAGAGATGGCGATATAATATTTGTGTCTTGCTCTATCTTAGCAGCAGTGGCATAAGTCCATTTCTTTCCCACATACTCTAACGTAGTTAGGAATCCATCTGTAGTGTTCATAATCTAAGGGTCCAGCAGTGGACGTCTTTCGGCTGAAATGGATGGATGGATGGATGGGCACATGGTATAATAAGATGTTTCACCAGGTATTCTCTTCCCGCAATGACAGCGCGATGCCTCCAAGCTACGTCACGATCAGTGCTGCCATTGATTGATATCTTCAATATACTTAGGAAGATTTTTGTTCATAATGAATATAAAATAAATTCCTAACTAGCCTAACTATTTGTTATCTCGTGTTATTCATATAATTAGTCAATAAAGGAAACTATATTAAATTACTAGTTAAAAAGTGATTATTTATAGAAGAAAGTAAATGAAAAAATGCATTTTGCTCGGGTAATTTATTTTCACAAAGTGGCAGCACATCAAACTGACAAGTGTCACGCTAACAGCCCGCTATTGGCTCCACGGCCGATGACGTAGTACGGAGGCAATCACGTGACCTAGCTGTCACGGGAAGAGACTACCTGGTGTTGTTATACCATGGATGGGCACAAAGGCGGTCTTATTTATTATTTATTTTATTTTATTATAAGGTTCAATTCAATTCACGTCCATCCCATCCAATCCTCGACTCGCTGGTTTGAAATCTCCTTTATAGTATGTACCTATATAAGTACTCCATTTACTTTAGCATTAAAAAAATAATGGCGAAATAACAATAATTATTGTTTTATGTATATTGTTGAAATTACTGCATTTTAGTTATTTTATTTATTTTGCGTTTTAGTCAAAGATATCAGGATAGAAAACAATAATACTTTTTTCTCTTTCTAACTACGCTGGAGCCACATTTGTTGAAAGAGACGCTTCTTTTTTATAATTCACCACCATTCTGTCAGCGATGTTGCCAAGCATGAATATCTAACCTGCTAAATATTTAAAAAAAATTAACTGATTATGACGACTCTCACCCTGCACTCATTCTAAATCAAATTTTTTTTTAGGAAAATAACTGTTCACGGTGCCTTTTCTTAGTTTTGATTGTATTTTTCTAAAATTATCATGAAATAAAATAATCCCACGTGTTCAGTGTTGCAAGCAAAATCTTACTATTCAAAACAGGCTTCGTAAACGCGCAGGCTCTAGTGCAATCGATGAACATCCGTCATCCGCCGCCATTTGCGAAAGGCTGATCACTGCTCAGCAGCGCGAGTGTCATCGGTTCGATTATGTCGAGTGTATAAATTGTTATTTTCGATTAAACTGTGAACCGAGTGCAAGATTATAATCAGTTAAAATGATTGTGAGGTTTCTGAGCATTTTGTGCGTCGGAGTTTTCGCGACTTCGGTGTTCAGCGCTGAGGGAAACAACGACAATGAAGGTACGTAATTTTTACGTGTGCATTATTTATTTTGTTATCATTTACCCAATTTTACCGGCGTGCGTAATAAGGTAATTTAGGGTGAATTTTTTAATGTTTGTTACTGTCATTTTTCATTTAGAAATAGCATAACGGTGTTCTAAGTAAATACGAGATGTAATTTGGTTCGTTCTTTTTTCTCGTGTTGTAAATTTATTTTCATAATGAAGCTGGTTGAAACTCGTGTGTGAAGCGTCAGTGGGATTGGTTGGAGGTATATGCGGTACGGTGTGGCCTGAGTGGCGAGTGGGTGTTAGATAGTGGGACCGGCTTGACGACTTCTTGCCGTGCACAATGCATACATACATAAACAGGCTGACGGCGCGGCTCTGCGGCACCTCTCGTGCCGTGGGCGAGCGCTAGCTTCGTTTTTGCAGTTGATTCATTCACTTTATAAATGTTACTCACTGTTTGCAGCATACAACATCTATTACTGGATCCTGAGCTCTTGTATGAAGTCACCCTGTTGTAGATAATTTCGTCATACAGTGTAAAAGCACAATTAAAAATCTCCCAGGTGGTATTGACCTGAAAAAACAGTAAATGTTCTTACTCACTTTTCACAATCATCCATTACAGCTGAGCTTTTAGAAAATTTCTTTTAAAAGCTCCTAATGAAGTGAAATGTACATACCTACACACATTTACCTAAATCATATTAATTTTCAAATCTTAGTTGTCATCATCAATTTATGTATCACATAAAGGTTGAATTAAAACGAAACATAATTAATCTAAAATAAATAACTTTGAATACATTTTTTATTGTATAGAATATGATGGTGAAAAGCGCTAAAGACCACCTGATGTTAATGAGTTACCTTTGCCCATAACAATGCATTTCAACAACATGAAGATTAAAAAGCAATTCAGCAAGTTCTGTTCACAAACTTCTTCAATGTTTCTACAAACCCTGTATAGTGTAGGAGCTAAAAATGAATTATGATTCATTGTTACAACAGACCGTTTGTTCAACCAATTAACGAATAATGCTGTTTGATTAACATGAGATGTATAAAAAGCTTTCAATTAGGCAGTGCATTTCCGTTCCATAGCAAAAGAGATTTTAAAATGTAGGTAAGCATGTAATTTTTTCGTTAATAAAGCCTCTAGCATGAGGCAATAAAACTTATTTTGGCTAATAAAAGGCAAGGATTGTGCTATGAACTTCTTAGTGGAAGAACTTGTTTATAAACTAATCAACTTGACACTACCACAATTTCAAGTCAACCTTGAAAATTATATTATTTCATAACCTCATGCACCTCATGGTCTTTAGAAACAACATGATTTATGTCGAAGTTCTGTTATTATAAAGATTCTACACTCCACTCCACTTCTATAATCCACTTTATCTATATATATGTAGCTATTTTCTAATTTTTCTATGTTTACACATATCCTACATTAAATGTGAAAGAAAATTTACATGGATTAATGACTCAAAGGAGTAAAATGCCTATTATCAACCAGACCTTTTTGAGTTTTTGATTCCTTGAAAGTTGTTGAAAGACAAACCTTGTGATGAGGTTAGATGAAGCAAAAGAGGTGTGTCTGGAATAGGGTTGCCACCTGTCATTTGTGGCTGATAACAGGATAAAAAATACGGGTTTTCGATTTTTATACGGGAGATATTTAAAACAGCATGGTTTTATATGAAATCTTTGTTTTTAAAATTATACTTATTGTTGAGGAAAATTAAGCTTTCAAAGGCTCTTTGTTGTTTGAAGCAAATGCATAAACATCTGACCATTTGAACTTTAAATTAAATTTGACTTGTAGCTTTATTTACCCCATATTTTATATTGCTAACCGGTTCCTATTTTGGAATAGCCTGAAAAACGGGCTAACCCGTAAGATTAGGGGTATGTGCCAAGCCTAGTCAGGAATGTCAGGGTGCAGGCCTGTGGAAATCAATACTCTCTGCCTACCCACCTACCATACCATAGACAGTCTAAAGCCTGACTGAGTTCAAGGGTAGAATATTAATATGTAATGTAAGAATCAAAGAAGTTATGTTACCATGGCTACTATATTCTAAACATAACCTACTTTTAATATATTGGTGTGTATGTACAAATTGTGCGGTCGACCGCAGGTCAGTGGTAACAGTTTGAGATTGACAGCGCCTTTATTTCGTAAGCAGTAAGAGCGGTATTCTAAGTCGAGTGTTACCACTGTCATGCAGTTGACTGTACATTACATTTTTAAAGAGTGTTCAAAAACAGTTGTATTATCCTTACGACCATAAGGTGGAAAATTGTTACTTTATGTATAGCTAAGCGTGCTGATTTCACCTTATGGCGATAAATACTTAGTGTAAGGTGTAACATCATTAGCTGAAGTCCTAAGGGGCGAGTGTACTCATCATAATGAACAACTTTTACTAAGGGAGCAATCCTGAAATCGCGAATAAAAATAGCTGTTCCATACAAACTCATAGATGTCGCTCGACAAAGTCTAAGAAAAAATCGAGAAGGTCAAGATACTGTTCGCATCTAACGCTTATTGTTGAAAATAAATAAATAAATATTTTGGGACATTTTTACACAGCACCATCTAGTCCCAAACTAAGCAAAGCTTGTATTATGGGTACTAGAAAATGGATATGATACTTAAATACTTTTTTGTTGTTGTAAATACATACTTATACTAAACTTATAATACATAAGAAACACCCAGACCAACACAAACACTTATGTTCATCACACAAATATTTGTGTCCTGTGGGAATCCAACCCATGGCCTCGTGATCAGCAGTCCGCAACTCGAACTACTAGACCACAGACATCGTCAAGACAACTCGCCCCATCCGTAATATAATTATTTTCTGCATCATCAATGTTTTTATCTACTTACTTTAAACACAGTTTTCCAATAATATAATACACACATAGTGTTGAATGTCCTTGTAAACTCGAGACTAAGAATGCAGTTAGTTTATAAATGTCGTTTCCAGCAACAGTGCCGATATCAATCTTAACGATACACAATTATTATTCATCGACAACATAATGACATCGGCACTTATTAAAATTCACTCTAAATCGGACCGGATTAGCGGATTCCGCAGTGATAAGGTCACGGAGCTGCGTGGCCCAAGCTAGGCATTCCGCCAGTGTATGCTGCGCCGTGTCCTCTGGGCAGCTCCCGCAGTAATGACACTCTGGAGTCGGCTCCCAGCCTATGCGACACAGAACTTCCCGAAGCTACCATGCCCCGAGAGTGCATTAGCCGGTAGGTGAGGGCGCCATAGCCACTCTCCAGCCACTCCTACATGACGGACCTTACCGTTGCTATTGCGGCGTGCCCTGCGCTGGGTTGCGCAAGTCGCTCCTCCCATTCAGCCACTAGGATCTGGCGGACCTCGCTCGAATCAGGTGGGTCCTCACGCTGATGATACCTCAGCGCAAGGTCTCTCGCCTCCAGATCCCAGGGCATTGATCCGGCTAGAAGGCTCGCCGCTTCAACTTCTCATCTAGACTGCAACATACCTATTCAACACCTTACAAGTAAAGATAACCCTCAACCACGCCTTATATAGAAAACAGCAACAGGAAACTTTAAAACCACTGCATACGAAATGGTATTCAATTATGTAAAAATTATGTATATTTTTATAACAAAGGAGAGACACTGCCAATGTTACATTGATCGACAACTCAGTATTCTAACCACAAATAATTATTAAATCATACATAGAAGCCATTGCACCATAATTTAGGCAACATTTTAGATACTAGACTTCCTGTTACAACTTAATAGGTGGTACCAAATTACAAATGGCTGCATTAAACGTGAATTAATTAGATAAATATCTCGCATATTTTTTTATGTCTCAGGTGGCTCACGTGGCAGGTGATTAATGCAAAGTCGTTTGAAAATGTCAGCAGTCTTAGCCTAGCCTTATAATGTATGTAGACATTGATTTGATATTAAGGACTACATTGATAGAAGACGGTTAAGATAGCTTGGGCCTAAATATAGTTAAAAACTTCCTTCGGCTCGGGCTGCAATCCGGCCTTGAGTATATTATATATTATATATATATAATAGTCAACTTAGCTCACTTGTATCATAATGTACTATTATTATTATTAAATTATGTATCTAATTTGCACATCTGACAACCCCATTTTCTGTCCAGTTCATTGTCCATCCTAAGGTTGCCTGGAAGAAATCGTTGATTGCGATAAGGCCGCCATTTGTACAATAGTTTATATGCATATTCAATGTAATATTTTTATGGTGTACAATAAAGCAAAAAAAAAAAAAAAAAAAATTTAATACTCTATGGTTGCTCTTTTAAATAAAATCAAACAAGCCTTAATCAAATGTGATATAACTTCAATGATAAAAATGTCTTAAAGCTCTACAACCTACAACTCCTGCAAGAGCTATCCAGAATGGTTCGAAAGCAGAAAACAAAGATCGTTAGACAAAATCGTTTTAGATACGATTGAAGTAATTAGATTAGACTGCGAATCGTCGGAAAGAAGGAAATCAAAGAGCCAATTTTAAACCGAATAAAGGACAATGTTCCGTGGTTTAGCTATTAGCACGTAACTGACTGACTGTTCGGAATACTAATTCTTGCTTAGTCGGAGAATATCGTCTGTGAATCTACGATGTAGTAAACAGTCCTAAACCCTGCTTGTAACTATGTAACATATCAATAATGAGGCGGTGATAAAACACTTGAGTCTTGAGTTACGGTCAAGTAAAGCCAATGAATTTTTGCATACGTTTTCAGGAAACCTTCAGTGCAACTCTGAAAATTCTCGAGACACAATCCTGTCCTTTCTTACTATTAAGTGGTACAGTCTAACAAAGCAATTAGTATACAGTATCGCAAGATATAGATGAAGATTTCTGGGGAAATTATTGTAGAACGGTTTGATTAGGGTTTTGTATAAATACAGTAACTTTGTCCGTTATTAAAATGATATTTCACTCGAAAACATCAATAATCTTCTGAGAAAACTTAATTTATATCTGGTGACCCTGGATACTAATTGCTTTGTTATACTGTACAAGAAATCCCTCATCATCGTGGTCTGTCGCGTTACCGTCTCGCTGTCTCAACTGTCTCAAAAATCAATTTCACGGAGCCCTAGCGTTTCCAACACTGTTGCTCAATTGTGGACAAAGTACCGTAAGATAAGAGTTTATAACGAAAAGATTGTATCTGTCCCGAATAAACGAAGTCCATGGAAGATCAAATCTTATAAAGAATCCAATAAATGAAGAACTCGCAACTAAGTTAATGTTTTAGTTGGAATTCAGAAATCGTAAAACATCTCCACCTGTATTGGAACTTTAGACCGGATCAAAATTGATGAAGGGTGCTTTTAGAAGAGTAGGGAAACTTGTGTCGTTAACGCACTTGTTTGCAAACATCATTTTAATAATTTCTTAGGTTTTCGCGATCACGACACATTATAATAAAACAAGTTTACACGGATTACACCGCGTATATTACTTAAATTGGTTTCCCTGACTTTTCGAAAGCTTTGCAGCGTTCGTGGTCGCAGGAAGACTAAGATGACAATCAAGTCCCAAACAGCACGCTACACTGTGAAAGATAATGACATTGTGAGTGATTACTGCGTGCATCGAAACGATTTTAATTAATAAAAAATTGTACGGTAGATTAAAATATTTTTTTGAAATATCTGTAAAGACGCTTGTCATCTTAGTCTTCCTGCGACCACGAACGCTGCAAAGCTTTAGAAACGTCAGGAAAACCAATTTAAATAATATACGCGATCTAATCCGGTTAAACTTGTTTTATTATAAACATCATCTTCGCAACACGTCGCGAGAAAACAATGCCAAAGTTCAAGTTACTGACCATACATATTATTTAAATGAAAACCTCTATTAACGTTCAAGTTACATAACATTCTCGCGAACAATGGTACAGGCGATACATACACACTTGTATTACGTTCCTACATTGTCGACTTCCATTGTTGCCTCTCTATAAACTTGGTACATTGCTGAATTAAGTCTGGGATGAAAAGGCCACTGCTGGAGTTAAATTTATGCTAATAGTTACAGCAATTTCACTAAGTAAAAGGATTAGATTGTAGTTAAGATTATGTGTTGAATTTATTGTCTTTCGTTTTCGGGTACGATTGCTGGACTGTTCTATGTACGTTGGTCTATCGCATCTTGTCTTTGTTCACTATATTCGGTAAAAGATTTGTCATCGGAGCTTATTGGGATTCGTCTATGAATGCCAAAGTATCAAACCTTGGGACTGGGGGAAGCGTGTTCAGATTAGAAGAAAATATTGCTTACAGACTGAATTACTCAAGTGAAAAGAAAAGAGTAGAAATTATGCGTCGGTAAGGGTTTATCGCATCTTCATTATCACTAATTAAGAGATAACCTGTTGCAGTGCTAAGACGAGGTAACAAAATCCTCAGCCAGTGTCCTAATGAGGTCTAGACATCCAATATCGATTGGAACACGTCTGCAGCATAAATGTTTAGAATAATTTACAGGTTTCTGGAACGGTCGCGATCCCTTGAGACTTCGCGAGCAATTCAAACCCGTTTCGCAGAGTTATTTGATAACCTAAACATTTATTTCAAAGAGGCAATTACATTGGCTGTGCACAAAGTACTCCGCTTTCTAAAGGGCCCCTGATAACGGTTTCTCCAAATGGATTCATTCAGAATATGTATCTAAAATTGAATTCGTAGCTCCAAGATTTTACTAAATATTTGTATACATTCGGCGACTTTTAGGCCACGGAAATCAGTGTTTGCATAAAGATGATAAAAGGTTGAACTAGATCATGGTCTTGACAGTCAATTGATAAGTTAATCTATATCAGTAATAGCTGATAACGTGAGAGAAAGTTGGCATTACTCTTCCATTTCGCCTTTTCTCAACTATGTTGGGGTCAACTTCCAGTCTTCTTGGAGCGACTGCCATCGGACCCAACCTAGTTACTGAGCAATAGCGACACCCTATGGTTACACCTGGACTACCAATAACGGTGACTGATATTCGTATGACAACCGGAACCGAGGGTTCTCGATGTGTAACGTAACGGTCACGGTCACCATCTATGGATTGACCGCGGTAAACGCAGCTTAACCTCACAATACAATCCACTTAGTTGTAATTTAGCCACGAGCCCTTCAGAAAGTGGACATTACACAGTTTTTTTAAAGAATACTTACATATTGAAATGCTGTATCAACCTGACACAATCTTCAGAATAGATGATGTGACGGCCTAGTATATTTTCCAACTAGATAAAACACACTGTTATCATTAACATCAAATCAACCTGATATCACTGATACGTCGCCATTCATTCACGAACCCGATGACCTGAATATTGTGTCAAATTGAAATGGATTTGAGTTGTATACATGCAGATGCAGGATTACAAAAACACAGATTGAAAAAATGAGCCAAACTGCCCCATCCGATTTAAACTGTGCGGTTGTATGAACGAACTTTTATTTTTTTCTGCATACATAGTGCACAAGTTTTTGCTTTGGTATTTGGCACACAGTGAAATGTTGGTTGAATTGGGCAGAATTCATAAAGAGTTCTATCGCTGGGCAATAAATTCTGCTATTTCATTGGATGTGTTGTTAGGCGTATTTTTCGAACCAACAGAGCTGGGTCTCGATGTCTGTGTTGGTTTTGCGTGCACGCGATTTCGAAATTCTGAGAAATATATTTGAATATTTGAACGTACTTCTTTGTATTGTTATCACTGCTTGGACCTTGTTATGTTATTCAAATACGAGAGCTTTATCCTAGTCACAAAGGAAACACGTATACACGAACAGAATTTCCTAAGTTAAGGCTTGACGATCCCTCTTGTTGTCAATCTGCAAACCAATTTGGAATCGATCAGTTCGCTTCAAAAATTTATCTACGGCGTCGTTTTATCGAAAAGCTACAGCTTTTGACGTAAATCGAGCGATCTTTCAGCACCTTTGCCTGCCCCAGATTTTTACGTCCTGTCGAGTGCCAAACAAGCAGGTGGCGTATTTTTTTTATGGTTGCGCATCTGCTCGCAGCGTATTGAATTACATTACCCCTCGTACCGTGTATTTTTTCGTGTGACAGGATGACAGGTGGTCACAGAACGGTGCAAAATTTGTGTAGGCGTATGGGTCGGCCACGATTTGAATACGTTCGGTTCTCTAATGATATCATCTATACATATAAACGAGTCGCATTTTTACACGACTGCCCCAGAAGGAGGGTAATGTTTTTCGGAACAAAGTTGAGGAATAGATTTTATTTATGAATACCGAGACATTTGTCTTAATTATTTTGATTACAAGAAACGATGAGTTTTCTCTCTTCAGATGCTCATTATTTCTCAATAAGTACTCAGAAAATAATAGTACTTAATAACTTCTTAGGTTTTCGCGGTAGATTAAAATAATTTTTTAGAAATATTTGTAAAGACGCTTGTCATCTTAGTCTACCTGCGACCACGAAATGCTGCAAAGCTTTCGAAACGTCAGGGAAACCAATTTAAATAATATACGCGATTTAATCCGGTTAAACTTTGTTTTATTATAATAATAGTACTTTTCGTGAATC
This sequence comes from Asteroscopus sphinx, assembly GCA_949699075.1. NCBI lineage: Eukaryota > Metazoa > Arthropoda > Insecta > Lepidoptera > Noctuidae > Asteroscopus > Asteroscopus sphinx. Next base: position 877,337 of record OX453028.1, on the reverse strand, counting down.
AATCAACTCAGCCTATCGCAGTCCACTGCTGGACATAGGCCTCTCCCAAGTTGCGCCACAACGCTCGGTCCTCTGCCTTCCGCAACCTGTCCCCCCCAGCCACGTTCTTTAGGTCGTCGGTCCAACTGGCAGGGGGGCGCCCTACGCTGCGTTTGCCGATTCGCGGTCTCCACTCAAGGACTCGTCTGCTCCAACGGCCATCGGTCCTTCGACAGACATGGCCAGCCCACTGCCACTTCAGCTTACTGATCCTATAAGCTATTTCGGTCACTCCGGTTCTTCTCCGGATAATGTCGTTACGGATTTTATCCTTCAAAGAAACATAGCTCGCTCCATAGCTTGCTGAGCGACTTTGAATTTGTGGACTAGCCTAACTGTCAGTGTCCACGTCTCGGCACCGTAAGTCATGACTGGCAGGACGCACTGGTTGAAGACCTTTGTCTTCAAACTTTGCGGTATACGCGACGAGAAGACTGCGAAGTTTGCCAAATCCTTTTTTTTTGTGAATATTTAGCGAAATTATAATGATTGTTGCAGTTGTTTCACAGGTAAATAACGTGGAGAAACTAAACAATGTTTTGCTCGTCTTCTGTATGGAAACGGGTTCTCCCGTAAAATCTTATCGCTACTTAAAGTAGGACAAACCTTTCATTACAGCTATCAGGGCCGGTAATTACCATCTAAGAGTTACCTTTGGAAAATAACTCGTATTTTGGAGTCACTAGAAACTGTTCGAAATGTTTGTTTAACGGCTAAATAGATAGGGTTCTATCTGATACTCCTACACACCTTCATGAACAGCCGCAAAGTGTCGGAAAAGGCACGACTGGCTGTTCATGGGGGAGTGTTAGTGCCTACACTTATGTATGGTAGTAAAAGTTGGGTATGGCAGAAAAAAACATGAAAGCAGAATAAATGCATTAGAAATGAGAACTTTGAGAAGTATGTGTGGTGTAACTTTGAGAGATAAAGTAAGGAATAACGTGATAAGGGAGCGTTGTGGAGTGAAAGAAGATGTAGTGACAAAGATTGAGAAAGGTATGTTAAGATGGTTTGGACATATAGAGAGGATGGACGAGAGGAGATTGACGAAACAAGTATACGAAGCGAGTGTTGATGGAAGAGTTGGAAGGGGACGACCTCGGCGAACGTATCGCGATCAAATCGCGGATGTTCTCAAAAAATGCCAGGTTAAGAGTTCTCTAAACCGACGAGCATGCATGACGAGGGTAATGGACGTAGATGAAGCGAAAGAGGTGTGTCAGGATCGTAGCAGGTGGAAATCCATAGTCTCTGCCTACCCCAATGAGAAACAGGCGTGATAATATGATACTCCTATTAAGTTAAAGCCGAAAGGTTAACTTTCTTATTCCTAAATGTTCTAATAAAACTCTGTTCTATCTTGCTCTTAATAAAACGAGCTTTAGTTAAGTTTACTCAGGTCTATATTTTTCATGATTCATGGAATATGAATAAAATTGATGTTAAGGCCCGAGATTTTTCTTCTTTTTGTTAACTACCTCATTAATTTCAATGAGTAAAATGTCAAATCGATTTGTCTCAATGCTTGGTTCTTGGTGTTTAATATACGTCGATAAATCCAAAATAATTACTCTAAAAAATTAAAAAAGGATTGTTTACGATTTTCTTAGAAATCCTTTGTTCGGTATTGACAATTGAGATGTTATTTGCTTCGTCTAAACCTCTATAACAATGAGGGCTAAATATAAAAAAGAACAAAGTTTATTTTTCGGTTATCAGGCTTAACTTTTACTTTTTTTTATGTTACATGCCTTTTCTGTAAAGCTAGCTTGAAGTCTCAATCTTCAAAAATGTTGATGCTTTATGTAGTTTTCGTCTGCACGAAATATTAAATGTAACATTCTGTGTTATATTCGTCAAGGCATTCAGAAGGTCAATTCTCGTAAGTTAAACCTTAGACTAACAAAAAACTATTTGTTGGTCTGAGGTTAAAACGTTCAAAAATAGTTCCAAACTAATCTGATTGCTTTAAATCGTAGATGTTTCTGATTACCGGTGGCATTAATGACGTTAGTGTCACAAATAAACGGCAAACTGGAACATCTACTGTCAGGAGATTGAGATTTAAAGCATTTAGATTAGTTTGGAACTATAATTTGACCGTTTTTAATTACGAGAATTGGCCTTCTAGTAGTAGGCCTATGTCCAACAGTGGACGTCTTTCAGCTGAAATGATGATGATGATGAATGTATTGGAACTGCAGTGGCAATACAATTATAGTTAATTAGCCTGTATGCAAGTACAACAGTGCTCAAAGCGAACCGGAACATTTGAAGCAGTTGGGAACTGTACTGGTAATTGTCAAATGTACATATTACGAGTTTAGAGAGCTTTGAAACTATTGAGACTGTGATTGTACTTGGAATATGCTTAATTGAGTAAACAGATATTATAAATGTTAAGGGTATCTTCTACCACACGATATTCAAATAGAAGTAATGATTCAATACGTTTTCGGTTCAACATCAAACACCAATTTGAATCTGACTCTTTACCTACCCTTTGGTACAGAATAAATTCTTTCACTAAAATTTCCACGTCACGGTCAAAAAGCGAACGGAAAAGATTATTCCTTTCATTGAGGTTTTTTCAATAGCAAAGAAGTCAACCCTTTTTAATTACAAAAAAAATATTCAGCTTATTTAAATTGTAAAAAAAATGCTATAGGAAAAAAAAGAAAGAAAAATGATTTATTGCCACAACAAGACGACGAAAAGTAGTAATTGACTTGAAATTTGAATGAATTTGATGTAACAAACAATATCCTATTTTAAAAAGAGTACATCTATGGAATTTCTTGCCGGTTCTTCTCCATAGACCCACAATTTGGAACCATGCAACTAGAGCCTGATGTTTTAAAAGTGCCTGTAATTAGATTTATCTGATGTAAAAAACATTGAAATTGAGTTTTTTTTGACTGCAGGGTCTGTAATAATTAAAATACGCTCAAAAATATTATACACGCCATGGTACTATTGTTAATCTAAGCTCGCCATACAATCTTACGGATCGGCTATTGATTAGTCAAGAGATTGAAGAAGCGTGGGTCGCTCCGTGACCTAGTTACGATCGACTTTATCGGCAATTTAGCCTTATTGTCCAACCGATCCTCTTAACCATTACTATCCAGAATTATATTGATGGCAAAGAAGCAAAGTGCTATAAACTTTTTGGTTTAGTTGTGAAGATTCGCCGTAAACAAAGACGGAGTGTCTTGATAGCAGACTCCATATAAATTACGGTGAAAAGAATGGGGTGAGCTTTTCCGCTTCAATTTCTAGCAAGACGTTGCTTCTGATAAGGATTTTGTTCTGATGCCAAGATTCTACAATTTGATCTGTGAAGAGCCGAATGCAAGTTTGCTTACATTATTGCTCGCGTGAGCTCTGGAGATTGCTCTCGTAAAATACGCCTATTCACGTTTCTGACAGAGCTTTGTTTGCTTTGATAATGCACGTAAAAAGGTTTTCTAATAGTCTGCAGATATCCAATACTTCCTGTTATGGAGTAACTCGTGGGAGGCCAATTATGACCACGCCTGCCCGTTCAAATCTTTAGTTTTATGGATTTTCTCTAATTTTGGAATAAATTGTGTTGGTGGTTGTGGAATAACAAATAGAAGTCGTAATAGTATTAAAATTAAGGTGACTATATTAAACTCTGGAACGAAAAGATAATAATTTGTTCTCTCACTTAAAGATGAAGACAAAGTTACATTAAAATAATATGATTGAAAATCAGAAATACGTTTTAGTACAACCCCAATAAAAACTCAAGACGTAGGTCTGTATAAATCAAAGGGAAACAGTGCTCGCCAAAATCAGAAACATTTTAGCTGGAATCGCATTTTTTACTGAAAGCTTTCGGTCAAAGGAGTCAATAACGGTACATTTCTCTTTCTGTACATGCCCACCATTTGTCTTCAATAGAAGTTAATGTATTGATTTTTTGATAAATGCGAACAGAAATCCGCTTGGATATGCATCGGGACCGGGAGTCGATTTAATCAATCTTGTTTGTCACATGAAACAGTTTGGTTTCCGGATACACGTAGCTCCTATAACACATTCGGTGATAAATTTTCCTTCTTCTGAAGTGCACAACAGTTGAGACCCGTGGAAATGGCAAACGGAATCCCATAAAAAATAATAAAGAGAAAAAGTAAACGAGACAAAATAAGAAAACAAACAAACCGTGCAAAGGGATCGGTTGTGCGCAACTTTTTCATTTGGCAACTTTGATTGCCTTCGTCCTGGCAGATTGGCGTGGCCATGGAATTTAAATGATCCCGTCGCTTGCATCGCTATTTACTTAAGTTACTTTAAAATGCATTATTTTTGTTGGTGATAATTAAGTTTCTGCTTAATCTGCTGTTTGTTTTAGTCCCTCAGTTGTTTTTTGCGGTTGTAAGTGAATTTGTCGGGACCATTGTTATTGTTGGCCATGCTTGTTTCTGGCTTGTTGGACCAGCAGTATTTTCGTGTTTAAATTGGCGGATTAAAACACTTCCAAGTTTTACACCAACAAAGCATTGTTAGCTTATTTTATCAAGTGAATTATACTGAGCCTTGAGATCAGCAACATTTAGTAGAGACTTGATTGTTTTGTTGGGGATGTAGTCATGCCATTTTAGCTTTTCAGAACTAATAACGTATTCCTGTGGATGTTTTTTTCGCTCTTTGACTAAAAGGCACAATTCGTAGAAGTTTCCTAAGCGACGCCTTTGAATCTGAATTCCTTTCTTTGTTTACGGCAGCATTTTCAACGCTATCCTCATTGTGATATGACTTAAATTCATATATTCATGTGTCAAACGAGACCTAGAATTAACGAGTCTCCGAACCTGTTTTTTTGTTTGACGAAGTTATTTTTTCTCCATCTTTTTTTTGTGTTTGATATATTTTATCGAGCATACTGAATCTCATTTGTGTTTTTACACGTTTGTATATTTTTTTTTACTAATAGAAACATATTTAAGGTTGGGATAAAATATTTTTTTGTAATAAATTCGGTGGATTCAACTTTTTTTGTATTGCATAGTGAGTAAACAGTGAAGCATTGAGCAAACAAATGCTTGGTTGAATAGCTGCGAGCGGCATAGTTTCGAGAATTAACACTTGTGCTTGGTTGTGGGTCACTTGATTCTCGTTCTCGTTATAAAAGCTCCGTGAATTTTGTTTGCAGTAACGAGCGCTTTTGCATGTATAATGACTGTAGATTTAAAAGGAAAATTCTTTTAGTAAAATACATGCTTGTTAACAGCATAAATGCTGAAGTGGATGCACAGACATAGTAAAAAATATAGACTAAGTGCTGCGAACAACCATAGTGAAGCCAACAAAAACCGTGCTCCTTCACTACATGTACAGTACAACCAGTGCTCACGTACACACCATGCACCTGAAGGATATTTGTTTTCGCGATGCTTACTGGAAGATGCCGCGACATGTGAACTGAGAGGGGTGAGCACGGTTTAAGGTGCATGTGAGTGCGTGAGCACTGGTTGTACATGAAGGAGCACGGTTTTTGTTGGCTTCACTATGGTTGTTCGCAGCAACTTAGTCTAAGTCTAAGTTTAAGTAGTTCAATTCTTATGAATGTTTTACTTTTCTCTCCTTACATTGAGTTTATCTTTCTTTCTTTTTTTTTCATTGAGTTTTTCTTTTTTTTTTCAAGCGTGGGTAGGCCCCCCACAAGGTGGGCCGACGACCTGGTGAAGGTCGCGGGAATCCGCTGGATGCGGAAGGCACAGGACCGGTCGTTGTGGCGATGTTTGGGGGAGGCCTATGTCCAGCAGTGGACGTCTTTCGGCTGAAATGATGATGATGATGATCTTTCACAAATATCTTCCAATTCATAGACACAATATGTGTACAAATCCAGGAAATGTTATGTCTATATGTATATCCAAACTTGAACCATCTTTTAGCTTCACATTGTCCAATGTTTACTTTAATTATCAGTTGAAAGAATGTGGCTTCGGATGCCAGTGGCTTGACTTTCCCAATGGACGCATTGTGTTGGTAATATTAATCCAGAACGCGGTGTTTCGAGTTCAGTGAATACATTTCTGCTGGATCATGATCGGAATTGGGACTCCGCAGCTTCGTGCCGAAACGCTGGTCATTGCTTGCTTTTGTGAGTTTTGTAAACAAAATTAAGGGCCTGTGTGTGTTTGCATGTGGAAGGTAGAAATTAATGTGAATTAATTTGGATACTTTTTATTTGTTAGATATTTTGTTTAGTTGGTATTTTCTTTCAATACATTTAATAATAGTGAGATTGAGTTACGATCTATAGAGCATTTGGATTTAAAGATTTGCGTTAACATGAATCTCGAAATTCCATTTCATATTTAAATTCTTAATCATTTTATTTTAACTACAGATGACATCATCATCCTCCGAGCCTTTTCCCAATTATATTGGGGTCGGCTTCCAGTCTAGTCAGATGCCGCTGAACATCAGTATTTTACACGGAGCGACTGCCATCAGACCCCCGCAACCCAGTTACTGGGTAATACTGACATTCGGAGGTTAGACCAGTTGTCAGACTTTCAGGCTTCTGACTACCCGTAACGACTGCCATAGATATTCGTATGACGACCGGGACCGACAGCTTAACGTGCTCTCCGAGGCACGGAGGGGTCTCGATGTGTAACGAAACGGTCACCCATCTACAGACTGACCGCGGCAAGTGCAGCTTAACCTTGCAGATCGTACAATCCGCGCAGTCGTTGCTTCGCTACGAGCCCCTCTAACTACAGATGACACTTCAATTCAATTCATTTATTTTTCGTTAATATAGGTACGTGGGACACTCAGAAAGTTTTGCGAAACTAAAAAAAATTGTTCTATACGTACATATATTTTTATCAAATCTTTTCAAAGTACTTTCCACCAGCCTCTATACAAAGATTCATGCGCCTAAACCAGTTTTCAAAACGCTTTTTCCAGTCCGCCGCAGACACCTCGTTTACAGCCTGCTCGAACGCAGCCAGCGCATCTTCCGGCGACGAAAATTGTATCCCTTTGAGCTGATTTTTTATTTTTGGGAATAAAAAGAAGTCACACGGTGCTAGATCAGGGTTGTAAGGAGGGTGACCCAGGAGTTTGACTGGCGTGCTGTCCAGGAAGTCCCTCGTTTTGAGTGCGGTGTGCGCAGGTGCATTGTCGTGGTGGAGCAGTAGCCCGCGGAGCCCTGTGTTTGGTCGCTTGTTGCTTATAACAGAGAAAACTTCTGGCAAACATTTGGTAGTATACCATTCGGCATTAATGCTTCTTTGATCCCGTAAGGGAATTGATACCAAGTGGCCAGTCAAATTAAAAAAGCTAGCGATCAAAATCTTACCCCCGCTTCTAGATCGCTTCACTTTGGTAGGCGTTGGCTCATTTTGAAACACCCAAACAGTCGACTGGCGCTTGGTTTCTGGGTCGTATTGATAAATCCAGGACTCATCACCTGTAACGATGTCGTAAACACGCCGAGACGAGCCTGCTTCAAATTTGTTAGGCATATCACGGCACCATTCCACCCGGGCCTGCTTCTGAGCATCGGTGAGGTTGTGCGGCACCCAGCGTGATACTATCCTCCTCACGCGAAGATGGCTGTGTAGAATCTCGTGAACGCTTCCCGATCCAATCTTCAATATGTGTTGAATCTCCTGATATGTAATTCGCCTATTGTCTTGGATTAAATTTTTCACTGCTAGCACGTTTTCTTCGGTAACAGCCGTCAAAGGGCGACCGCTTCTTTCGTCATCCCCCAAAGTTGGTCGACCGCGCTTGAATTCGTTATACCAACGATACACGGTTGCCTTGGAAGGGCCTTCATCCATGAATGCCATTTGAAGTCTATCGTACGATTCATCCGGTTTCAGGCGACACTTGAAATCGTATAAAATCATAGCTCTAAAATGTTCCCGGCGCAGATCCATATTTCAGTGAGACACAATACTTTGAATTAACTCGCAAAAAATGTGGAGGGAAATTTTGAAATTGGAACTTACTTATTTTTACTTATAAATAATCATATTTTCGAAAAACATTATAACTGGCCAGTCTCTCATATATAAAAACTTTTTTTCGCAATACTTTCTGAGGGGCCTGGTACAATGGTTGTTATGTCAGAAGTATTATTAGCGCCTCTATATCCTGCCACTAATGTAGCGTACAAAATTACAATTATAATAATATTAGACAAACAAAAATAAAAATAAAATGGCTTTAAAATCACATTGCAAGTCATTATTTAAACTAGAATCTCATAAAAATTAAATTAAATATACGATTCAAATTAGTCATAAGTCACTATGCATTTAAATAATTATCATGTTTAACTTAATCTAAGTAGGTAATACGGTGGCCAGCATCGTCCATAAAACAAAATCGAATATTATGAACTATTGTCAGTTAGAAATTCAGTAATGGTGTAGTATGCTTTTTCTATTAAAAATGTACGAACCCTTTTTTTGAAGCAATTTGAGTCTCTCGTTTCTTTTATAGCCATAGGTAGTTTATCAAATATTTTTGGGGCCATGCAAAATACAGCTTTATGTAGGAGAGCTGTTTGTGAAGGTTGAACACATAATCGTGTATTATCATACTGTTTATACGTCATTATGATAAAAACATCATAATCAAGGCATAACATATATTTATTCAATATTCACACAAATCCTCCATCTTAAACGAATTCATTAGTCAAAAGGAGCGACATTATTTTGAATTCCTAATTGACGAAGACCTCACCTTTAGTTGTCTCCAAGTTTCCACGACATAATTACGTATTCAGACTCAGCTCAGCTTCAAACTGTTTTCGCCGATGCCTCGATGTATTTCATTAGATAAATTGATGCTTTGTAGACTCGATAAAGACGGGTATTGTTTACCCACAATATTGCTAAAAGTAATCGCATTGGGCTTTGCGAAAGCTTCTGAGGTTTAATTTCTGAACAAATAAAGATGTGTGGTGATTTATTTATGTATTTTCTTTGACTTATGTTTATGTGTAGACGTTTTAGGATTTATGCGACGTTTACAGTTCAACGCTGACATTTAAACTATGGTTGATGATTTACAGCTTAGCTTTATTTGTATGTGTAATAAAACTAATCGGATATGAAATATGATTGTAATCTTTGCGTGATTCCATCTTTAGCATATCAATATATATTATATATTTATTTATTCTCAAACAATGTTACATTGTGTCAGAAATATAGGTACCCACATAAAAAATACATTACAAAAGCAATAAATGATTAGCAATTGATATACCTACAATAATAATTAATCAATACATTACAATAAAATATTTCATTACAATAAGCAATGCAGGGTATACAATAATAATCAATACACTAATAAAATAATTCCTAACATTAATTAATTATTACCAATTATAATAACGCCCAATTATGGTCGAAATTCGAGCACAATTCATTAAATTTCTATGATTGAATTATGCAAAAAAATTATATTATTATTTGTAATTTCAAAACTATTATGTATTGTTGTGATTTTTTTTGTGTCCAATAAAGAATAAGAACAAGAAAAAAAAAAAACTATTTCCATATTTTTTTTATAGATAACACTAAGGCTCGTCAATAGCTACTAAACAAATATTAAATAAAAATAAGAAGAGAAAATGGTACTGAACTGTTTTGTCATTGCCTATACAATTTTATTATGAGCTTCGAGATGTTAGCAAACAATTACACTACAGTTATTTATTTTATTTTTATTTTACAGAACTTGTTACATTACCTGGGAGTCCTGAATCCATTCCACTAAGACCCCGACATAATGAATTAATCATCATCATCATTTCAGCCGAAAGACGTCCACTGCTGGACATAGGCCTCCCCCAAGCATCGCCACAACGACCGGTCCTGTGCCTTCCGCATCCAGCGGATTCCCGCGACCTTCACCAGGTCGTCGGACCACCTTGTGGGGGGCCTACCCACGCTGCGCCTTCCAGTACGCGGTCGCCACTCCAGAACTTTACTGCCCCATCGGCCATCCGTTCTGCGAGCAATGTGCCCCGCCCACTGCCACTTAAGTTTGGCAATTCTTCGGGCTATGTCGGTTACTTTCGTTCTCCTGCGAATCTTCTCATTTCTGATTCGATCACGCAGGGACACTCCGAGCATAGCCCTCTCCATTGCCCTTTGAGTGACTTTGAGCCTTCTTATCAGGCCCATTGTGAGCGACCACGTTTCAGTACCGTAAGTAATTACTGGCAACACACACTGGTCAAAGACTTACGTCTTGAGACACTGCGGTATTTTGGACGAGAAGTTATTGCGTAGCTTCCCTAACACTGCCCAACCGAGTCGGATTCGACGATTGACCTCTTTCTCGAAGTTGGACTTACTTAGCTGGACAGTTTGTCCTAGGTATACATAATCGTCAACAACTTCGAGTGTAGATTCTCCGATGCTTACGGGAATGGGTGCTATATGGGAATTCGACATAACCTTTGTCTTGTCCATATTCATTTTAAGACCCACTCTATCGGAAGCTCTACTAAGGTCATCGAGCATTGACCCGAGGTCCTCCATGGTCTCCGCCATGACTACTATGTCGTCGGCAAACCGAAGGTGAGTGATGTACTCGCCGTTTATGTTAATGCCTAGCCCATTCCAGTCCAGAACCTTGAAGACATCCTCCAATGCAGCAGTGAACAGTTTCGGAGAGATCACATCTCCCTGTCTCACACCTCGCTGCAGAAGGATAGGTTTCGAGGCTTGGTCCTGTAATCGGACTGACATAGTGGCGTTTTCATACAAAGACTTTAACACTTCGATGTACCGATAGTCAATCTGGCACCATTGAAGAGACTGTAGTACCGCCCAAGTCTCGATCGAATCGAAGACTTTCTCGTAGTCCACAAACGCTAAACAAAGAGGCAAGTTATACTCTTCGGTCTTCTGTATAACCTGCCGCAGCGTATGTATGCGGTCTACGGTGCTAAAGCCTTTTCGGAACCCGGCTTGTTCGGGAGGCTGGAAGTCGTCAAACCTGCGCGAAAGACGGTTCGTAATGACTCTCGAAAACAGCTTGTAGACATGGCTCAGAAGTGAGATGGGCCTATAATTCTTCAGTAGAGCATTATCGCCCTTTTTGAAGAAGAGTACCACCACACCTCTGCTCCATGCCTGTGGCATTCTCCCCTCGAGAATGACGGAATCAAACAACTTCTGAAGGGCCTTAAGGATCGGTTTTCCACCCGCCTTCAGGAGTTCGGCCGTAATTCCGTCATCACCTGGTGCCTTGTTGTTTTTGAGCTGCTTTAGAGCCATCCTAATCTCGTACAGGCTGACGTCCGGGATATCTTCGGTATAGTGTCGGGTAAATCGAGGTCTTGGGTCATTAGCCCGATTTACAGCGGGTTTCCGGGTGGACGTGTATAACTGTCCATAGAACTTCTCGACCTCCTTCAATAGCTCTGGCTTGGAGGATACGACTCTGCCATCGTCGGTCCTTAGTTTTGCAAGCTGGCTCTGCCCAATAGACAGGTCTCTCGCGAAGACTTTTACATAATGACATAATGAATTAAGAACTAGAAATTTGTAATTATCAGCAAGCAGTTTTTAGAAGCCCTGTGTAGAAAGATAATCAATCTTGCTTTAATAAACAAAATACATTTGCTACGCCCACAATCTGCCAAGTCTTATTCTACCGTATAATTACAGCAACATTAATCAAAAAATGAAAAGGACCTGAATGTTTGCTCTGCGCACTGAATAAAACGAAGACAAATCATTTTTCTTAAATGGACGGGAATTCTTAATTTCAGACGTAAAAAACCGTCCTAGAGCTAATATTAATCTTCGTAATTTGCAGGTTCATATTGTTCTGTGAATGTTTTGTCTTAAAATCTGGTTTAAAAGAAAACAAAATCGCTCCAGAGCAACTGGACAGTTCTTATTTGAAACTGTAATACTTCAGTCACAGATAATATAATACTATACTAGTAACTAGTACTTCAGTATAGTAACTGTATACCGCTTATAAATCTGGATAACTTATAAGCAGTATGACGATGGTATTTTTGACCTATCATTTAATAATTATACGACTTTCCCGAAAAATCATCAAAAATATATTTCGACTGAGACTCGACATTCTTCAACGAAATCCAATCGTTGGAATATATTTGATGCCGGCCACTGTAAAGATCACCCAATTTATGCCCAAACAGGTCATTAGGAACAGTCGCCAACATCAATAAAGCTTCAAAACGATTCTACTTTTGATCCGGGCCCTTATAAATTCAGCTTAATAAGCTCTTCAGGTATGGGACGTATAATTTATTGCGAGATGAGTGCAAACGTAAAAAATATCAGAATCGTGGGCGGACTGTATAATCAGTTCCCTGACCCGATCAGCGTGAAATTAGCACGAAATAATATGTTAATTTTATCCGTCTTCTTCGAAATAAATAGGACCCAATTATTTTGTCTAAATACCTTATGAATATAAACCCTGAAGGGTAAATACTAAATAGGACTTCCAAAGGCTCTGTTGGTTAGACGAAAAATGTGGCTTTACATTATAAATGTACGGAATAAAACATTTTGCAAAGCTACAATTTACATTTACCTTTCTAAATTCAGTATAAAAATTCAGCACAACATTAAGTGTGTCCTAGGGTTTGTTTTAGTATCATTACTAGTTTGAGAAGTAGGTAAGTAAACTAAGTTTTGTTACATGATGGCACCTTAATACTTTTTGGTAAAGTTTTAAAGAAAAGTAGATACTTTGTCCTACTTGTAAGAATCCTCGATACCTAACGAAGTTCTTTCAAACTTTGAAGTCGACTAACATTTATAATTAGTTCAAGAAGTTAAAAATTTTCTCTGAAACATTTAATCAGACAATTTTAGTTCAAAGCCGTGCTCCCTTTGAGATCGTTGAAATGGAATTACATGCTTATTTTCAATTCAACGCAGACCGAATGAATGAATGAACGAGTAAACGAACGAATCGAATCATATTTGGAAATTTTCTCTTCTCTCGTTCCCTTTGTGGCGCTCGCTGGACGATTCCTTTGGTCAATTATGGAACTCCTAATTGCAATATTTCTTTAGTCGTATGTCGCATGTTCCTGGTTTCTGGAAAACATTGGATTTTGTTTTCATTAATTACTTACAGCAGTTTTAAGAAATTTAACTGAGCAACTTGTAACGTAAGGTATCAAATCAAAGACTTGTTTTCGAGTACTATACAATGTCGACAATCTAATGCATTACCTTACACTAAATTTATACTTAAATACAGTAATTCAATTCAATTCAATTCATTTATTCAGAAACAATTTTTACATACGAAGAGCCACACACAATTAACCAAAGGGCAACTATACACTAATAACTAAAGGGCCACTCCACTACGTACAAAAAACGTACTATAGTTAAAAGCTAAATACAAACGAACATGTGAATCACACCAAATACCCCGAGAGGACGCTTGAAATACCGCTTATCTTGTAAGTAAGCCAAGCCATAAATGCAATGTCGCCACACAATCTGTCTCTGCAAGCCTTACGTAACGCCAATAAACTGAGACAACAGGCAGATGGGACAACGGGGCTAGACTAAGCAAATATTACTGCATAATACATTTTAGATAACCTAAGTAAGTGCAACTAGTGGCTGAGACTAGACCGGAATACTTGCGGTCAGGTCTGTTGCGACACTCTTTACCAACAGGTTGCAAATGCACCTAGAAGTTGGTGTATTAAATACTATAGGTAAGTATGCGGGTAGTTTGAAGTTAATATTGTTATTGTAGTTTGAAAATGAGGTAGATATAATTTAATGAAGTTCTTGTGAAAGCCGTGAAATGAAAATATGAAAAGACAGCGAAACAAGGCGAAAAACATTGTAAAAATCTTTTTCGCTTTTAGCTTTGATCGTTCAAATAAGCCTCATGTCTTGTTTCCCAATCTTCTGAACTCCAAGTTTTAAACTTAACATACGCTCCCTAACGAGCGAGAAAGTGGATCTCATCAATGCCAAAGAAAATATTCATAACGAATTCAATTCATAACGTTGTGAAGATTCTTGCTCAGCACTTTAATACACTTGACTTTCCTTAGAACCTTATTCGATGTGACAACTCCAAACGATGGATTTTATCGAAAACTTGAGAGACGTTGATTGGGATCGAGTGCTACTTCAAGGTTCAGAAACTTTGGGCACGTTAGCATTATGATATCAAAGTGATTTGGAGCGTTTGTTACGAAGGTACCTACCGTCGTACCGAGACGCGTGAGGAAGTTTCTAAGAAAATGTTCAGCATTTTCACTGATACGTATAAACACGAAGTTTTGATATTTGTGACGTAAAAGCATCAAATAAACAATATTATGGAAAAAAGTTTGCTTGTTAGCAATTCACACAAAAAACTGCTTATTGATGTGAAATTTAACTTTCAGATCCTTACTCTCTGTATAACATCAGCAGGATCAAGTCCCGATGGAGTTTACTCTATTGAGGCATACTTATTTTAAAATAAGCGATAGAGATACCTGGCACATGCTGAGCTGGACACCCATTTGGTACAATATTGAGACACATATCACACTTTCTTATTGTATTTTTACCTGTATGTCCTGTGTCTTGTTTTTGTACTAAATAAACGTTTTATCTATCTATCTATCTATCTATCTAGATATCTTGTTTCATATCTAGATCGCAATATCTGATATTCTTTTTACGGAGAATATTCCTTACGGGACGCAGACAATAAAATGATGGAGGGAGACTATGTTTTAAAATAATCTTTTTCGTTAAAACAATTTCCCAACTGAAACCATTACAATTTCACGCTAATTAAACGGGCTTCAAATTAAAAGCTTAGTTTACAAGTACTTACTTTATAAGATAATTAATGTCGAAAACACTTCCTGTCCAATGTTCTTAAAATGGCGTCGAAAATGGCGCGGTGTTACCGAGGCGGGAAAAAAACAGCATCGTGGCTCCGTAACTAAGTGATGGAGGTGGAATAAAAAAACAAAAAACTTAATTGAGTGGAACAAAATCGCTTTTGATGGATGTACAGATAACAATATTGAAAGTACAAAAACTTGAAGCGAAGACGACGAGGTTGATTATGTTGTATCTTAGCTGTTAAGCCATATTTTAAATTTTACATGAAGTCAAGCCATTAAGGATACGGCAAAATCATTTTATATCCACATTAATTTCGTTTCTGTTGGATGAATTGCTTAAACGTGTTGTCGACGTCGTTTGCATTAAAGTAATCATTTAAATTTGACACCGGAAGATCCGACGATATCGAATCAGACGATCTTGCAATGTAGATATCGAATACCTTTTCACGAAAAATTTGCAATATACGATATACACGAACCCAATACTTTTTATTATTTGATCAAGAAGTCAATATGCCGAATTGCCGATGAGGTCGGCGTCAAAAAATATTGGCCGACGAGTTTGCATATAAATCACTAGCTTCCCGTCTTATTTTCTGTCACTTTTTAGTGGCAGTGTATTTCACAAAATCTTCCTTTTTAGGGTTCCGTAGCCAAATGGCAAAAAACGGCACCCTTATGGATTCGTCATGTCTGTCTGTCTGTCTGTCTGTCCGTCCGTATGTCACAGCCACTTTTTTCCGAAACTATAAGAACTATACTGTAAGTAGATGTATTCTGTGAACCGCATTAAGATTTTCACACAAAAATAGAAAAAAAAATCATCAATCCCAAAAATGATGTTGAGGTTTCTAATTTTTTTTTTTTCTAAACTGAATAGTTTGCGCGAGAGACACTTCCAAAGTGGTAAAATGTCCCCCCCCCCCCTGTAACTTCTAAAATAAGAGAATGATAAAACTAAAAAAAAATATGATGTACATGTAAACTTCCACCGAAAATTGGTTTGAACGAGATCTAGAAAGTAGTTTTTTTTTTAATATGTCATAACTCGTAAACCGCAATTTACCTTTCATTCAATCAACTCAAATATAAGAAAACATTATGGGTTCGCATATAGTTAGTACGAAATCCCATCATTTAGGTACCTAATTATAATGTTTACTTGTCAATAACTTAATTTAAAAAAAAAAACACTTATTAAAACTTCGATCAAAGGTACGGTCGACCGCAAGTCGGTGGTAACACTTTGACATTAGCAGCATCTTTATTTCGTAAGCAGTAAGGGTGGTTTTTGAATTGACGTGTTACCACTGTCATGCAGGCGACTGTACAACGAACTACAATAACTTTTATATTATGTTACTTGCTGCTACGGAACTCTTCATGGGCGAGTCGCACTTGGCCGCTTTTTTTGTTTTCGGGTGGAAATACTCAGATACACAGTGCGTCTGCGGAAGGCGGAGGAATATTTGGACTAACCGACTAAAACCACACGGAGGCCATCCTGAGCACATTATAGAGGAGCTCCGGGAACTCCATTGGGGTGAGCCGATGCCCCTCTAGTACTACGCGTTTGGCACATCCCGGGATAGCAATATTATTTCCCCCACAGCAGCACGTGACGACCACTTGCTACTGTTCTCCCCAGGGTCGCTTAATAGACGCCTCGATTCCCCCCACTGTTAGTCCACGATCCCGAAGTTCCCAGAAGGTGCCAGATGTGGCGGTAGGGTATGCGGCCTTTCGCCCCATCTGGGCCTTGCGCCCAGCGTTGCCGGTTGCCTCCGAGTGGGATCGGCCCTCTCCCGATCTCGCTCTGCGGCTTCCTTCTGAATCATAACAGTCACAGATTTATTCTTAATTACTTATTTAATGTTTGTTTCATTGTTGTACCTCACAGTGAAAGTCCCAATGAAATTCATACCCGTAGTTGGAAGTGGTGTATGTACGACTTATACGCTTTATTCACGAATCATGTTTCAGTTCAACGAACCACTTTCTCTTCTCTTTGGATAATGAAAAGTCGGTGAGAACCATGCAGAACGAAATCTTTATTTAAATTTTGAACACGTATAAGAAGCAATCAAAACTCCGAAACTCCATATTCCGTAATCGGAAAATTGTAAACATGGAACCAATTACATAGAAACGCTGCTTATAAGGAAACAGGATCATTATCCAGGGGTGCCGTAGTTATAATAGTAGTTTATGAAACTGTTGCATAATAGGGGTTATTAAAACACGAGTGTGAGTTTAAAAACCGAGCCGTAGGCGAGGTTTTTAATAGTATCACACGAGTGTTTTAATACCTAATTATGTCAGTTTCATACACTATTTTATCTACACTCATACAATTTTAAATAAAATACCAAAGTCAAAATCTTGGTAACATTGTCGTTGTTTTTCTTGATTTCTCTGGTAAAAGATTGTTCGTCATTTACGTTGCTGCATCCAGAAATTCAGGCGGGGTCATATTCTCCTCAGTTCAGTATCACTGCTGTAGTCAGATATTTTTGCCCAGATTAAAACTTTCGACATACAAAACCATAATAATAACGTAAACAATAACAATAAATTTACAAGTAACGATGACCAAATCCAGTAGGCCGCGGCCGTGGCGCGCGGCCGCGCACGCGCGCTGGTGCGCGCCTACACAGATAATAAAATATAGTCTGGCGAAAATATTATAATCGGAACTAATTTTCTATCCTTGTCAGGTTTCCGTCAATCTCTGTTTTATCATACAAAAAATATGCCTGTAAACACTTAAATATGATTAAAAGCAATATGACAATCAAAAGTTCTGCCAAAAACGCGATTTTAAACGATAAAATTTTTCAATGTATGACAAGTGGCGCCACCCTGAATTTTGTGTACTCATTGGTGCCAAACTGTACGACTGCTAAAAAAAAGGTTTGAAAACTCCTTGGTTAGGTCGAAGTGGCATTAAAAACTCCTTATATATATATGCCACTTCGACCTAACCAAGGAGTTTTCAAACCTTTTTTTTAGCAGTCGTACAGTTTGGCACCAATGCAGAAGGCAGAACTTTTGATTGTCATATTGCTTTTAATTATATTTAAGTGTTTACAGGCATATTTTTTGTATGATAAAACAGAGATTGACGGAATCCTGACAAGGATAGAAAATTAGTTCCGATTATAATGTTGTCGCCAGACAATATTTTACTATCTGTGTAGGCGCGCACCAGCGCGCGTGCGCGGCCGCGCGCCTGGCCTACTGGATATGGACATCGTTACTTGTAAATTTATTGTTATTGTTTACGTTATTATTATGGTTTTGTGTGTCGAAAGTTTTATTCTGGGCAAAAATATCTGACTACAGCAGTGATACTGAACTGAGGAAAATATGACCCCGCCTGAATTTCTGGATGCAGCAACGTAAATGACGAACAATCTTTTACCAGAGAAATCAAGAAAAACAACGACAATGTTAGTAAGATTTTGACTTTGGTATTTTATTTAAAATTGTATGAGTGTAGATAAAATAGTGTATGAAACTGACATAATTAGGTATTAAAACACTCGTGTGATACTATTAAAAACCTCGCCTACGGCTCGGTTTTTAAACTCACACTCGTGTTTTAATAACCCCTATTATGCAACAGTTTCATAAACTACTATTAAGAGGCTGACAACACCTAAAAATCAGACCTCTGCGGTCACTGTCGTTTCGTACAGAACTGAAAGAGAGGCAACGAGCCGAGGGACGTCGGATACGCCGCTCAACTTGAATGAAAATTAACAATTTTTTTTTTAAATAAAAAACTAAAAGCTTATTTGAAAAACAGAAACAACAAATGTTTAGATTATTGTCTTTCTCA
Organism: Asteroscopus sphinx; assembly: GCA_949699075.1. Lineage (NCBI taxonomy): Eukaryota > Metazoa > Arthropoda > Insecta > Lepidoptera > Noctuidae > Asteroscopus > Asteroscopus sphinx. The sequence goes on along the minus strand of OX453028.1, from coordinate 858,546 downwards.
AATGTTGTCTTAATTTTATTTATAATATTTAGTAAATAATAGAGATTGTTTGCTTTAAAGCATGTTTTAAGAGATTAGTTTACAATTATTTTCTATCGAGAAAACTTCAAGAAAACGTGTTTTGGGCACAATACAGTTTCAGAAAATACGATCAAGATTAACATATATTTTTTTCACTGCCACAAACTGAATATATAAAGCTAAAAATGTTTTTAAAAGAAGCCTATTTGGGGTATTTGGCTGTTGTCAGCGTCTTACTGCTAATATTAGCTTCGAGTTTGTATCATGAATATTTATATAATAAAAATAAACAAGTGTCTGAATTGTGTTATTATACGTGTCCGTGAGTTATGACGTGGCTGAGAGGTAATTTCATGCTGTTCTGCCGATGAAAGCGAAATTAGATGGATTAGTCGCTTTATCTTTTAAAGTTATGCCTATCGATTTGTGGGTAATTGTGAGCTTCCTAAGTGATGGGGCATCTTCGATCAATAATATGGGGCATTGTTTGAAGTCAGTAGTAAAAGACCAACTAGTAATTTTTGATAATTTTCTCGTAGTGGTTTTGTTTTGAACAAAATATTAATATTTAAAATTATAACTGTACAAATCATTGTCAATCTTTTGTTGGTACTGTTGGATCATCAAAATAATAATATTCAATTTTATATCGAGCCACACTTAAATAGTTCTGCTGGCAACACTGTTATGTGTCAAATTCCTTCTGTTGTCCTCACTTGCTCTGTTCGCACGTAATTTTGTAACTTTATTATTTTGATTAAAAGGTGTTACTCATTAAAGCAAACCTACAGTACACTCTCACACCACTGCGCCAACCACCAACAGGTTCAAAAATGTATTGTTTGAGTTGGTATAAAATTAAAGTTCTACCTATACCTAAAAGAAAGTACTGATCATATTTTCATGTAGATTAGTAGCCTCAGCCTGGCAAAGAAACCTGAACAACAATGTCAAGGACACATATAGCTCAGATTATTTCTCGATAAACGCTACACGCAAAATAAGGCGTCGCCCATATTCACTTAGCCGAGTAATAACCTAATAACTTGTTCTAGAATAAGAAAAGAAATCTAGACCTTACTCAATATAACAGCAAATATGATAAAATGGTGTCGATTCTCTTGTTCACAAACTAAACTTATTTTAAACTATCGCTCTCTTTTAGTAATAGTGGATACAATAAAGGGATGACATCAATTTTAGAACTGTCAAATTAGTCGGAATTTAGATTTCCTTGCAAGTTTAGTCGTGATCTCGGAACGTGCCCACTAAAATACAAAGAAATGTAACACGTAAACTAATTTCAAAGTTCTAAAATTGTTGCCATCTTTTTCTTATATCTACTATTAGTAAAAGAGAGCAATAGTTTAAAATAAGTTTAGTTCGTGAACAGGACAATCGACACCATTAGCAAGTTAATGAAGTTTTCTCAGAAGAAATTTAATTTTAATAACGGACAAAGTTAAACTGTATTTACACAAAACCCTAATCAAACCGTTCTATAATAATTTCCTGAGAAATCTTCATCCATATCTGGCGACCCTGGATACTAATTGCTTTGTTAGACTGTACTGTACCTAAATAAATTATCTGTTATTGAACGAACGATTCAGATAGGTAGATACCGATGATTTGTGCGGTATGCAGACATAAATATTACCGCTTTTGCAGGTAGGTATGGAATGCCATTCGCTCTCTTGTTTATCTAAAACTACCTATCATTTATACAGGTTTCGTTTGAAGGTTTTACGGAGAAATCTTAAAAGGTGAATAAGGCGTTATATTAATATATGTAGTGTCATCTTCCTGTGTGGTGATATAAACACACATACCACTGTGACTTTAAGGAGTTTGCGACGCGAAACATATTCTGATTGATATACAACATGAAATAGCTTTTTTATATTATAGGATGGCGTAACGATCTAAAGGCCCACGTTATGTTAAGCTGTTACCCTTGCCCATAACAACTTCAAATACCACCTAGGCTGTTGCCTAAATGGTACCGCAAGTCGGTTCGCGCCAAACAGAGACATGAAGATGGAAAGTCTCATGTGGCTGTAGTTTCACTGGCACCCGTACCCTTCGCACCGGAACTCGGGAATGCAAGCATCACTGTTTGGTGGCAGAAGTATGTACGGTGGTAATACTTCCCTGGACGAACTCCTTCACAGGGAGCTCTACTACTACTACAAAACCGCAAGTTTTTAATATCGGGGGCTACTGCGTCGTATCGTACTACAATATGAAGAACTTCGCAAAGATATCTGGATTTTTTGGATGTTCTGGTTGCTAGTTGCTGTGGATGTATCCTACTTATCATGTCTTTAGTAAAATAATGGAATCAGGCGTTACTTTGCGGAAATCCATGTCATACAAAATATGAAGTTAAAATATAATCATAATCATTTATTTTGCTCATAAAACACGGTACAAAATTTCTTAGTAATTAATAGTAAGTACCTAAATATGTCCAACATTATAATAAAATAAAGTTTAACCGGATTAAATCGCGTGTATTATTTAAATTAGTTTTCCTGACGTTTCGAAAGCTTTGCAGCATTTCGTGGTCGCAGGTAGACTAAGATGACAAATTTAAATAATATACGCGATTTAATCCGGTTAAACTTTGTTTCATTATAATGTGTAGTGATCGCGAAAACCTAAGAAGTTATTATATGGCCAACATGTTTGGTCAGTTCTTGACATGCAAAATTTGTAACAAGAATTTATTATATAATATGTCAATATTAATTATAATTACGTCATTTATAAATCAATATCAAAACATAAACTGGAAAAAAATCTGGATACTATAAAAACATTTCTCTGTATTAAGTGTTAATTCCGCGAAATAAGTAGGTCGTCAAGCTTGAATGCAACATGCAGCACCGCCCACAAATATAAGCACATGCAGAAGGTGCGATTATTGTATTGTGCAATATGCAAACCAAACCGATACTCGACACGTGTTTCGCCCCTCCACGGCGGATCCTCAGGAGATGTTGACTCGTCGATCGCTCGCTTCGGGTCTTATAGTAAAGGCAATACTATTTCCTAAACTAGAAAGCGTAAGTTGTGGCCTAAGCTATGAATATTAAATAATTATGGGGAATGGGCTACTGCGGCACCCGTAAGTAGGTTGCCATAGCAACAAGTTTCTGTTTGCGCCTTATTGATCTTTAAACCCTACTGTACTGTGTAACTTATGTGGTGCTTAGTCACAAGTTGTGTCGATAAGGAGAAGAACACGACGATAAGGGCAGGAGGGTGATATAAATATTACTATAAATAACATCTGAGCGTTTTTTCAAAACAAAAGCTTAATTTTACCCCCTTATAATTTCGTCTGAAGATATAATAATGATTGGCACAACAATACAAAGAATAGGTATTGTTCAGAGTCTCAGACCACTGAGGCTTGATCTAAATAAGGATACCTACGCCTAAATTCAACCCTGATTAGTGGCCCTCGAGACCTCAAATAAACCCTGCTTCTAATTGCTGTAGCGTTGAAATGTTCAGCCATTTTATTTAGTCAAGACGTAATAAAATGTCTGGCCCTAGATCTAATAACAGTCATTATTGTACTGCGTGAAGTTAATAGCTACTTTCATGTTTAATTGGAAAATCTTTGAACGTATACTTTTAAAAACCACGTAAAAGCAAGAAGAGTCATCGGTGCGAGAGATCTGGTTCAGCGGTAACCTTCTTTCTGAAAAGGACACTTCAGGCCTCCCGTTTTGAGAATGTCCTATGTTCAGCAGTTCAGTCATCAGTGTGATGAAATCAGAAGAAGATTTTCTTCTTGTCCTACGACAGGTGTGAATACTAAAGTTGCGTCTTTTTAATTTAAAAATAAATATTTGGACATTTTACACAGCACCATCTAGTCCCAAACTAATCAGAGCTTGTATTATGGGTAGACAATAGATATAATACCTGTATACTTTATTTCTTGTAAATACATCATCATAATCATCAATTTAGCCAGAAGACGTCCACTGCTGGATAAAGGCCTAAATACATACTTATAATCATCGAAATATATGCTTATAATAAATAAGAAACACCCAAAAACAAAATTGTTTTTGCTTCAAAATATTCTTAGAAACCGTACAATGAAGGTAATTTTTTTGTACACGTCTTAATTGTGATAATTTCCCGTGGGAGAGAATTTTCTATAAATAATGTCTTGATTATTGTACGAAAATAAATTTGTACCTGAAACTGTCTCCATAAATTAAGATTCGTATTTTTAGAAAACATCTACTCCTTTGTAATCTTCATGTATGACATAGTTTACTTTTGCCACTTATTGTATTGCTAGATAAAAGCTATGCGATAAATAGGAAACCAACAAAAACTAACCTTAACTACTAAATAGTTTGTTAAACAGTAAAACTACTTGAAGAGAAAGACAAACGAATAGCCTTAATTATTTTATCAGCATTCAAAGCACAAGTCCAATCAGTGGAATCTCTAAAAGTTCTCTTTTTGTCCAAGAAATTTTTTATATTGGCTGATTATACAGGTATAACGAGTGGCATTACTGCAGGAAATTTCCGAAATTCGCCAGTGGAGAACCATCTGCGTCTAACGTGCGGACGGGCTTAATTTTAGGGAGAAAATTGTTAAGGCAATTCCCATCCCTAGAGCGCTGATAACGAAATCGAGTTCAGAGTTTTTACAGGTGTTCCGAAGTAAAATGGGTTTTGTTTGGGTAACGGAAATGTTAATACGGTGTGCACGGTGTGGCTCGGGACTAGGGCGCAGGGTTGTCTGTGGTCGGAGTCCGGAGTCGGGTCTAATGATAAATGATCGCGGGAACGTGTAGTGTGTTTTTGTTGGTCTTTTTGGGGGTTGTAGACTGAATAACATGTTATGGGTAGGTTTACGTGTCAATAAGACGAGTCTTTACACAGGCTTTGCCTTCTCAGATAACTGACTCATCAGTTTTCTTATGAATACAACTCCATACTTAACACAATCAGACTTAACAGTCTTCTCTACAAGTGTTTTCTTATTAAATGACATCCTATTCATTCCCGGAAAAGTTTGTATCAACCCTGGACCTTGTTTATTTTACGTCCACTATTCACAGATTCGTGAATAAATGTAGGAAATGTTTCCTGAATAAAAAGAAGTCTACCTCTAACTGGGGTCGTGCAGGTGCCATTTATTCAGTTAGCCAGTTTTGCCCCGAACGTAAGTTTGTTACAAGACTTGGCTTTATCGAGTTAGCTGTTATTTGGACTGGGCCAGATGTTTTCGGTTCCATGATTCAATTAAAATAATTGTCAAGTTTTCTGGAGGTAATTGTGTTAAGTAAGTTTGTTATATTCTTGTCATTAATGTTGTATTTTGTCGGCGTTGGCGTGATTTATTTTCGTTCTTTTATGGTACCTATAGGATGTCACAACGAACTAAAGGTCAACCTGATGCTAAGCTGTTTCTTACCTTTGTCCATAAAAAACTCCAATACGACCTAGGCTGTTATGTTAGTATGTTATTTTTAGTTTTTTTTTCTCTCGCCTGTACCGAGACTGAAATTTTAAAAAAAAACTTTCTTTTTCTTTAAATGGTATTTTAAATCGCATTCGCCATACTGAGACACTAAAATGGAAAGCCTCATGTGATGATGTGACTGTGACTCTCATTATGGCGAGAACAACTGTATACTAGAAGCAAAAACTTTTTAACAAAAAACATAAAACCGACTTCAAAAAACTTAACTAAAAAGTAATCATTGTTACTTTAAAATCTTAACATAAACCAACATTTTGAAGGCGGCGCGTGATTGACCCTTTGCGTCATGTAAATATAATGTACAGTCGAGCGCATATCTATAGTAAACACAGTTTATGTGAACGTACATGAAAATAACTCGCCGCCTTTAAAATGTTGGTTTATGTTAAGATTTTAAAATACATACAATGATTATTTTTTACTTTTTAGTTAAGATTTTTGAAGTCGGTTTTTTTTTTTTTATTTCATACTTTTTAGTTGATAATTGCGAGGGTTGATTCATAAATGTTTATATAACCAGTTTGAGAATATATTTTTTATTAACCTTTGCTATCCCACTGCTGGGCAAAGTCTCGCTCATGTTCTTCCAAACCTCCAATAACTATCGTGAAAAAAAACACGCATATCGGCTAAGAATTCTCAGAAAAACGTACCAATGAGCACATCATCTAGATAGGCGAAGCTAAAATAAACTGATTTATTGAAGCTGGTTAAAAAACTGCTCAACCTAAGTCAATAAAATTTATATGGGACCACCGCGCGGGCTTCCTCTACCAAATAAAAAAACAACCACGTAAATCGGCCCATAAATATCGGAGTAATCGGTGTACATAAAAACCCGCGGAATACATAACCTCCTCCTTTTTTTGAAGTCGGTTAAAAACAAACTTTCCTAAGAAAGAAAAATCTGTATTTTTTATTTTGTTCATCATTGGTAAAGTTTCTGTGCCTTGAGATATAGGACGTTTTGATATCACAAATGTCTTTATTGTTTGTATAGATTATCATATTGTCATCATCAGTGATGATGACAATATGATAATCTGCCGACGATGAGGTGATGATTCATCACCTCATCATCGGCACCTTCTCTGTTTTTGCTCCTCAACATAAACTCTATTAATTACTTATCTCTACTATATCCCATAGAAACATGATCCCCAACAATGTTTAGCCACACCCTTCAAGCTCCAGTATACCCTGCGTTAGAATCCCTCGACGGTAACGAAGGTAAAAAACGACAGGACTTTGTAAAAGGTTACTAAATTTCCCGCGAAACTAATTTGATTCGAACAAAGTGTCAAAAACAAGGCGGTCCTTTGTTTTGCTGGATATTATTTATAATGGTACTTTTGTGTTCGCTGTTAGCTTTCACGACTAATGGGCAATGTAAAATATGGTATGTTTTTGTTATTTGGTGGAATTTATTGCATTTTATGTGATATGGGAATGAGAATAACATATTCTCTTTCCGTGATTCCAAAGTAAAGGAAAAAAAGAGATATTTTTCTAAGTATCTTCAGTAGTAGGTTGTAAATGACGCACTGAAAAATTCCTGTTCAAAGAAAACATTTTAATTAAGTTTTACAATTTTGTTGCCCACTGAGAACCAACTATAATCTTTAACTGCATCCAAACCTCTTTTAGAAGCAGGATAAAAAGTTCTAAAATGTAGAACATTTCTCTGAATATTGAGTCAAATACCGCTAGACCACTATATCGGCCGGGAATCGCCTCGGTATTCGGAATATTTCTCCATTTATCTCGAGAACCTAATAATGTGCTCACATTTATGAGATTATATGTAAAGAATAAGGAGATTCTTTTTGAAACTAACATCATAGAATATCTAATAGTATTAACGTAAACCGATTTTAAAATCTTAATAAAAGAATAGTACGAGTAGATAAAATTTTCGGTACTCTTTTCCACAATATCTAATTGAGAAACCACAAAATATAGAAGAAGCAAGTACCGACTTATTATAATTAATGAAGTGCCTACCTAGACGCACTTCATTATGAAACCTGACATGATCCGTTAGGATCGCAAAATAAGAATACTGTAAAAGCTAAGAAGAAAAAGTACGAACATTATCAAAGTAATCTCATGTATTAGGAAAAGTTATGGCTTAACCTTAAAATTGCAAGTTAAATTAAATTCAGCTATTTGTTCAAGTGTAGTACTTGTCGTAACTCCTCCGTCTTTATTTGATTGCAGAAAGCGCATTGTATTAACATCTGCGACCTCCGGCTTAATATCGTCTGTTTGTTTTGTTCAACTACTAAAACGTTGACGTTAACATAAATTGTTGTTCTCCTATTTTGTTACAAAGGTCGGTAAGTCTTTTGTTTCTCATTAAGTAGACACCTATAATTGAACTCGAGCAAAACACTGCTAAACCTAAGCAAATGAGCTCTTGGGCATTGGGATTGATTCTCAATTCGAGTACCTAGCCAATTTGTAAAAAGGGTTTTAATATGTTATACCTTAGGTTACAAAGTACAGTTTTTCGTCCGGGACAATTTATATCGTCCCATCATAATTCATAATCATTTATTGCTTTCATGGTGTTCAGAAGGTGTTACAAAGGTGTTAAGGTGTTGTCATCCTATGTCACTTGAAGCAGGTTTTATTAAATCATTTTATTTTATTTATTTTTTAAACTTTATGTCGATCGAGAGAAAATACCGCGAAAACTATTTACCAATGTTGCCAGCCGACAAACATTGCGCTAACTGTAATCGATAATCGATCGTCTGACGTTCCTCTATCCGTCAGTTGTCAAACTGATTATTGTTCCGTGATTAGTTTTGACAGCTACACGATTAGTCTTTAGGTAACAATATGAATTAGTTAGAGCTACCATTCCATTACCATTGTTCAACTGTTAGACGTTGAATCATAGTTTAGCGCCATCTTTTGAAACGGTAACTTGGTATACTTTTAGCTATACTGTACCTAATGCTGAGTAAATAGATTTTATTGTTGTATGTAGGTAACACCTGAGAGTGCTCCATACAGTTATCGATGGTATGTGTAGTTCGCCAACCCGCACTAGGCCAGGGTGGTGGACTAAGACCTGAACCTTTTCATTCTGAGAAGAGGCCCTGATGATGATGATGTAGGTAACACGATTCAATTTTAAATCAATTTGTTTTTTTTTTTCTACAAATCATACAACAGTAAGGATAACAATTATCAGAATCACAAACTTAAACAAGAAAGATAATCTGTGGGAGTCTGGTGACTTACTAAACCGGAGCCTGTATCTTTAGACACCCCCCTCATAAGATAAGGATAACAATACGCCAATAGGCCGATGCAGCGATACTGCTTCTTGAAAATGGCCTATTATCAACTGAGTCACGTTACGCAGAAAAGGAGTGACTTAAAAAGCTTTGCACACGTTGGCTGTAGTTGAATGTCCATATTTTCATGTTATATCTAGGTGGTTATGAAATTGTATGATAAGATTTTTCTTCGATCGCCAAAGAATAACATCGTCTATAAAACGTATTATGAGATTGTATTTACTATGTTATCGAGCACGTCAAAATTTTATAGATACTGTTAAACTGGAACATTTTAGTGAGCTTTCCATTTCTTTAGAGATACTTATCTTATCCAAGAGGGCAAGGACTCTTGAGGATTTAGGTATCCATTGGTATATTGTACTTTGTAAACAACTGTGGCTACTGCGTGACCTATTTTTTGAAAACACAAACACATCACTCATGTTTAACTTTATGAAAAACCGACCACGTTCCACAATTTTTTTATAGTAATTACTGTAAAGCTCTTTTGGGAATTCTCATTGTTTATAAAGCTATCAACTTACACCTTTGTGTATCGAAATGTATTCGAAGTTTGCTAATTCTGTTCAAACTTCAAAGTCAAGGTTCGGTGTTAATTCTTTTCGGTCTGGCGCGTTCTGCTAAAGTTCATTGACTTATCGACTAGATCGATACGACTTGCTATTATCAGGCTAAGCTAGTTTTTAGGGTTTCGAATGACAAACAAAGAAACCTAATGCATTTTTAACTGTGAATCCAAAAATGTAACAATTTTTATAGCAGCACCCACGAAATAAAAAAAACGTCGAAGTGCCCTTACGATTACTTAATACGGGAAAGTGTCGCCAAAATCACACATTGACTATTGAAATAGTACATTAAAATACACAAGAAACAATTATGTGATTGGGTCTATTTAAAATTCAAATGAGGCCTAGCAATTATATAATGTTAAAGAATAATAATTAATCTACACGTTGTTAAAGTTAAAATTGTTTTAATAAAACAAAGTTTAACCGGATTATATCGCGTATATTATTTAAATTAATTTTCCTGACGTTTCGAAAGCTTTGCAGCGTTTCGTGGTTGCAGGTAGACTAAGATGACAAGAGTCTTTGCAGATATAAAAAAAAAAAAACTACCGTACAATTATTATTAATTAAAATCGTTTCGATGCACGCAGTAATCACTCACAATATCATTATCTTTTACATTGATGCGTGCTGTTTGGGACTTGATTATTTTTAGGACTGGGTTCCAAACAGGTGGTAGCTGCCAACCATCTTCTCTATTAAAATTAGGATGTTTTTTAATTTCAATAGCCTCACGGAGTATTCTAGGGACAAATCGGTTTATAAACGCTGCAAAGCTTTCGAAACGTCAGGAAAACCAATTTAAATAATATACGCGATATAATCCGGTTAAACTTTGTTTTATTATAATGTGTAGTGATCGCGAAAACTTAAGAATTTATTAAAATTGTTTTATTGAAATTTATCAAAATTTTACACATAGCGGTGATATAATACACCTTTATGAGAATTATTTTTCGTTCTGCTATAGTTTTTACACCTTATAATTACACAATAAGGTATAATCTAGTATTTCACATAAGCATTCGAGACGTCATAGCGTCGCACCGGGAAACTCCGTATGTCACTTCCCCTTGCTTTTATTATTCCGTGGCAGCACCTGACCAGATTAGCATTTTTTTTTAATTTATTTATTAACTTGCTATAAGATTTAACCATCTGAACCATAGATAAACAATATAGTACCTTTGTTAATCGAAGATCTGAACTGATAAAAACTTATTGCTGGAGTATTATGTATGGAGTACGGAAACAGAAATAAAATCGTTTCTAATTATGGAACCTAATCGTGTGTCTAATAGGTCCGGTTTTTTAGGCTTAAATAATCACGAGGTGGACCACCCGCTGATTTGGCATGGCATTGTTGTGTCTATTTATGGTGGAAACGGATCTGAGCTTAAGTTTGTTCTGCGTTGCCGGTTTTAGACAGATATATACCTACACGGTTTATTCATTTACTGTATGTATAGTTTGCAATCGCATTTATGGATTGGTATTGGATGAAAAGGAATCAATAGTAACAGAAGTATAAAACGTAAGAAACAAACCTTGATTAAAAAGAAATAATAATAATATATTTTACATTGAAGGCAGTGCCTAATTTGCATGCTGTGTATTATATGGCAAAATGTGTCTTTGCACCTATTTAGAATGTTCTGAATACATTACCTCACAGTCCTCACACACACCACACACACATTTTGAGCAAATAAAGTTAATTTGAATTTTAAATACCTATATTGGTTACTTAATACACCATACGAGTGAATCCAATATATTTCCCGATTCCAATTTTCACATAGCACACGTGTCACGTATCATGCAACTCATGCAAGTAGATACGAAGAATTTAAATGAGTTTCTTCATTGTAATCGTCCCCAAGACATCAAAGGGTAAGAGAATGCTTCAGGACTTCTTAAGCGAGTTTTGGTTTAAACATTTGTCGAAAAGGGGAGATTAGGAATAGGTACATAGATATGTGTTGTTTCAAAGAGACGAAAGCATTTGGCAAATAACAGTCAGGCAACTGAATACATAACAGATAGCGTTAATTTTAAGTATAGTTATTTCGCTGTTGTTAAAACAACCCCAATTTTCATTCTACAAAATGATATGACACCAAAAAGCATGCAATCCATAATTAATTAAAATAACAGAGAGCGACGCCATGGCACTTTTGTTAACAGTGCTGTCACACGAAAAAATAACAATGGCCGCTGTCAGAATTATTAACATGGAATTGTGAATTGTGTCATTTACGTGTCGTATTTATTCGTAAAAAAACATTACAAGAGGTAATTTTATTATCTGTAAATTATTCAGATTTTTTTCTTGGAACAATATTTTCGAATCAAATTGTTCATATTAATATTACATCTTGACATTTGTGAAACGTTTCAAGTAATTTTAATAAAAGTGACATAAGAACGGATGATATTATCCGGTGATTTCAACATTTTCTTGAAATCGGACTAATGGCTGAGGTACTGTCATCGTTTTAAACATCTATAACTTTTCGTGGAATATTGTGTATACGAATTAATTATTATAAAGTTACCTACCTATCGAACTCTGTCACTTCCTATCAACAGGCAGATTCAATAAAAAATTGACTGCACTGCTTTTTATTTACGTCAAAAATTTCGAGAAAGTATGTACACATTAAATAAGTTATTTGTGAAGGCGCGCTGTATGTTATAAAACAGAAGTTCACATACATGCCATGAATTTACGGCTTGCCTATTTATTTTCATTGCACTATTCAAGAAGTGTCTTGCACTAGAAATTCATTAGAGGGCATTAAAAATATCTTGCGTAGACCATTTCAGGAGTCATTCAGTATTCATTGATGACCCATTTATTTTACTCACTTGACAATGGGTAGGTAACACGAATAACCATTACCCGTATCTGTAGGTACATGGATGATATAAAGGTAATGGTTATTCGGTTATTCACGAATGAAATCTCTAAAAATTTATATGTCCACGTGCATCACTGGAGACTAATGGTCACCATTGCGAGTACGAGTTGTTTTATAAAAGTTTTCAATTTATACCCAACTCGTTGGTTCAAACGTGCCCGGGGTATTAAAGGGCGGGTGTAGAAATATCAGTCGATTGTTGTTTGTTACACCAGGACTTTCCTGTTTCCCTTTGCCTGATCCACTTTTCTTTTCAGTTTTATTTTAAAGTTTGCGTAACGGCTTTTCTTTCTTCTGTTGTGTCTTCAGCCTTCAATTTGTAGCGTTCGATATCAATCTAGCATTGTATTCTCTTACAGCGTTACTGCGTAACTAAACGTGAACAAGTCAATTAGAGTACCTACAACTACAAGCAGTAAATAATGCAGTTAAGATAAAGAAAGCCGTGACAGTATTAACGTCTAGAATCGTTACGGTAATCTGAAATAATGTAAACCTACACACTAGAACATGCCTTTCATTTGTTATGAAATATTTGTCTTAAAGAGCCTCCAAAAGGTGGTACTTATCCTCGGAACAGTAATAATTAATCAAAACCTGAATCACATTGCTAATAATAATGATAGCATATTCACAATATTCTTTACTTGTTCGTGGAAATAATAAAGCGTTTCCAATCGATCAGTTTTTGAACTGATATTGCATTAATTATAATTATAGACTTGCACGAATTACGCTTGCTTGAGCTCACAAACTGCAAGTTTCATGAAGCAAACTTTGAGAAATAGGTCGGGAAATTTCTTAGCAGTAGACAGATTACTACTAGTAATGTTGGACCAAAACTTTGAATTTTACGGGCTTTCATCTTCATATTAGATTTTCTTATGACATCACATGCCGCAGAAGAGGTGAACTTTTGCTACGGATTACAAAAAGATATTCAGGTCCTATGTAGCAGATTTCGAACTTCTTGCCATCCATTTTCTCCGATTGTATCTAGCAATGGAGTTCAAGACCAAATCCTCACAAGTTACGCTTACTACCACAAGGCCACGAAAGTTTTAACCATGTTTTAACCTACTACATTTTCACGAAAATATTATTCCATACTTATTTTATCTCCCAGATTAGTTTGGCATCCAATATTACAAGCACATTAACGTGAAAAGCAACTCATTAGCGAATACCATTTCCCGCCATTTTATTTGGCGTGTCGGCCATAATGATTTTACGAAAATAATGGATTGCTGCCATCAGATTATCATTTGATGTTTTTTCATTGTATAATAGAATAATGATTAATTGAGAATATAATATGTTAAAATAAGAATATTATTATAATAAATTTTAATAATGTAATAATGATAAATGAAAATGTAATTTATTTACTTAATGTGACTTATAATAATTACTATTATCAATAAATAACTATGAACATTAATTTATGAATGCAAAATTATTATTGTATTGTTGTAAATTATTTTGGTAACAAATTGACTGTTTGAAATTCTGAGCGAATTTGCGGTTGAATTTTTTGATGCTGGCAATAAATCATCGATCTGTCATGTTGACATAATAGAAACGTTATCACCGCACACATATTTATAACTTAGTAACCAGTTAGTAACGCAGTTGCCCATGTTCGCTCACTGTCGTATATTCTTTGCAATTATTAGATTAACCTGTTTTTCGCCTAGATTCGATTAGAGGCGAAGAGTAGATACTAGATACGTTAATCTAGGCCCTAGAAGAATAAGAATGCATTGTTAGATCAAAATACTGAGTCTTACAATGCGACAAAGGTGTGGTGTACAAACTGAATAGCCAGCAGCATCTGACAATCTATTTATGGATTTACGGGGGTTTATCGCCATGTATCCCATGATTACCCTCGTGTTGTGGTTAATAGGATTACCCCAAGTATAGCTTTGGACAAGTCTGTCATAAACCTAATGATTTAATCCGCGGTTTCCATATATCTAACCTGTTATTAAACTTTCGCGAATTTCACTCATATTGAACTATGTTTACGGGACTTGTCGCGCACAATTAAATCAGAATATAACGAACATTTCACTAACCTCGACGTTTCGGTCAAGTTGCATTGGCCGTGGTCACGAGCCGACTGAAGTATGTGGGTGTCATCGTCTTGAGCGGCGGTTGTTTTCTCGAACTACCTGCGGTTGGTTTTTCGTAACGTCGCTGTCCGTAACAAGATATGCTGAATCACGACACACAATTCTGACAGTTTCGGCGGACATACATGTAGATATACCACGACGCGAACACTAACGCTGAAACGCTACACGCTGAAACAGATACAGCTACACGCTGAAAAAGATATTGGAACAATATACCCAATATTGTTCCAATATCTTTTGATTCACTTGCAGTGTTTCAGCTTATTAAAATGGACCTACCAGGTTCATCAAATTGTTATTAAATTGTCTCCTACATCGGCTAGAAACAGGAACTACTTTTAGGTTGTTTTGTCTTGTACTAAAATAAAATATGAAATAGGAATTAAAGTTTTTTTCTTTCTTGTCTTATTTAGTAAACAATCTTGGCATGTCTCTTTATTAAAATAACTAGTGATAAAATATAATTACTAGTTCAGCAAATGTAATTAGGTTTAAAAATGTTATTTAGTGTGTGAAATGGTTAACATAATGTCTTTTATTAATTTTTATTGAAGAATTGCATTAAAAAGACATGCCAAGATTGTTTATTAAATAAGACAATAAGAAAAAACAGAGTGTAGGTATATACTATTAGTATTTCTAACGAATACCTAATGGTTGGTAAATAAGAGTTGGACATGAATACATATAACTTTATTTGTATTTGTACACTTGACTTCACGAAGTGTAGGTACCTAGCAATGAAATGCTTGAAGGTCACTGTATACTGTGTAATCATTATACGACAGGCTATTGACCTTCAATAATTAGATCACTGTTATAATTCAGTGCGTTTTATCGCTTATCTCTGCGTAGTATAAAAATAGAATATCAACACTGATTTGATGGATTTGGTCAATAGCTTGGTTGATACACTCTAATCTTTCTTATGATACTTAATCATCACGTGTATTTCCATAGAAAAAATAATAGTTGGTATTTCAGAGAATCAAATGAGATAAAGATAAAGATACATTTATTTGCAAAAACATGTGTAGATAATGATAATGATGTGTGTGTAGGGGCTCGTAGCGATGCAACGACTGCGCGGATTTTACGATCTGCAAGGTTAAGCTGCACTTGCCGCGGTCAGTCTGTGGATGGGTGACCGTTTCGTTACACATCAAGACCCCTCCGTGCCTCGGAGAGCACGTTAAGCTGTCGAATGCCCAAAAAAATGTAATATGTATGTATGTATGTATGTATGTCGGTATTGCCCAGTAACTGGGTTGCGGGGGTCTGATGGCAGTCACTCCGTGTAAAATACTGATGTTCAGCCGCATCTGGCTAGACTGGAAGCCGACCCCAATATAATTGGGAAAAGGCGCGGAGGTTGATGATGATGATGATGTGTAGATAATAATACATGGTTGAGATGCTTATTAAAGATATAAATGATGGTTTGGATCAACATGTTTGACCATGACTGGTGTACAAATATAAAAAACATTAAATTAGTAATTGACAAAATTTCTATAATTTATGAAATAATTTAATAATAATAAGTCAATAGTATTTCAATAATTAATGAACAAAATAAAATTCAAGCATAAAAAGTAATAATAATAATAGTTTACGTTTGTCCATAAATTAAAATGAGTAAATTTGTTACAGTTATAGAGTTTTGTCATTATTATTATTTTATTTTATTTGAGTTAGGTAGAAAGGGTAGAATTTTTTTTTGTCATAGCAATTCGCTGATGATGGTAATGTTTCTTATTGGGTGAGTCTATGGCCATTTCATAAGCAGCCCTTAACTGTCCCACTGTTGGGCACGAACCTCTTCTCAGATTGATTCAGGCCTGAGTCCACCACGCTGGCCTAGTGCGGGTTGGCGGACTACACATACCATCAAGAACTGTATGGAGCACTCTCAGGTGTGCAGGTTTCCTCACGATGTTTTCCTTCACTGTTAAAGCAAGTGATAATCAAATTCCTGATCTGAATATGAATCTGAAATCAGAGGCGCGGGCCGGGGTCGATCTCAGACCCTATTGCATGGAAGGCAAGCTTTCAACAGTTAGGCTGTCACTGTATACTTATTTACTGGACACTAATCTCAGGCAGACAGTCAGATACCTACTTTGAATTTCGCCACTGAAAAGTATATTTTTTTTTATTTTATAGTATAGGATGGCGAAACGAGCTAAAGGCCCACCTGATGTTAAGTGGTTACCTTTGCCCATAACAACTGCAATACCATCTAGGCTGTTGCCAAGTCGGTTCGCCAAACTGAGACATGAAGATGGAATGTCTCATGTGATTGTAATTTCACCGGCACCCGTACCCTTCAGACCGAAACACAGTAATGCAAGCTTCACTATTTGGCGGTGAAGTAGGCACGGTGGTAGTACTTCCCCGGACGAGCTCTTTCACAAAGGAGCTCTACTACTACTTAAGTGGACTCTGGACCTGAAGCTAGACTGACCTGACACTAATGGCTATACGAAAAACTCATGCGGTGGTAAAAATGCTAGTCTGTAGCATTAGCATCGAGGCTGAGCCCATGAAGGGTCGTCAGTTGTGGTGGCTTTTTGAACCTATCCACAGGCGCAAAGCTGCGAAACAATAGAAAATCTATTGTGTTTTTAACCGACGAAAAAAAGGAGGAGGTTCTCAATTCGACGCGTATTTTTTTTTTTTTTTTTTTATGTATGACGCATAACTTTTTACAGAGTGGTCCGATTTTGATGATTCTTTTTTTAATGGATAGGGTATATCTCGAAGTTGGTCCCATTTAAATTTCAAAATCAAAATCCACCCCTAAGGGTAGTAAAACAGGGGATGAGTGTTTGTTCACCCACTGAATTCATACCTGTTAACCGATTCTGTTGAAACTTGACACACATAAATATAGTTCTAGACACTACGACATAATGGAGACCTGGAGTTAGATTATAACCACAAAAAAATGAAAAATAAAACTTTTTAACAAAAAATTTAACCGACGAAAACAAAAACTGAAAAGCGAAAAATAACTAATTATGAGTCGGCGCCAAACAACCAATCAACGAAGATCATTAAATTACTTTAAATAAATAATAAAAACAACGTCACATCAAATACAACGTGAAATTTTCAACGATAAACAATAACTTTCCAAAAATGCGTTCTCCGCTCGGCCACTTGCAACTTACACGCACTTTGCTTGTTAAAAGTTCGTTTGGCGCCGACTCATAATTAGTTATTTTTCGCTTTTCAGTTTCTGTTTTCGTCGGTTCAATTTTTTGTTAAAAAGTTTTATATTAACCGTTCTTTGATAGATATGCACTTCCATTTGGCAGTGACTATTTCATAAGTCACCTTATAGGACAAAATTTTACATTGGGGGAGGGTTTCAAATTCCAATCCTTTTCCGAATGCCGCACGGCCATACAAAATTTTCATCGTATAGGTACAAAAGCCTGACGAATTGTCTTATTTGCTTCATGCACGTTGCATCTAACTAGATGTGTGTGCGAGATGCTCGTAAAACTACTCGATTAACTACGGCGCGTTCGTCTCATAGAGTACCCAGTTATCTTGGCAGGCGCATGGTATAATAACACCAGGTAGTCTCTTCCCGTGACAGCTAGGTCACGTGATTGCCTCCGTACTACGTCATCGGCCGTGGAGCCAATAGCGGGCTGTTAGCGTGACACTTGTCAGTTTGATGTGCTGCCACTTTGTGAAAATAAATTACCCGAGCAAAATACATTTTTTCATTTACTTTCTTCTATAAAGAATCACTTTTTAACTAGTAATTTAATATAGTTTCCTTTATTAACTAATTAGATGAATAACACGAGATAACAAATAGTTAGGCTAGTTAGGAATTTATTTTATATTCATTATGAACAAAAATCTCCTTAAATATATTGAAGACATCAATCAATGGCAGCACTGATCGTGACGTAGCTTGGAGGCATCGCGCTGTCATTGCGGGAAGAGAATACCTGGTGAAACATTATACCATGGGAAGGCGCACATTGGGACTAATGTATGGGAGAGCGGAGAGGTTCGAAATGGGCATTATTGGGCATCTCCGAAAACAAAGTCTAATTTTGAAAAACTAATTGTGCCAACATTCGTTTTTCAAAATTACACTTTTTAAATAAGATGGCATAATTAGTTTTACGAAATTAGTTTTTTTTTTCGGTTCGGTTAAATCCAACCTCTCCTATACATTCTCACTGAGGTAATATGATTACCTCAGTGTACATGAATTCGTTCCATTGTGAGGCGGCGAAGAAATGAAGTTACTGAATTAATTCTGTTCGTTTCTCAAGTAAAACAAAGAAATAATTGTATTTTTGTTGAAAATATACTTTTAAAACGAGCTTTTTTAGGACACGGGTTTGAGCTGATAAAAATGAACTCAGACACTCATCAACCTTGTTATTCATTGTGGATTTTTGTTGTCTACCTTCAGTCTCCATCATCAAATCAGCTCCTAACAATAATATTGCATTATCATTTTTAAACACGGGCAATTTTGATGACGGGATCTTGTTCAAAAGTTACTTGATAGATTTTTCACAAACATACTAACAGCTGTGCTAGCAATAATAAGTGAAGTTAAACTTAGCTTGTATCAAATGAATATACCTACTGAGTTTGACATATTGTTAACAATAATCGCTTTTTTACAACTGTCAAGAGTCAAGATAAAGATACAGGTACAAAACAAAATGGAATATAACAAAGAGGAATTAAAAGATTGTGTCACCAGCTAGAACCCAAGCTAGTCATGTTATACCAAGTTAGTTTGAACATCAATCTTAATAAACTAAACAATGTTGCCATAACACCTACTGCCTATTAAACGGTTTTATTTCTTGTATACCTAATAAAACGAGTAAACAGCGTAATCAAGAACAAATTATTCCCTCGCACGTTGGATCGAGTGGGCAGGAAAAGGAATGCGACGCATACATTATACTATAGCTACCTACTCATAGTGCAGCGCTTGCAATGAGTAGGGTTGCCTAGTAAAAAAATGTCTTTAGAAAAGCACTCCTTGTCTATATCAGTTCATATTTTTTAACAATAATTGATGTTGAAATACGGAAAACTATTTCAATGTAAGAAGTCACAATTTTTTACTGTTTAATTAGCAATAACATTCATAGAATTAGTTATCAATACGATAGCTGCTGCGTAACTAAAAATTTACTTGAATTAATGAATGTATCATTTCAAGTAGAGTTGACTGCATGACAGTGGTAACACTTCAATTCGAAAACACGCTTACTGCTTACGAAATAAGATGCTGCTAATGTCAAAGTGTTATCACCGACGTGCTGTCGACCGTATCTAATATAAAGTCGACTTCTAATCCTTTCAGTGAGGCTAAAAAATGCCTACCAAATCTGCTAATTTTATTCAATTAATTACGTTAGGTTATCAATCTGTGCGATACATATTTATGTATTTACTTACATCCTGGTTGTGATTGTCTCCTGTTGTAATTGCTTTATGGAAATAAATTAATTAATTCCCGAATCAAACTCAACAGTCTTTTTCGACCAGACGATATTTTTTATATCTAGAAGGGGGCAATCGAGCAAGCGGGTCGCCTGATGGTAAGCAATTTCAATTTAAATATCTTAAAGCCGTTCGCGTGGCAACCCTGTCCGCAAATGACATTCCTTTGGTATCAGATGTCGTGATAGCCTAGTTTGAGGCGCCCCACTTTCCGCGCCTCGGTTTTATGTATATCTGTACCTACACTTCGAAGTAAGACTTAAAGTATGTGTCCTATGTTTGACTGTTGACCTATATCATAAGGCTTCAACTGAACTAATATTTATGCTGAACTAATATTTTATCAAGATCAAATTCTACACACATTAAGCAAATCATTTCATTTCAGGGAACGAGGTACTATTTAACTTTAGAGCACAGGGAAATTGTAATAACTAATACCAGACCAAAAAGTAATAGGTACTAATTTATAAAAATATACATCTTGAGGGGTTCAAATCGAAGTGTGTCTTATCGTGAAGATAATGAGACTCGTACTCCTTAGTCCAAACAAAAAGAGTACCGGGTAAAAAACGGGGTGAATCCCTGGACAAAAGTGGGCAAGGATTTTAACACTGAAATAAGATAGTTTGTTGCCCACAAAAACTTAAGAATATTTACCAAATCATGGCAGAACATTTTTGAAGTTTTGTGGGTAACCAAACTATCTTAATAACTTCTTAGGTTTTCGCGATTACTACACATTACAATAAAACAAAGTTTAAACGGATTAAATCGCGATTTAATCCGGTTAAACCTTGTTTTGTCAAACTATCTTAATTCAATGTTAAAATCCTTGCCTACTTTTGTCCCTATTCACCCCTGCATTCCATTTCACCCCGTTTTACGATACCTAAGTTTATTAAATAATAAAGAACAGATCTTCTGCAATCTAATGCCTGAACTAAATTGTCAATAATCCCTTTCCCTAGGCGCGACATCAACAGGGTTTAATCGACATACACGTGCCTTTGCTGAGCCCAGCTTACGCCATTGCGACGTGGCTCGGTATTATAGCACTAACACAACCAAGTATCGGATTGAAGCAGAGTAAAAGGCAGCGACATAGACAGTACGAGTAATGTAATCAGTAGGTAGGTGCCTACAGACTGGTAGTTACTAGCTACTGTTATGTAATCGTTTTCCCTGGTTACGAGTTATGCGAAATTATGTGGTGACTATACTAAGTTAGCTTCAAACCGAAAACAATTGACGCACGGCCAAAATTAATAGGAAAGGAAAATTAATATGAAGGGTACGGGTGCCGGTGAAATTACAATCACATGAGACTTTCCATCTTCATATCTCAGTTTGGCGAACCGACTTGCGGTACCATTTAGGCAACAGCCTAGGTGGTATTGAAGTTGTTATGTGCAAAGGTAACCCCTTAACATCAGGTGGGCCTTTAGCTCGTTTCGCCATCCAATGTAAGTTGTTCTGCGGTCTCTATTAGCTCTACTAGCTGACCAGGGACCAAGACAACTAGAAAACTGTCAAACGTGACGTCTCCCGCAAATATGTAGGGTAGGGAGCGCCAAATGTATGGTTTTGAGATGTAAGCGCAGTAAACGGGAGGGTGAACCGCTTACCAGTCAGTTGTCTTCGTCGATTTGTATCCAACATTGCTACTACAACTATAATTGCTCACCTTTCTAAAAGTACATAATAACTGACGGTGAAATAGAAAATCATTGCAGAACCAGAGCGAGAGAAAATACTACTGGTTGAAAATGCAACTCTGGCACCACGCCCGCTCATCCGGCCGACAGAAGCCGGATGCTGGCGACTGTCATCACGCGCTTAATCAGACATTTAATCTCGTTGCTGCGAATAAATTATCAACTTATAGCAACAGGAATAGATAAGACACGTTGAGAAACGAAGGGTTCCTGCGATGGAAACGAATCTTATAACCAGATAGATAGACGCCGAAACTGGAACACTTGCACATAACCTCGCATAATTAATAGAAATGCATGATATTACAAAGGAACTGGACTCTGGACTGAAGTAGACATCTCTTAAACGCTTATTACACTACGCGGTATTCAGCGCGCGGTGCTAAGACTGTCTTTGAGACCGTGTAGTGTAATAACACTTAGTCTCGCCGAGTCTAAATACCGCGCGACCGAACGCGCGCGGCGAGACTTGCAGACTAACTATCGCATGGTGTAATAAGAGTTAGTCTGCAAGACCGCTCAGTCGGCGCGCGGCAACCGCAGCGGACGGACGTCTTAAGAAGGGTGTGTAGTGCGGTATGCTCGCTATTAAAATGGTATGCTATATAGAAAATGATGTACTTCTAAACGTGATCGACTTATATCGTGACTTACTTATTTAAAGCAGAAAAACCATCAAGATTTTAACAGATTGATGACTTCTGTACCATTCATAAATGTATGTCTTAAAATATTTCGTATTAGTAACGTAGGACCTTATAAATAATACATCCTTATTTTTTATATAGCAAAAAAACTTCAAGACCACATAAAGAACTTCGGTTAGAAGGCCTCCGAGTACTTCTAGAAGTTTATAAGTACTTATAGATTTTTTGGTGCTTAAATATCGCGTAACGTAAGTTCCGTGCCAAGCGTCTGCGTCGTCCGACGTACGCCTTGAAATGAGTTAGCGTGCGATAGTTAGTCTGGTGTAATAGCAAGCTGTAAAAATAAGATTCCAAGACAGTAGCACCGCGCGCTGAATACCGCGTAGTGTAATAAGCGTTTTACATAACATACCCTCCCCATTACAGCACCCTGGACACTACCACGTGTATCAGAAATGCGCGGTCATATTTTAAGAGCGCATTCAGGGCAAAGCATAGAACAACTTTTACTAGGGGACCAAAACTGAAATCGCGAAAAAATTATCAGCTGTTCCCTACTAGATCACCGATGTCATAAAATAGTAAAAATTGTTCGATAGCATCCCCTGAATAAGCTCTTCAAATATGACCACGCATTTCTGATACACGTTCTATACATCCGCGTTGATTTACAAAGCCTACGAAGCTTGTCTACAAAACGGCCGACTAGCTGGGGCCTTACTCCCGACTGGTTCGAGCTCTGAACCAAATCGAGCTGATGTCAATTCCTAGAAAAATGCAGTACGATTTGACACTAACTCGAATTCAAATTCGTTTGATACAGCACTCGATACAGTCGGGAGAACTCGGGAGTAAGGCCCCTATTTATGGTGCTACAGTGCTGCCATATACATTATTATGCATCAAGCCATTATGTTGTATGCGTTGCGTATAGATTAGCAGATCATGAGTTTGAACGTATTTGCCGCCTATTTACTACACTGATTAGTATTTGTGATTAAGTGTATGCTGAATAGTGCTTTTAGTAATATTGGCTTTATCTAAAAGGGTACAGATGTGCAGAATATATACAATTCTGCACTGATTGTGTTTATTTGGTGTAGATTCACTTGTTCACAAACTAAACTTGTATTAAACTATCGCTTTCTTTTACTAATATTGGATACAAGTATGAGACGGCAACAATTTTAGTGCTGTCAAATACGTAAGTGGAAATTACAATTTTCATACAAGTTTAGTCGTGATCCCGGAACGTGCCGATTAAAAATACGAAGTGTTATACGTAATATATAAGTGTTATACGTGTTATATTATTATTAGCTAGTACTGTAAGTAAATAAAGTAGGTTTAATTTATGTTGTACACTTGTTTCTGTCCTCTACATTCAACATTTCTCTATCGCTCTAAGGTTTGCTGTTAGAAAACTCAGTTCTGAGTTAAGCTCGCCGATGTACAGTCAACAAATCGGAATCATGACCCACTCAGCTGATAATTCGTTTGAAATCGTCAAAACGGTAAGGTTTTCTTCTATGCTGCACTTAGGACATTTTGATTATTACAGAAACTGCATTAATACGGGTCAGAGGTCTTTGCCATTTTGAGCTTTGTTATCAATGCAATAGATTTACAATCGGATTGGAAATTATGTTTATGATAAAGCAGGAATTATGTTTTGAATTTCGAATTAGCTGTCGTTTCACGTGGTTTTCCTACAAACATCTATATTTTTTAAGAAACCTATACTAACTTTTTCGATTACAGAACATTAATAAAATAAAAATAAAAATG
Organism: Asteroscopus sphinx; assembly: GCA_949699075.1. Lineage (NCBI taxonomy): Eukaryota > Metazoa > Arthropoda > Insecta > Lepidoptera > Noctuidae > Asteroscopus > Asteroscopus sphinx. The sequence goes on along the minus strand of OX453028.1, from coordinate 834,384 downwards.
ACAAATACTAAAACGTCAAGTACTTATGAAATGGTGTCAAACAATATTTGGAGTTAAACATCAAGAATAAAATTTAGAAAAAACAAGTATAAATTCTGCGGAAGACCACGTAGTAACTAATCAATTATCTGGCCGAATTTCAGCTAACATGTGAGTCTGGATGAGTGCCGGAAATGTAGGCGAACTCGTCCAGATTTCTTCTCATGCAAATTCAATTAACTATGTTGACTTATTAGAAGAAAATAAGTTACCGATGGTGCGAACGGTTTACCCGCGAGAAGAAGTTCCGAACTTCTTCTACGTTCACGATAGCTGTCCAGTGCATACAGCAAGAGTTGTCATTAGTTGATTTCACCATCATTTTCATAGCCGTCCCCGGATCCCAATCCAAATAAAAATTTTGTGGGCTTGATGGTCCAAATGTGGGATAATAGAAACGAGAGGACAAGGCAAGCACTTGAACAACGTTGTAACAAAATTTGGGATTATATGAGAGATGAGAGGAACGGACATATGCAGTCGCCTAATCGGATCGATGTGTTGCAGACTAATGGACGTTATTGAAAACTATTTTGCTTACTCTCGTTTTTAGGATAAATTAATTGTCATTCATTAATGTTATTGTGAATATTTTATTAAATAAATAAATACAGTATTTTATTGTGTATTTCCCTTATCTCTTAGTTAGTGATGTTTTATGCAGTGGGTGGGTAAGGTGACTAAATAATAAAGAAGTGCATAATATTGTGACATTTCACAAAACTATAGTCGCATTAATCGATGTCTTTGATCGATGCCATTCGGGTGGATGTGTTTATACGCAGTTACGTCTAGTTACGTAGTAATACCCTTGCAATATGGCATCGAATTTTCATAATAAGTCAGTCCATCATGAGGTATCGAAACTCAATGTCTATTGTCCGCCATCATGCGTGTTAGCATTTGAAATTTATAGCTTCACATGTTATGGTTAGTGCCAAACGTGTCAAAGAAAGTTCACGTTCTATGCACGAAAGCACGAAAGGAGATGGCATAGGGAGACGACAATTTTATTGGTAAACTAACTGTCACTTTCAAAAGCTAACAAAATTGATAACAAGTCTGTTGCCAGGGAAATATCAGTTTAAGCGAAATTCAACCTAATTGTATTAGAATGTCTGTAGGATATTAAGCTTATCGTGGGTCATGATTCCGATTTGTTGACTGTACATAAACTTTCCTACTGTTATATAAATGTATATCTGTGTGTACAATAAAGAATAAGAAATAAGAAAAAAAAAAAAAAAAAAAAACTAATTTGACAGTACCTACTTAAATTGTTGCCATCCCCTTCTTGTAGACTAAAGGGAGCGATAGTTTAAAATAAGTTTAGTTCATGAACAAGAGACTCAACACCATTATCCAGTAATACCAGGCGCGAGTTTTAAACCCAATTAGTAAAAATAATTTTACCCAACTTCTAAATCGAACCCATGAAATCGAGTTTTGCAGCTGCGACTGCGTTTGCCGCGCTATAGACCAAAACTTTATCAACAGTAAAACCAGTAAGGATGCGAAGAAAATAATTTATTAGTCATACATATCGACCTCTGTGGTCTAGTGGTTCGGGTGTCGGACTGCTGATCACGAGGTCGTGGGTTCGATTCCCACATGACACAAATATTTATGTGATGAACATAAGTGTTTTATTTTATTTTATAGTATAGTATGGCGAAACGAGCTAAAGGCCCACCTGATGTTAAGCGGTTACCTTTGCCCATGACAACTTCAATACCACCTAGGCTGTTGCCTAAATGGTACCGCAAGTCGGTTCGCCAAACTGAGACATGAAGATGGAAAGTCTCATGTGATTGTAATTTCACCGGCACCCGTACCCTTCAGACCGAAACACAGCAATGCAAGCATCACTATTTGGCGGAGAAGTAGGTTTGTGTTGGTCTGGATGTTTCTTATGTATTATAAGTATGTATTTACAAAAAAAAGTATATAAGTATTATATCCATTGTCTTGTACCCATCGCACAAGCTCTGCTTAGTTTGGGAATAGATGGTGCTTTGTGAAAAAATGTCCCAAAAATATTTATTTATTTCTGTCTGTCTGTACCTCAGAGGTCTGTACGCGCTAAACTCGACGTCTACGTTCATCACGAATTTTATTACAGTTTGCTCCAATAGATAAACTGATTCGTGAGTCAGAGGAAGGTCTTAGGATATATATATTATTGAAATTTATCGGGCGGGTCAGCAGTAAATAATAATAAAACATTTCGTTCACCCTGAACTTGCTTACAAAAACAGTAAGGTAGAGCAAAGTTTTTATTTTCTTCTTTTTTGTTCCAGGTAAACAAACAAACTGCCGGAAAACCCGACGTCATCAAAATTAATTTCAACAAAATATCGGACAAACAAAATCCTTTGGTTTTGGAGGGAAACGGTAAAAGATTAACATAATGGCGGCAGCGTATAAAATTTAAATAAACCGTTTTACATAATCTCGTGGACAGAGTAACTACTTGGTCTATTTAGTTTGTTAGAAGGTCCACGGTTTTAACTTGAGCACATCACTGACATAGTAAAAAATATAGACGAAGTGCTGTGAACAATCTTAGTGAAGCCAAAAAACCGTGCTCCTCCGTGTACAAAACAGCGCTCACGCATACACATGCACCTCAAACCATGCTCACCGCTCTCAGTACACATTTCATAGCATCGTCCAGTAAGCATCGCGAAAAAAAATATCCTTCAGGTGCATGGTGTGAGCGTGAGAGCTGGTTTATACTAGGGCATGCATTTCGAAATTTCGAAACTTCATAGTTTCGAAATTTCGGACCATATTTGCATGTTTTTCAATTTCGAAATTAACACCCCTACTTTCGAAATTTCGAAATTTATTTATTTAAAGACTGTAATGTTAAATCGTCAATAGAACTCCCACATCTGCTCTAGATTAGTAACTAGAGCTTTTCCAGCAGCAGGCTGCATTTGAAAACGACTTAGAATCTTTATCAGCAGCTGAATTTATGACTTCCAAAGAACCCATTTTTTAATTAGTCAGAATTAACATTTCCATACAAGTTTACCCGTGATCTCTGAACATGCCCACTAAAATACAAAAAAATTTAACACGTATACTGGGTATACGAGCTGTTATCCAAGATCGTCACAAATTATCTCGTCAGAAGACTCCACGAATCGAAAGAAAACTAATAGGTTTAGAAGAGGCTACAGCATCGTGTCGGCATGAATCTGGACAAGACCAAAGTCATGTTCAATATGCATATTATGCATGTCGTGCCGAGGTTCGTTGAAGGTACTTCCCTCGAAGTTGTGCAGGTATCTGGGGCAGGTTATTCGGTTTGGTAGATACAACTTCAAATAAGTATCAGGCAGAACGATCCAGTTTGGCTGGGCAGCATTTCGCAAACTTCGCCTTCTCTTCGCCTAAACCATAATGTTTGAAAACAGAAGTCTTTAACCAGTGCGTTCTGCGTGTCATGGCCTACTGTGTCGAGACGTGGACGCTGACAGTTGGGCTAGTCCACAAATTTAGACTCGCGCAGCAAGCTATACTCCTTTGAAGGATAAAATAAGATCCGTGACGAGATTATCCAAAAATGTACCAAAGTGACTGGACATAGCTTGTAGAATCAAAAAGCTGAAGTGGCAGTGAATAAGTCCTTGAATGGAGATCTTCAAATGTAGGTTAGGACGCTCCCAATCAGGTGGACTGAAGACCTGGAAAAACTATCTGGGATGGAATAAATGCGGAAGGCGGAGGACCGAGTATTGTGGCGAATCTCGGAAGAGACCAAAAATGACCAGTAGTAGACAAATGGGTTGAGTTGGATAGCATCGTAGACCATTCTTTTCGGAAGATTGGAAGAACGACTGAAGAGAACAATTAGCTGCTGTGTATTTGTGTACTATGAGAAGGCCTTCGGGCGATACTCTTTCGAAACTGTTCACTGATGACTTGGAGGACGTTTTCAAGACACTGGATTAGACGGGGAAGGGTTGTGATGGAAAAGACGAGAACATTTCACGTCTCCACTTTGCCGATGACATTATTGTAATGGCATTCTCTGAAACAGCTGAGCGAGATGCTACATAGCATATAGTATATAGTCATTTAGTGTATCAGTCTTAGTATGAATCTGGACAAGACTATGGTAGACAAGATCATGTTCAAAACGCATGTTGCGCAGCGTGCCAAGCCCAATCGGTCTTCTTCAAAGAAACGACGCTAGAGGTTGTGCAGGAATTTGTCTACATAGGTAGTTAGGGACCTGTTATATTCAGGTTGGTAGACTAGTAGTCAGTTATACTACTCTTGCCTGTCATCACTTACAATGCCGAGACGTGAACACTGACAGTCTGGCTAGTCCACTAATTCAAAGTCGCTCAGCGGATTATGGAGCAAGCTATCCTTGGAGATTCTTTGAAGGATAAAATTATCCGAAAGAACCAGAGAGTAGCATAGGCTGTAGATTTAGCAAGCTAATGTGACAATGGGTAGGCCAGTCTACCAAAAGATCGACGGCTGTTGGAGCAGACGAATCTTTGATTGAATACCGCAAAAACGCAGCGTTGGGCGCCCTCCAGCCAGGTGGACCGACGACCTAAAGTAGGTAGCTGGGGTAAGATAAGATAAGATAATGTTTATTTGTCATAACATGAGTATACACACAGAGTATGCAGGTTGTACAAAATTATTATAAGATCTATCATGTTATACCTTTACGGCATACAAATATAATTTTATTAATGGAGATGTCATTAATCAAATATGTAGAAACTTATACAATAAAGAAAAAGACTGATAAAGGTTATTTTGTTGTGGAGCAACTTAGGAGCAGCCTTTATTCAGTAGTGGACTGCGATAGGCTTAGTTATTAGGTGTTTTAAACATTGCCCACAATTTCGAAATTTCGAAACTGATGAGGCCAATTTCATAAGCCAATTTCGAAACTGAAAATGTATGAAACTGCATGCCCTAGTTTATACACGTGGGAGCACGATATTTTTGGCTTCACTTTGATTGTTCGCAGCAGCACTTCGTCTATATATTTTATTATGTCTGTGGAGCACAAGTGGAGTTTTGAACAGCGTTCTGAAAGTGTTAAATTTTTTGGCTCAGACCATGTCATGGCACATGTTAGAAGAAGCTATTGCGATGTCCTAACTGCTGGTCACCAATTTTTTTCTCGGTGTGTATTGTGCTTATTATTTGGATTTCCTACATTGAAATACAATTATTTTACAATGCAATAGATAATAAATCATTTAAGGTTATGATTTCGAGTGAACTGGGGCAAAACGTACCACCCATTTAAATCGACTGTTATAAAACTGTAATGAAATATTCCAATTATCACTAGAAAACTTTCAAGAGATATCTATTACTTTTATTACGTATAAAATATAAACGTTGCTTCCAAAATCTTTTAAAACTTAATAGAATCTCATTTTTAACGCACTCATTCAAAGAAAAAGAGTAAGAATGCTACATAAATTGCCTAAAGCAATATTGTTACGCATCAAACTGACAAGGCAAGCAATTTGAGCAATCATCCACTCAGTTGATCACGAAAATTGTTTTGAGCAACGCTAGCCCGGGAGAAGATTCCCAGAAAAATTGACAATTTATAAATGTCTGTCGAACTTAAAGGGTTATTTTTATGAGATAACTATGCATTTTATTTAAAAAAATCAAGTGGTGCTTTTTATTCAGATTATGAACTGATTATAGTTGAAAATACGCGAATAAACAGACTACGCCAAAGTTAAAACACAGAATAAATAAAACGATTACTTGTGCCTAAAGTTTAGAGAACATAACTTTTTCCGTCTATTGTCACACTGTGTTTTCTTAAAGCTTATTTTCGTAATTAGAATACTAGTAAGGTCATTCCTCTTTTTTTTTCTTTTTTGCCATTGTTGTGCAAAAATCCGTAAAAAGTTCGTTAACTTTAAAGTTTCAAGATAAAAATTCTTTTGAAAAGTTACAGCATTAAACTCCGAAGTAATTACAGTTGAAAATCAGTAAAAATAAAGATAATTGGAGGCAGAACGAAATGTAGATAATGTTAATGTCTTTGAAAATATTCTCCTGTTTATAAACAAGCTAGTCGAATTATTTAATTATGTAATCTTTAATTTAAGTCAAAAACTTACTACAATAACAAAAACATTTTCAGCCAAAAATGTTTTCAAGAAAATATTTCTGGGAATTTCAAACTTTTACACGTCAAGACTCCCAAGTAAATACAGATGTCGAAAATCTGAGAAAGCCTAAGTAAATTTAAAAATATGGAGACAGAGAGATCCTCGTTATTTTCTCAAAAAAGCGGACACTTTCGTTGCGACATGCGACAGTTTCCCAACTGTTATTCGACACAGCCGAGCCGTACGGCACAGTGTCGTAGCGTGTTTCACATTCTGAACATCGTTTTGTGTCATTCTGCGTGCGTAAATCGAGTTTTCAAACTATTCGCTGTATATTTATGAACGTTGTTAAAAGTACTTTGGAAGACAAAAGTAGATTTAATTTGCCCACACACTGTGATAAGTATGACAAATGAGGAGTAGAATTTTAGGGTGAAACATTGTCTAAGACTCTGAGAGTGAGTTACAATTGTTGTTTGAAATTATCACGACTTTACTCTTTACTTTACTTTATGAGACCATGGATTACGGGTCGTGGTTCTAGAAAAAGGTTTACAATTTATTGTTTAAAACAGTAACATAACATAACATCACGCCTGTATTTCCCCGAAGGAGTAGGCAGAGGTGTACATTACACCCTCATTTCGCCAGTTATGTTATAAGTCCCATGTAATAGGGGGCGAGACTATAGCCATTAATCTGTCACAAATCCAGACTCGGGCTGCCACCGAGAATACACACAGTAAAAACAGAAGTATAATTTATTCCAGTGTAAACAGTTTTTAAAAGCATATTAGGACAGCTTGTGAAGTATTAACATCAACAGCTTATTTAAATCCATCTAAATCAATTCTTTAGACTTGAGCTTATTTGTATGCTTTGTTTTTGTTTGAAGCGGGCTACTAACCCATCCACATGTTGTGATTACAATCCTCATCATCATCATTTCAGCCGAAAGATATCCACTGCTGGACATAGGCCTCCCCCAAGCATATGTATGTTGGGGGGATATGCCATAATCGCCACGCTTGGCAGGCGGGTTGGCGATCGCAGTTGGTTGGTTAAATACTCAGTGAAAGCTGCTGCCCATCCTCTGGTGAATCCCTTAGTCGCCTTTTACGACACCCATGAGAAGAGATAAGGGTGGTGCAATTCTTTACGTCCGGCACCACACGGACGCAAAGACCAATCTTCATTGACGGTAAAAATTAATATCTTATCTACGGTTTGCCCTACTAGGGATAGGAATTTAACGTAAGCTCCATACAAATTATATGTCAAATTTCAATCTCTAGTAGGACAAATCCTGGATAGATAGGATTTATTTAGGCCTTCAATCTTTCTCATTTTCTTAGTTGTTTTCTCGTTTTGTTTCGTCCATTAATTTTTCATTGAATAGATTAATTAATTTCGGTCGATAGGCAAAGTTAAAACACACCAGGATTAACTAAATACATTTATTAACCCGTAGTTTGTTGGCAAAAAAACATTATGTTTATAATTCGTAGCAGTAAAAGCAATGAGGTATAATGAAGTGTCAGACAGCATGTTAAATGCTTGGCACTGTACACACGTTGCGCCTGCCGACATGACAGGTGGTATTACAATTACAAGTCGTTCAGCGGTTATAAGAGAATTAGATGCGCTAACTGCTTTGGATACTTCTATTTAGATGTAATACCATTGATAAATAATTAGGAAAAGATATTAGATATCGCCTTTAGTTTTAGAGCCAAAATTAATATCCTATCTATCCACGATTGGCCCTACTAGAGAAAGAAATTTGACATAAAATGTTTGGAGCGTATGTCAAATTTCAATCTTTAGTAGGGCAAATCTTGGATAGATGTTGAATTTTATAGGTGGAGTTCTTTTCAACATTTTGTGAGCACATTCTTAAAATTTTCAAGGATAATGCTAACTTAAGGTTTAAACTAACTCGTCGAGCAAATACAGCCATAGCAACATTAACTAGAAGCAACCCTGAGTATTATCGAATTTTAAATTTTTACCAAACATTGCAATCTAGATACCCTAAAGCGTCTAAGTTAATGTCGTACTTTCAGCAATTAGGCCATTTAGACCCAGTAGCAGTTAATTATATCTGTACACAGTCGACTGCTTTATTACAACCCCTTCTTATTAATATAATTGGAGTCTGTTGCCAAACGCCTCCCATAATCCCCAGCCTTCTCATCAAGCCGAAATCTGTCTCATATGGTGATTACGGGATTAGAACTGAATATTTGTCTCTTGCTAACACGAGATTAATCTTTGCAAAAGATAATAAGTTACTATGTTACAAAGATTTAGTAGTAATTTTGTTTTTTAATTGAGTTTAAGCGACTAATTTAATGAAATTATGTTTCATTTAAATTCTTGAGAAAATATTTTTTTACTGATTGCAAAACACTAAGCTAAACAATACAAAAGACTGCAGCTTTATCTATAAAATTAATATAGTGGAAAATATATTTAGTGTACGTGCATAAAAAGTTATTCATCCATCCATTTATTAAAAACTCAGTCCTACTACGCTACGGAAAAATAAGAAAACTTTATTATTAATCTTGAAAATAAAGTTAACATAAGTAAGACAGAAATTTAAAACAGCCATTTGTTTATTATCATAATTTGACCACACAATGACATAAACTCACACCACTCGTTTTCACCACAGATCTATTCAATCTCCTTGTTGAAAAACATTTTGACAGATTCCCAAAAAAAGCTCCCCCTCACATTGATTCTACTACCTGCTAGGGATATGGGACATGACACTAAACAGCGTCACTTGACAGATGAAAACCAGGTGGTGCCGGAAGGACTAGTTGGCACTTTGCCCAGACAGGGAATTAGATGGTTGTCAGGATTATTATGGGTAATACTAATAATTGAGTTATAAACATGTTTTTTGTGGAGATTTGTGTGTTGTGTATGATATGAGTGTAGGGCTTTGAAAAGAGGCGTTGCAAATTGCGTCCGGTAGATCATTGTTTGTTAACTGCATCATTTCTGCCGAAAGATATCCAGTGCTGGACATAGGCCTCCCCCAAGCATGTGTATGTTGGGGGGATATGCCATAATCGCCACGCTTGGCAGGCGGGTTGGCGATCGCAGTTGGTTGGTTAAATACTCAGAGAACGCTGCTGCCCATCCTCTGGTGAATCCCTTAGTCGCCTTTTACGACACCCATGAGAAGAGATAAGGGTGATGCAATTCTTTACGTCCGGCACCACACGGACGGTTAACTGCATATACAAACTAAATTAAAAACAAAGCAGAAATAATACATAATAAATCAAAGGTCAAATCAAATCAATTTATTTGCGAAATATGGGTAAAATTACATTTGATGTTAAAAATAAAAACTACATTTAGTATCACCATATTCAACCTTACGGCATGCAAGTTTACACATACATTATAAATTTACACATACATCTATTCTATTATCTTTAAATTTATTTATTTAAAAAATTTAATTGTACCTGCCCCCCTAAGTTGACAATCTGCAATCGTCAACGCTATAGAAAACAATCAAAATGTATGGGAATGACATATCTCAACGAAAAAATCATTCGTGATTTTTTCGTTGAGATATGTCATTCCCATACATTTTGATTGTTTTTTATTAGCTTTCACGATTGTAGATTGTCAACTTGGCTAGGGGGGCTCGTTCCAACATCCAATTTTCAGAATAAATAAATAATTTAATTTCATTTTAATGACCCTTTTTCCCCCAGTTCACTTTGATTATAACGTTGTTGTCATAACAAGCCATTATCGACGCTAATACATTTTGGACATTATTTCAATATCACTTGCAATTTCGGATCATCTGAGTATTCTGAGATAAACTTTACTTAAATTAACATAAAGATGTTATGAAACACAGATTGTAAGTAATCTTCGCTTCAAGCCTTTAAAACGAACATCATCCCGCCAACAAAAGGTATCGGGCACATCAATGGCACATTATGAGGCATCACAACGTTGTCTTTGCCCGAAATGTCGCCAAACTTCTTCATCGAACGTCCGTTTTTGGGGACCACATGGTATGAAAATACAGAAGACTCATTGCTGTAAGAAACTCGATCTCGTGTTAAAAAAGGTAAAACCTGTGCTAGCCAAATAAATGAATTTGATTTTATTTGAAAGGTGAATTGGCTCGAACCATTCATTAGCCCGTTGTTATTTACAGTTCGGCATAAAAGAGTGTATGAAATGTACATAAAAGAGTATAGAAATAAACTTTAAAAATCGCTTTTCTGGGAGAAATTTGGAGCTTATTATTCACTTGAATTTAAGTATTTACAGGCACATTTATTGGCATGGTAAACACAGACTGACACAATACAAAAAAACGATTATAGACGTTTTTGCCAGACTGTGCTGCTGAAAATGAACCTTCAGCTAGACTTCTACAATACACGGTTGTGACTTGTGTCATGGCGATGACTGCGCGAACTATAATGTGCATTGATGTTGTTCTTATTTTTAATCTCGTGACGTAATCCTTTAGTCAAGTACATACATACTTTTTCGAAACCTATATATATACCTACATGTGTATAGAAAGACCACATACATATTTGACGTCTGTGGTCCAGTTGTTCGAGGTTCGGACTGCTGATCACGAGGTCGTGGGTTCGATTCCCACAGGACACAAATATTTGTCTGATGAACATAAGTGTTTGTGTTGGTCTGGGTGTTTCTTATGTATTATAAGTATGTATTTACAAATAAATAAAAAAGTAAATAAGTATTATATCCATTGTCTAGTACCCATATCACAAGCTCTGCTTAGTTTGGGATTAGATGGTGCTGTGTAAAAATGTCCCGAAGATATTTATTTATTTATTATTTTATACATATTGCATACTGTTTTCAGGAAACCATGAGCCTAACTTAACGGCTTAAACAAGTACCTATTAAACCACATCAGACTCAGTTTGAGCTTGACTTGGCAAATATTTGTTTCATTTATTTGTCTGTGTTTGTTAGAACATTTTAATAAGTGGTCCTTCTGTACAAATCTATTTCGAGCCTCAATTCAGTTATTAGTCGTAATTAAATTAGTTCGACTTCAGACTAGCAATGAAATTGTCTTTTCTAACTCGATAATGGCGTCGCGAAACTTTTCTGTAACTGCATTAAATTTAGATAAGTGGAATTCCCTTTCTGGATCGCTTCAGACTTTGTGGTGGGGTGATGAGAATTATGCTAAACTGTTCACATAATGACTGTAATGGTACGGAATTGTAAATTGACTGATTTTATCTGCGGCTTCTGATTTTGTTGAGCTTTTGCGTTATGCCAGTGTAGGTCATACCGATAGTAATAAGTATCAGCGGTCTTATATGTTCTAAATGTTTGCCAGTAAAATAGGTGAAAATAAATTTGGTTGTGATATCCTTTTTTTTCTACCTATACTGTCACAGAAATAGATAGAATGGCCATGTGGACAGGGCGCGCGTGGCAGCACCATGCACCATAGTGCAGGATATTTCAAAGCCTTTCTCAGCACGCCTGACTTGTTTCTATAAATACTGTAACAAAAACCCGCAAAAATGCTTTATTGTGTTGTTTCTAACTGCAGAAACAAAAGCTGTGGAGTACAGTTGATTAAAATTAATTTAAAAAAAATAATGACGTCTAAGTAAGTAAGGCGTAGTTTGTTCGGAAAGTTGCCATGCATGAATTGCAAGTAAAATTGTGATTACAACCATTCTATCAATTTCTGTGTGTACTGTCCTACTGCTGGGCAAAGATCTCCCCCATGTTCTTCCAAACTTCCCTATCAGTAGCTTCTTCAGTCCAATTCTTGAAAAATATCTAGATCGTCCCCGCCAGCGTTTCCTCGGCCTATTCCGTCGACGGATATTATTGATTAATAAAACAGCAAAAATAACAGCAGATGAAAATTAAGTTACGTAACATAGAACGACGCAAACTCTTACCAATTGTCTACCCAACTATAAACAGTTATTAAGTTACCATTAATTAAAAACAGCACGAGTATCGAATCTCGATAAATGCGCACCATTTATATTAAGCGGTCCCTCAGTCCGAGGCAGGGGCGGGGGGTAATTGACAATCAATCTGTATTGCACTGAGCCTCCGAGACAAGAGGACCGGAGGAGAGGGCCAAGAGTAATTGGGCCACTAATAGTGATTCATTTGTTAAATATTGTGGCAGAAAACACTGACTCAATTTCCGGTCAAGAATTGGTCTACTCAGTTCCCGTGGTTGGGTACAAGACTTTGATTGTTTAAGGTTTAATACTCAAAGGTACAATGTGACTAAGGCCCGTAATACAGAACGAAACTCAAGCCTTGATCACTGCTTAAAACTAGTTTTAAGTTGAGCTTTTATTTTTAAAGATTTATTGATCACAAACGTTACTATCTACTTATTTGTAGATTCGTGCTTAAGCAGAGATTTGATCTGTAATCATTTAATCACGCAAATGTGGTGGTGGACAGCGTTTGAGCCCAGATTTTCTTGCTGTTTCAAGTTCTTATTCTTTATTGTACACACGTATAATAAATTGATTTTACAGTAGGAAAGTTTATATATAAAGGCGAGTTTAACTCAGAAATGAGTTTTCTAACAGGAAATCTTAGAGCGACAGAGAGATGTTGATATTAGAGGACAGAAACAAGTGGTCAACAGGTTATAACAATGTTGTTGTTAAATTAAAGTCTATAGTTTTACCTATAATAAAATTGGTATATTTTTGGCTCTGCTTGAGGCACGATTTGTATTTAAATTTCCATTCAACAAAAATCTTTTAAAAATATGAAAGATTTTCATTTCCATTTAATACTGAGGAAAGGTTTGCGATGAGAAATCGCGGCCCAGCTAAAATAAACCATTCAAAATAAAATAACCCTTCTGGCGCAGTCGGGTAATAATAGCTTAATATGGCTTCACATTTTATATTACGCTAGCATCTATTTTTGAAATAGTCATTACGTTTTCGTTCAGATATCTAAAAATATCCTTTTATTCAAATCGCTGGAGGCAGCTGGGTATAACTAGATGTGAAATAGGGCTTGTACCTCAGCTAAGTTTAGCAGTGGACCAAAAACTATTGAATTTTATTTCGATTATTATAAAAAAGAAAGTAATTTTCATGAAGAAATTAGTTAGGTTTGTTCATTCAATTGTCATGAAATAGATTGTCAAGGTTTTCGTTTAAGTTTTAGCATAGAATAGATAATAAGATTTTCTTATGATTTTAGTTAGGTAAATTGTAAGGGAACAGTCCCAAAAAAGTTGTAAAATTGAGGAACATGAATCATGAATCAAAGCGAAACCCAGAACTATCCTTGAATTGGCTATACAATCTTCAGACGCTTAAGAAGTGAGGTCTCAAAACAATCTCCATTCCTGCAACTATCCGGTTTTATAAAACGATAGCTATTAAAGTAAATAACTATCTTGAAGTCAGTAACAAGATGCATATCAGGTAGTTCCAGTGTATTCGCAGCACGAATCATGACTAACACAGGATATCATACTGGCGGTGTTCGCGCATGCTAAATTAGTTTGTCTATGTATTTGCTCAGAATAATATACAAGGTAGGACACATCTATAGTTTATTATGAGAAGCTAAAGTCTCCATCCTAGTGAGTGGCGTTTCTATGCGTCCAGGGCACCGTAAGCCTCGATCGGTACGTACAGTCGACTGCATGAAAGTGGTAACACTTGAATTAGAAAATCGCCCCTACTGCTTACTAAATAAAGGCGAAACTGTTACCACTGACTTGCGGTCGACCTTACCTATCTTCCTGCTTGACTCCACCGCGGTAGGAATTTTTCTCATGTAACACTTGTTGACACAAAAAAAATACTGAACCGATTCATATAATCGCAAATTTCATACGCTTTCGCATCGTTTATGTTTGTATGGTGCGAAATACGCCAAATATAGCTTTTATCGTCTTTTCATACGCCAATCGGAAATAGGCCGTATGACGCGACGCCGGCGATCGTCCAATGACAGACGTTTAATTTCCCGCCACGCTTCACAAATTATGTGACTAGTTTTCAATAGAAAAAAAGCATGTGAGTACTATATTTATGTACTCCTTTATGCTTGAGTTTGATATCGTATTGAAGTGGTTCTTCTGCACTTGTTTATTTTGTGATAGAAATTATGTTTGTTTGAATTCGCCGATGGTTTTCGGGTTACCTGCTAACGGCCAAAATTAATATCCAATCCATCTACGTTTTACCCTACTAGAGATAGGAATTTGACATATTTTGTATGAAGCTTATGTCAAATTCCTATCACTAGTAGGGCAAATCGTGGATAGATTGGATATTAACCTAACCTTTTGAGGGAGGCGCCGCTGACGCGTGCACTCCGCACTCTTCACCTCATAGCTGGGGAGACGGACCTATTCTGTTGTTCTCTGAGTGAATTCACAAGAACAGCATTATTTGTTTTATGTTACAAAAGTTAATTAATACATTATCATGTTTATATTCCGTACACTGCGGCTTTGGGTTAAAAAAAAAAATCCTGTAATGGTAGTTATAAGAAAGATAAATAAATAAATAAAATAAATAAAAATTAATTTTGCCCGTAAACGACCTATGCATTGTTAGTTGCTGATTCATAGATTCGTGTATTGACTTGCTGCACGTCTGTCTAGTATTCTGAATAGTATTTTCAGTGTTAAAACATGTCTGTCACAAATGTGCCGCCATAAAATTAAATACAGTATGATTATAATCAAAATGGTTTACTTGATCAAGCAAGTTATGAAGCTCCCTTATCGATGATAGGTAAGCCATATAAATTATTTCAATTAGACCCGGCCGACCGAAGTAACCGTTATAGCTTGTAAGATCAGTAAGCTGAAGTGGCAGTGGTCTGGCCATGTCTGTCGAAGGACCGATGCACAGTCTGTTATTTTGCCTTAGTTGCGGCCATGTCCATTTTATGTTTTTATTCGATAGCTATAGTAACGATAAAGGTTTGGCAGAAAGACCTATGGTATTTTTTTTGTATAATTATAAAGTTATTAAGGTTTCATTGAAAAGTGAGAAAAACAAAATTAATTTTTATTTTCGAAAATTGTTGTAATACATATCTAGTTAGTCCTTTAAATAAAGTAACAGCATAATATATATTTAGATAAAAAAATGGGGCATCGTACCTTTGATATATTAGGAGATTTTTTACTTTTACCGATTAACACAAAACATTTTTTTTTCATGTTTTCTTATCACGGTCGCATCTTATTTTCATTTAAATATATGCGTAATGTTATTGTCAATAATACACTAAAATATGACATGCGTCAATAGCAGGAATACGAAGATAGAGAGTTTCTAAATATTTTTGAAATTTCTATGGAAATAGGGTTGTCGCAATTGAATAAATAAAAAAATTAAATAAAAGTGCCAGATATTTACCAAGTATTTAACTAACTTTGAGTAAACTCTTTCTGGTGTCTTTCTGTGTCTCTTTCTGGGTTTCTGTTGTCTGAAAACAATTACTATAATGTTCTCAATGCTCTAAGACTACAACGATACGTGACGCTAACCTAGCAGTCATCATCGGAGTTTGTCAAAACTTCTTCTGATGATAATACGAGTATATTATCATCAGAAGCGTCTGTTACCAATTCAGTATTAGGAATATCAGCAAAACTTTGCGGTAGTGGATCATGGGTAATAATATTCTCCATTGTCGGTTTTAAGAGTGACAGAACCTTGCCGGGAAGAACGGAACGTTTATTCTTTTTATGTCGGTTGCCAATGGACATCAGCGATAGGAATGGGTCGGAAGACTCTAGCGCGCGGTGAAACAAGTCGAACACTGTTGTTTTGCGATCTAATTTTCGGGTATGATGCTCACGGTCGTAACGCCAAAACTTGTTCCTTGATTCTCCGGCTTGTTCTGACAGCATTCCAATGGGTAAGGAAATAGATTCTATTATTTTTGCTCCATGCATCAGTATCTTGTGCAGAGTAACTGACATATAACACCAGTTGTACTTTTGCACGTATTTAACAGCGAGATTTTCACAAAAATATTGAAACTTTTGAGAATCGATTTCCAACTCGCTTGATAATGTCACAAGAATGGTGTGTAAATCCTCAACAAGCCATTCCTCAATTCCAAGAATATCTGCAAATGTTTTCCGGTTTGAATCTGACAATGCAGTACGGGCAGTGTTGCCATCATTGGTTGTTCCTGCATTAGGCCTTACTACATCTACCAGCAAACCCATTTTGTTTCTAATGTCCGTTTGAATTTGTTTTTTTCTTCTTTCCACAATACGACCTTCGGGAGAGTTTTTTGTAACTCTCCATTTTTGCACGTCTGGATCATTTTTATAGCCTAAATGCAACAAAAATTCGAATATTCTGATCCAGGCATGCAGTGGACTTATTCCGTGAAGTAAAGCTTCCTGATTTAATGGTTTTTTTGCCACTTCGTCAAGTTTATTAAACTCGGTGCAAGTAGCTCCACAACACGCACACCGTAATTGTGAGCTGGTATTTGTGATGACATTAAAGACTTTTCCGTCAATTATGGTGAGGTATAATTTTGGATCTCCGACAACGACATATCCAGCAGAAATTTCCGAATAAATTTGTGAAAGATTTTTAATTTCTTCTTCTACCCGGTTCCTTTCTTCCAGAATCAGATCTTTTGATTCTGATCTGTATTGTATTTTTATTGGTCGGCAAAATCTAAAAGATTGTGGATTTGGGTTTGACCATAAGACAAAACCATCAAGACTTTTTATGCGCAACGGAATGTAGGTAGTAGCAAAGAGGCAGTGTTCGTCATCAATTTTATCAGAAAACGTTTGCTTATATGTTGACTGTCCTGTGCTACCATCAAAACCCCATGAACCCTCAAAAACGCAGTGAAGTGTATCTAACTGTTTTTGATTGCAATATTCCGAAACCCTTTGGTCGCAAGAGTCAATGATTCGTCGAAACGTGTGCATAAGTAAATCATTTAAAGGTACTTTGGCTTCTCGTTCTGATATTTCAATTTCAACATCAGGCTAACAATGTTTTTTAGCTTTTTGTATCTTATAATAGGGAGGGTAAATATTAAATCCTCGAGATTTGGCACCTTGTTGCATGTAGATATAGTCTTCCACTGATAGTTTTATATCAATCATTAAACAAAGAGCTTCATCAGGAGAATAGGGTTTGGGTTCCGATTTTGACTTTATGGTTCCCGCGATTTTTTTAGGCCGAGTTGGACTTTTCAAGCATTCCTTTATTATAAACTCAAACTCCTGAGCAGAACTTTTATTTAGTTTTTCGCCGGTTTCGTCTGTTACTATTCTCGACATAACTTTAATTAGTTTTGAATGAGGTTCTCCGTCAAGCGATTCCTCAAGATCTTTCCGTGCACGGCGCTTTTGGCGATCACTTAAATTTTCATTAAATGTAGATGTGGAACTGGATGAAGCATCAAAAGAAGTTTCAGGTTTCGGATCTATTGAAGGTTCAAGTTCTTGGGGTCTTAAAGTTTTTTGTAAGTCAAAGCTACTAGTTCCCGAAGTCGAAGGATTATTTTGTAATAAATGTGTATTTGATGTGAAACTGGAATGAGCGCCAAAAGAAGTTTCAGGTATCGGGTCTTCAGGTTCTTGGTGTCTTGAAGTTTTTTGTAAGGCATAGCTACTACTTCTCGAAGTTGAAGGATTATTTGGTAATAAAAAATGTGCCTCATCCAATTCTATAATACTTTGTTGTGGTAAAGGACTTTCCTCGATATTCACTTTTGGTATTTCAATATCAAAAATAGTGGAAAGCCAGTGTTTGTTTTTATTACAAAATCGTTTGAAATTCCGTTTACTACTGCGATATAAAGTTTCACATTTACTTAAAAATTTTGAAAGATTGTATTTAAATTCATTGTTTTGGCTATCGATATTGTTCGGAATTCCATTTGGATATAAAGTGTTTAATACGATTAGGCATCGTTCCTCTGAATCGAGATCCAAAGGTCTTTTATGAACCCCGTGCAAATGTGCCTTATCTACCAAAATTTTATAAATTTCCAATTTCGTGAGTGATTTCTTCAGATCCGTGTTCGTGCTTTCGTTGTTAGTCGTTGGAGTTGCCACTCGCTGACCAGCATGAGGGTTGGCGCCCTCATGCCCCCCTTGCATTAAGTCCTCTGGTCGGGGCCCAGAAGGACATCCCCCAGCAGGACGGGTCAGTACCTGCTGAGGCAAAGCAGTGCCATGGGTCTTTGACGGCTCCATGACACCTCACCCCCGCTTCTCCAGATATTATGTATGGAAATTGGGTTTTGACATTCTATCTAACGAGGGCGGACCCCTTCCCAATTCCACATAATATCCTTCATCGAAGATTCATTTTGATGTAAGTGCATGCACTTACAAAACAAAAAAGAATAATAAACAAGATTTGTTTCATGATTTGTTAGTTACAGGTGAATCTAATAAAAGCGTGTTAGTTAAGACATGATTAGACCAAGGATAATGCTTCAGAAATAGTAATAGGAAATTATAATAATTGAAGAAGCAAATTTATTCCGAGCGAAATTGGTCGTTTGTTAGAGGCGCCTACATTAGTTGACAACCCTAAATTAAAACTTTAAAATTGAATATCTCCGAGTTCTTGTGTTCGTTGCTTCTTATTTTTTTTGTGGTAATACTTAGTATTGTACTAAACATTGACACACAAAAATAAAATGCGACCATGTTAAGAATGACCATAAAAAAAATTATTATGAAATCATAGAAAAAATAAAATTGACGCCTAGTAGAACGCATTTTTTTAAGATAAAATAGATGTAATGATGCATTAAGTTAATGGCTAGCGTGCCATGAAACATTTATTGTAAAACGTTCATTATGAGAGCCTAAAACACGTTTCTATTGTTTCTATGGATTTTTCTCGATTTTCGAAATATGTTGAAAACTATGACACATAAAACCACGGGGGTTTTAATAGAAGTTTTGTTTGGTTATTATCTTTCTAAAAGCCTCAAAAAATAAGGATGGCCGCAACTAAGGCAAAATAACAGACTGTGCGATGGCCGCTGGAGCAGATGAGTCCTTTAATCTGCCATTAATGGAGACCGCGAATCGGCAAACGCAGCGTAGGGCGCAGCTAAAGAAGGTAGCTGGGGGGGATTGGATGCGGAAAGTGGAGGATCGAGTGATGTTGTGAAGCATCTTGGGGACAGGCGTATGTCCAGCAGTGGATTGCGATAGGCTGAGTTGATGATGATGATGAAACTTGTCATTTACACTTCTGGAAGTCACGAAAAAGTTGGTTGGCCCCTTTTACATTGTCCATGTTAATACTATCATTGGCGATCATTGAGTCTGTGAGTGTAAGACAGTAAAGTCATCATATTCAGCCTTTTCAATTCCACAGCTGGGCATAGACCTTCTCTTTTGCATGCCAGTTGCCAACCACCTCGGTGGCAGGTGTTAGTCGCGACAGGCATGGGCGCCGGCAGAAATAATTTCCAGGTGGTGCAGATTTTAGTTTTCTGACAGTCTTTGCCGTATATGATTGTTAATAGCTGCAGTTGCTTTTTAAATGAGAATTGTGTAATTACTGCCTACTAATTATTGTGAATAAAAAATTTATTTCCAACAGACGGCTTTTTATTTCAATAATTCCTGTTGATCCCGAGATTCCCAAGGGGTGCAAATGCACCCCCTGGCACCCCCCTGCCGCCCCCCTGCCGCCCATGGCGACAGGTTAGATACCTATCGCCAACAGTACATCTTGCTGAAGCACTAACATTCCTTCTTTACTTTGTGGCTGAAGGTCTCGCCTTATCATAATAATAATAATAGTCGTATTACCAATTATATCGGTAATTCGATATCCAAAATTCTATTTATCTACACTCGTATCGTAAAATTCGAATTATGAACTCGAAAGTAATGTCATAATGACATACTTTACGCACACGCACCTGTAATGAATTTAAAAAGTTTTATTACGATACAGTTTGCTGAACAAAACAATGCGGTAATTTAATTTTTTTTCCATAAACGTACACTTCAGCCCAACTAAGGAGTTTTTAATGCCACTTCGACCTAACCAAGGAGTTTTCAAACCTTTTTTTTAGCAGTCGTACAGTTTGGCACCAATGAGTACACAAAATTCAGGGTGGCGCCACTTGTCATACATTGAAAAATTTTATCGTTTAAAATCGCGTTTTTGGCAGAACTTTTGATTGTCATATTGCTTTTAATTATATTTAAGTGTTTACAGGCATATTTTTTGTATGATAAAACAGAGATTGACGGAATCCTGAGAAGGATAGAAAATTAGTTCCGATTATAATATTTTCGCCAGACTATATTTTATTATCTGTGTAGGCGCGCACCAGCGCGCGTGCGCGGCCGCGCGCCACGGCCGCGGCCTACTGGATTTGGTCATCGTTACTTGTAAATTTATTGTTATTGTTTACGTTATTATTATGGTTTTGTATGTCGAAAGTTTTAATCTGGGCAAAAATATCTGACTACAGCAGTGATACTGAACTGAGGAGAATATGACCCCGCCTGAATTTCTGGATGCAGCAACGTAAATGACGAACAATCTTTTACCAGAGAAATAAAGAAAAACAACGACAATGTTACCAAGATTTTGACTTTGGTATTTTATTTAAAATTGTATGAGTGTAGATAAAATAGTGTATGAAACTGACATAATTAGGTATTAAAACACTCGTGTGATACTATTAAAAACCTCGCCTACGGCTCGGTTTTTAAACTCACACTCGTGTTTTAATAACCCCTATTATGCAACAGTTTCATAAACTACTATTAAAACATTTGCATACGTAACTAATTAAGTTGGTAATATTGACATTATGATTCAATAATTTTGACAAGATTTATCGAAGATTTTAATAATAAATGCATTATAAAACAGGAGTTCCACACCTGGCCTTGGCTTCAAGACATCTGCAAATACATAAGTCATATCAATACCTCAGATCAACACTATTCAACAAGATTTATTTTTAACGTGCATTTAAATTTTATTGGCACGTGTAGTGTATAGTTCAAACCACCACAAACCAGATTGACCGGTTCAAACAGGAAAATACCCCTTTTTAGGGTTCCGTAGTACCTACAAGGACCCTTATAGTTTCGTCATGTCCGTCCGTCTGTCTGTCTGTCCTAATCCTTTACAGCTTAATAACTTCTACAGTTATAAAAATAAGTAAATGAAAATTTTGTTAAAAAATGGTCTAGATATAGATCTAATTTTTTAAAAGAATAAAAAAATCTTGATTACTTATTTTAGGGGTGGCTTATACATGTGAAATGGGGATGAAATTTTTTTTTTCGCTGCACGCCCTCGTGTCGGGTATCATTGAATAGGTCTACTAAAATGAAGGTAATGTTTCATACATCACTTTATTTATTATATTTTATTAGGTGTACCATCTGCGAAATATAGCCCGCCAAAGTGCCTTACAATGTGTCCCCCCCACTGCCATTTCTAAACTATGCAACGTAGAAACTTATAATCTTCCACGTTGATAGATAGACCTTTGTAAAAAAACTCCCTAAAAATGTTTTTTTTTTATTAAATACTATTCTATTCTATTCTGAGTACCTACAATGTGATTATAATTTTTCGAGTTATAGAGAGAAAACTGCAAAATACTTAAGACGTCCTAGTTCAAAGGTCATTGACCTTACAGAAAAATTATCTTAGCAAAGAATGCTCCTTTAGTTACTTTCAATTTTAAAAAAACACAAAAAGAAACTTTGTGTTATATTGATATGACACACTTCTTAAATTTAGCTTCTTAAATTTAGCGCTAGGTGGCGCTGTTTGCAAAAACTAAAATAGCAATGATTAAAATTCCATTTGATTCGTTTGTAATTAGACCTACTTAAGGAACCCTATACCCGTGGCTGGAGGGACTGGATGCGGAAGGCAGAGGACCGAGCGTTGTGGCCCTACTTGGGAGAGGCCTATTTCCAGCAGTGGACTGCGATAGGCTGAGTTGATTGAAAGAACCCTATAATACTGAGCATGGCCCGACATGCTCTTGGCCGGTTTTTAAGATGGATTAATTACAGATTCCTGGCTTAATAAAAATGCGGACTGAAAAGCTACCAAAGGCTTTTTTTAATTTGCTTGTTCGTTCATAGATTGAGCCTTTTGTCTTGGACCCTTTGTACAGAGATTCCCAACCTTTGAGTGACATTGGCGTGAATTCGCACATTCCTTTTGCGGTGGCACAAAGAACGGGGTTCAATTATTTTTTGTCATTGGCAACATCGAAGAACACTTTCCTATTCCGTCCTAGAAGAACCGAGTCTACTTAAGCCGACTAGAACTGGGAAATCGTTCTAAGTACGATGCTACACTATTTTGAACATGATTGGTCGGAAACAGCATTTGTTTTACTTGGCTTGTAGCACTTCAGTCATGTTTATCGACTATTTCTCCAGCAGAATTTCGTATTACCGAAATTGAACTAAACGCGGGCATTAAATCACAAAAGCGATGCATATTCATGGTTTTCTCCAGCGCGGCCCGCGCCTGAATAAGCCGGTGCCGGCCGCTCTGAACCGGAATTTTCCGGATTACTACCGCTTATGGGCGGATATAATCGATTTTCTTTATCGATAGTTTTCGATGGAGCGGCCTTTTTGTAGGCCAGTTTAATAAGCCTTTAGGGCCAGGTTTTATTGTTAGTATGTGAGTGAACTAATATGGATGTGAAGAGTACCAACGATTGTCTTAAGTGTATCGGTCGGTTCCTCCATTAAAATTATCTTCAATTCGTTCCTGGTCGCAGGAAGACCACGAACGCTGCGAAGCTTTCGAAACGTCAGGAAAACCAAGTTAAATAATATACGCGATTTAATCCGGTTAAACTTTGTTTTATTATAATGTGTAGTGATCGCGAAAACCTAAGAAATTATTAAAATACTTATTTCAATATATGTTACAATTTGTGCGTATTGTTTTTATCTAGGTATTAAGGTTTGCAGGCTTTATCCATTGCAATTCTAATTAACGGATTCATAAAAAATCGGTGAGTGCCATCATCAGACTAGGTTATGGTTATGAGTAGTATCAATAATATAATTAACTAGCTTTTACCCGCGGCTCCGCTCGCGTTAAATTCTGCTAACCCACGTCAGTCCAGTCCAGTCCATTCCAGTCCAGACCACTGTCCCGCTGCCCCGCTGCCCCAATGCCCCGCTACCCCACTGCCCCGCTGCCCCGCTGCCCCACTGCCCCGCTGCCCCGCTGCACCACTGCCCCACTATCCCACTGCCCCACTGCCCCGCTGCCCCACTGCCCCGCTGCCCCACTGCCCCGCTACCCCACTGCCCCCCACTTTCCCGCTACCCCACTGCCCCACTATCCCACTGCCCCACAGCCTGCCTCGCTGCCCCCCACTGACCCCGCTAACCCACGTCAGTCCAGTCCATTCCAGTCCAGACCACAGTCCCACTGTCCCGCTGTCCCGCTGCCCCGCTGCCCCGCTGCCCCGCTGCCCCACTGCCCCGCTACCCCACTGCCCCGCTGCCCCACTGCTCGCAGCCCCACAGCCCCGCTGCCCCACTTCCCCGCTGCCCCTCTACCCCACTGCACCACTGCCCCGCTGCCCCAATATCCCACTGCCCAGCTACCCCACTGCCCCACTGACCCAATGCCCCACAGCCTGCCCCGCTGCCCCACAGCCCCGATTCCCCGCTGCCACACTGTCCGACTGCCCCGCTGCTCCACTGCCCCGCTGCCCCATTGCCCCGCTGCCCCACTATACCACTGCCCCGGTAACCCACTGGCCCGCTGCCCAACAGCCCCGCTGCTCCGCTACCCCACTGCCCCACTATCCCACTGCCTGCCCCGCTGCCCCACTCCCCTACTGCCCCGCTGCCCCGCTACCCCACTGCCCCGCTGCCCAGCTGCCCCGCTACCCCAATGACCCGCTGCCCCACTATCCCACTGCCCCGCTGCCCCGTTACCCTACTGCCCCGCTGCCCCATTGCCTCGCTGCAACGCTGCCCCGCCCCCGCTGCCGCCCCGCTGCCCCACTACTCCAATGCCACACTGCCCCGCTGACCCACTATCCCACTGCACCACAGCCCCGCTGCCCCGGTACCCCACTGCCCCTCTGCTACGCTGGCACGCTGCCCCATTGCCTCGCTGCCCCGCCCCCGCTGCCCCACTGCCCCGCTGCCCCACTATCCCAATGCCCCACTGCCCCGCAGCCCCGGTACCCCACGGCCCCGCTGCCCCGCTGGCTCGCAGCCCCGCTGCCCCACTGCCTCGCTGCCCCACTGTCCCGCTGCCTCGCTGTCCGCTTCCTCACAACTCCACTGCCCCACTGCCCCGCTACCCCACTGCCCCACTATCCCACTGGCCCACTGCCCCGCTGCCCCACTACCCCACTGTCCCACCATCCCACCGTCCCACTGCCACTGTCCTACTTTCCCACTGTCCCACTATCCCACTGTTCCACGGCCCACTGTCCCACTGTCCCACTGTCTCACTATATCACTAAATCACTATCGTCCCGTCCCATGTCCCATGTCCTGTCCCATGTCCCATCCTATGTCCAGTCCCATGTGCCGTCCCACTGTCCTGTCCCATGTCCCGTCCCATTTCCCGTCCCCTGTCCCGTCCACTGTCCCGTCCCCAGTCCCGTCCCCTGTCCCGTCCCCAGTCCCATCCCCAGTCCCATTCCCTGTCCACTCCACTCCATCGTACATTACTTCCGCTCGTGCAAATGCTCTAAGCTTCGATCTGTCGGGTGAGTACGCAACCCACGAATTATTTTTTTCTTTTTTTCTTTCTTTCTCAAAACCCATACCAGTTTTTAAGTCAGATCATCAGCTTTCAAACAAAAAAAAAAACATCAAAATCGGTCCAGTAGTTTTAGCGTGATGCTGGAACAAACAAACAAACAAACAGACGTTTACAATTTTATAATAGTTAAGAAGATAAGATAAAAACAATAAAAAAATAAAACTTGAAGAAGAAGGTTATTAAAAATTGTAGACTGAAAATAGTATTTTTTTAGTTACACCAAGATAACTTTATGCTTATTCGTATATTAAGATGGATACAATATAACAACGTTTAGGTACTTCTAAATTTTATTGCTTTTCATACAAAAAATTAGAGAAATCGCAATTTAGAGGAAGCTTCCGGTCCTTGTCTGTAAGTCGAAAGATTCTGATTTTCGGTTGGCTCAAAAGACTGCATTTCCAAGATGGCACCACCCACATACGACAGGATTTTTTTTTCTACTCTATAAAATTCGGCCCGACCAAAAAGTTTTTAATGCAATTTCTTTAGCAGCCGTATTGTCTCTATGGAGGCGCGCGCTAGAGCGCATGCGTGTGAATGACAGCTGGATATGAGCGCCTTATTCACCTTGATGTATGCAAAATGTTGTAGAAAAATATAATTAAAAATCACCGGTTCCCGTCATCGTAGCGAGGTAAAATACATACCAGTTTTTAAGTCAAATCATAAGTTTTTAGTCACAAACCCTTTCAACAAAATCGGTCTAGTAGTTTTATAGTGATGCTGGAACAAACAAACAAACAAACAGACAACTGACATTTAACAATTTTATAATAGTAGTAGATAATACAAATAATATAATTAATAATACAAATAAAGCAGCTTTTATTCCTTGCTCTTTGATTGCTTTTATTTTTGGTTGATTCGGTTTTACTTCAGAGGTCTATATATTTATTATTATTTACAGTATACAGCTGGTCTGGGAGAATGGGACCTGGAAATTCGAAAATATGAGAAGTGTAAAATAAAATAGTAAAAAGTCACATCATTGAAACCTCCATAAAAACACGAAAACACACCAACTCTCTCATACCTACATATATCTACATATACTTAATATTATTACGAGGAAAAATTTGTTTGTTTGTAATGGATAAACTCTGACACTACTGAACCGATTTGAATCGTTATTTCACCATTAGAAAGCTTTTTTTATTTTATTTTTTTACGTGGGGAAATCCTCATGGACGCACTCCGCCCGGGGAAGGTGGAGCCAGTGTCGGACTCTTACCGACTAAAACCACCACGGTGATCCTCTTCCAACCATTGGCCGGGGGCGTGGGAAACTTGTATTCGTCCAACCATCCCCGGCAGGTCGCGACTCCCACTAGTAGGCGAGCCCCTTCTCCCCGTGCGGTATCATTGGCCGCACCCTTCTCTTGACTGGCGCGCGCGGAACACAACGCGCCACCATCACGGGCCTTGACTGATCGGGCGGCGGGCTACCCCGAGTCCGCCACCCGCAGGCCCACTCCTAGGGTGGCTAGAGGTCGGCGTACGCCGTCATGCGACGCCCGGTCCGTCTCCTGCGTGTGGGAAGAACCCTCTGCCTCTCGAACCCTCTCCGCCGCCTCCTTAGCGAACATCATCTCCTCGCAAAAGGAGACGACGCCTTCCCAACCACCATTAGAATGCTAATTTATCCACAAGTAACATAGGCTATATTTTATTTCAGTACGCGGGCGACGCCGCGGGTAGAGTCTAGTAATAAATAAATACATTCTGAAATACAAATTCAATATGGCGGTCTGAAGCGTCCCGATGTTGGTACAAAGCCCCTCGATCCGGGCAATCCGGTGAAATAAGAGAGGTATCTCATAGTGCAATAACGATCGGAATCCGGTACTTCCAGCCGTGGCAGGGTTATGCCCTTTAAAATGTCGTATTATATGGAACAGCGTTCGCATATTTCTTATATTGCATGTTTGAATAGGACTTTAAACGGGGATGAGATAGAAAATATTGAAATAGGTTGTGGAAATGTTTTGTATAGAATAGTGGGCTGGAAAATTTATATGATATGAGAGTCTATTGATTTAGTAAAGCGAATACTGAGAACAGATTTCCAGAAAGATTCACGGCCAAAATTAATGTCCTATCTATCCACGATTTGCCCTACTAGAGATAGGAATTTGACGTATTTTGTACGGAGCACATGTCAAATTTCTATCTTCAGTAGGGCAAATCGTGGATAGATTGGATATTAATTTTTTACACGCAAAAGCTTTTTTAAAAATGGTCACGGTATTTGGTGAGAAAATTCAAGAACATTTGTTCAGGACACTGGCGTTCTATACATGCTGAAATTTTTATAGCTTCTTTCCCGAAAAAGGGTCATTGTACTCATCATTATGAACAACTTTAACTATGGGAACAACCCTAAAATTTGGTGGTCCCTACATTTAAGTGAACCAACTGTTTTTTTTTCGCGATTTCAGGTTTGTTCATAGTAAAAGTTGTTCAAAATGTTGAGTACAATTACCCCTTTTCGGGAAAGAAGTGATTAAAATTTCAGCATGTATATGTTTTCTGCCGAGTGAGGCCGCTTGTGCACTACGATCCGTAGGTCCGTAATTTTACTCCATTTATTTGTCAGTAATATTACGGATCCTGCAATATGGCGAAACTAAAAATTACGGACAGTGAAATTACGGATAGTGCACAAAGGCATACGTAAATTACTGGCCTGTTACATCGGCCCTGAAAAAATCGAACCTATGCTATGAATCGTAAAATTCAATTAAGTGTACAAGCGGCTTGAGACCGTCTCACTGAGCCGTAATCTTATGCTGTACAAGTTATGTTTTGCAATAGTAAGTGTAGTTGACTGCAAATAAGCATTGAATGCAATTTGTTATTCCCCGATCAACTTCCTAGATATTTAATTCCTTAAATAAAAATCATATGAAATCAGCAGAATTTGCAAGACGATCATATTTCTTGAACAATCATTAAATTCACACTTTTGTTTGTGTGGTACGTTTTCACAGAACATTTGTACTTGTTATACTTTATGTATGTAGTTCCTAGTTTATTTATAACTAGACTTTGCTCTCGTATTGAAATTAATTATAGCCTACGTTACTTCTGGACAAAGTAGCCTTCTAATGGTGAAATAATTATTCAAATCGGTTCAGTAGTTTTAGAGTTTATCAAGTACAAACAAACAAATAAGCAACTTATTATTACTATATACAATTTTGATTATATCACATAAATTCTATCTAATTAAGACCTTATAATGTAAACCTACCTATGTTTGACAAATAAACTATTTTGATTTTGATTTTTTAATATTATAGTTATAGACTAGCCTAGGCCTGACATAAATCTCATAACTATCTAATTATTAATCTAAACTATGATCCAATCCATATTCCTAATGCTAGCCCCACCAGCCTAGCTGTTGACAAGTGTAATGTTGTGGTATTTGGCAGCAGACCGATATTCCACAACGAGGACATGCACCTGCTTGCAGTTACTGTTCTCAGTAGTTATGGATACCGTCACAGTGTAGAAAATGGTCGACTAGTGCTATTGTAATGACGTTAATAGACTGTAGCGATTGCTTAGAACTTCTTTCAGTCTTTGGGGAATTCGCACCTGGGCCCTAATTCACGTAATTTCATGACGTGCCGATCAAGTTCGCTGATTCGCTGCAGTTCGTTTCTGACAGCGATCGCCGTAGATAAGAGAATACGAAAAGCATGCTGCAACTGCACCATTGGCCTACTACTGCTTGCAGTTACTGCTCAGAAGTATTAAGTATGAAGTGAAGCTATCTTCGAATACAAAATTTAACCGGTACTAACACTTGTAACCGAACTTAAGGACCGAGCGTTGTGGCGCAACTTGGGAGAGGCCTATGTCCAGCAGTGGACTGCGATAGGCTGAGTTGATTGAACACTTGTAAGTTGTATTCTTTTACATTCTCTGTCTTCTTCTTCAAGATTATTCACGTCGAAAGTAGACTTTCTTTTAATCCTGCCATTACCCTCTGCAATACCTTCTCTAAAACTAAATTCCAACAACCAATTTAGCTTCTAATAAAATCCTATTCCGGCTCAAAACAACGTGCAAACGAAGAGAATGAAAATGCTTATTGCGTTTGATAGCGTTAATAACCATCGACGCAATAGAGCGAATGAGCGCAGTGAGCGATCGCCTAATCGCATTATCGATATCGGGTTTCGGTACATCGCTAGCTCAAATAAAACTGTTGCAATATTTTTGCTTCGTAAACAAGTTATTTTATTCGTGTTTATTAAATAATATTGATGATACTCGGTAAATAGTTCATTAAACACTTTTTGTTTCTTGAAAATATAAAGTACTTACAGTCTAACAAAGCAATTAGTATACAGGGTCGCCAGATATAGATGAAGATTTCTCAGAAAGTTATTATAGAATGTTTTGTACAAATACAGTTTAACTCTGTCCATTATTAAAATTATATTTCACTCGAAAACATCCATAATCTTCTGAGAAAACTTCATTTATATCTCTCTACCCTGAATACCAATTGCTTTGTTAGACTGTATTAGCGGCCCGTCCCTGCTTCGCACGGGTGGACATATGAAAATATAGCCTATGTTACTCAGGGTGAATGTAGCTTTATAATATTGAACTAAGTTTACGGGACTTGTCGCGCACAATTAAATCAAAATATAACAAACATTTTGACTAACCTCGACGTTTCGGTCAAGTTGCATTGGCCGTGGTCACGAGCAGACTGAAGTATGTGGGTGTCATCGTCTTGAGGTTTATAATGGTGAAAAAAAATTTGAAATCGGCACAGAAGTTTTTGAGTTTATTCATTACAAACATACACACAAAAATACAAATCTTTCCTCTTTATAATATTAATTATATATAGACTAGATGTCGTAGATGTGCCCGGTGGCATGCATTGCAATCCCATCCATGCTATTTTTTTGGACCAGGAACCTTCGCGGGCGTACGCAGTACGCAGTACAACTCACCTAAGTTTCACCACAATCGGATCCATGGTTTAGGAACGCTTAGAGGACAAACATACAAAGAAACGTAATTTTTTATGTAAAAAAGTCTGATGTTCCCGATAAAATGTAGGGCACAGCTGTTTTTTTTTTCGCGATTTCCGGTTTGATCACATAGTAAAAGATGTTCATACTGATGAGTACAATGACCCCTTGAGAGTTTTTGAGTTATTTCAATAACAAGTTGTAGATAGATACTTAGATAGATAGAATATACTTTATTGTATACACCATGAAAATAGTAGTAAACAGGAACAACGTATAAATTATGGGTACATGGGCGGTCTTATCGCTAAAAGCGATATCTTCCAGACAACCTTTGGATGGACAAAGAAGACGTAAGATCTAGATAATGACGTAAGATCTATGTAGATTAGCTCTTTGAAATAAAATCTAGAGTTATGAGGTTACAGATTCCAATGCTGCGTAGAAATTAGATCTCTTGGGGAGTGTCCTAATAAATGGTTCTGAGAATGAACTGAAGTAATGAACTTCATTCACCTAATAATATTGTATCAAACTTTATTTACTCAGGGAACATGTACCTATTTCAACCCGTGCTTTGATTGTGCAAGTTTTTTTAGTCTGCATGTACAGTCACAACACGCGAAAGTTGAGCCACTTGCTTATCATCTTAACTTGGCCGCGTTATACAAATCGGGAAACTTTTTCATGTACACTCGACCAAGCGGAATCATGACCCACCATAAGCTTTTCTACAAACATCCTAATACAATTAGGTCGAATTTAGCTTAAAGATATTTCCCTGGCAACAAATTTGTTATCAATTTTATTGGGCAGTGACAGTTACCAACAACCAACCAACCGGTGACCAATTTCTTTGATTGACAGTTTCCTTATATTCAAAATGTCATAAGTGCAGCACGATGCTAAGAAAAGAAGAAAATTTTACTGTTTTGACAATTTCATACGAATTATCGGCCGAGTGGGTCATGATTCCGATTTATTGACTGTACGAATATAATACGACTTTGTTCGATAAGCCAACACGGCCGAATTAAAAATGTTGCAAGTGGCTCGACACTCCCGTGTTGTGATGGTACATTCAAGCTACTTGCAATGTAACTAGACAAAATAAGTAAATCAATATGTCAAAACAAGTTCCGATTTCGACTCTTCTTTTAGCGCCTTTATAGTCGGATAGGGCCGGTGTTCATCAACGTTAATTCCCTGATTAAACGGTCGATTACTCGAAAAATTTACTGGTATTGTGGGTAATCGGTTGCTTAAGCAGAGAATTATCGTTGGTGAAATCTGAGCCTAAAAAAGTTTTCCAGGTGTAAAAATGTACGAGAATCTATTCGAGGCTTTTAAAATGGCCCGGAGGCTATAGATAGTCAATTGCCATCGATATATTACCGGGATGTGACTTAAGTGCCTTTTTTTGGAATTCCCACAAACACTTTTGAAACCCTTAATGAGTTGGTTTTGCTTTAAATGTCTACTGTTTTTGTTTTCTTGCTAATCTTAGTAGGAAATGGGGATTTATTTGTTACGTGTTTTGCTGTCTAGGTTGCCTAAATTCTCATTTTATTTATAGTGCAGATTTGGTGTTAAGTAAGCGAGATCTTCTAGCTAGGTATGTTTTATCCATATTTCATCTACCACTTGTTTTCACAATGCAAGTCTAACAGACCAAAATTAATATCCAATCTAACCACGATTTGCCCAACCAGAGATAGTAATAATATTATATATTTATTATTATTAAAATAATATTTTGTGTGGAGTTTATGTCAAATTTCTATCTCTAGTAGGGCAAAGATATTAATTTTGGCCGTAAGTATATTTAAAAAACCCGGCCAAGTGCGAGTCGGACTCGCGCAGTAAGGGTTCCGTACCACCCATCGACCTGATACCCCAAACGGATTTAATTTACGAGAGTTCATCAAAAGACATCAACGCACCGTGCGCGAAATATGAATTTTTGCATCTCTTTCTTACGCGGGTACCAACACATATGTATAATGTTTGCCCTATTTTTAGTGTTTGTTGTTAAAGTACATAGTATGGACTATAATTGGACCAATTTTGATGCTGGTATGGATTCCTTATTTTGAAGATAGAGCATGAAGAAAAAACTTTGAAAAAATGCATTATTTTAACTTTTTTTTAGTTTTTAGTATTTTTCGTGATAAACACCATAGTAACACATAGTCTGTGAACATTTAGGTTTAAAGAATTTTATTTCTCATAAGAACAAACAGTTCACTTATAATGAGATACAAAAGTACTTACAACTAAATTATATAATACATTTCAACTGGTTATCCGTATTACCGTTTTAAAGATACAGCCCTGTGACAGACGAACGGAAGGACAGCGTAGCGAGAGTAATAGGGTCCCGTTGGCACCCTTTGGGTACGGAACCCTAAAAACGAGATTACTAAACCGCAAGAAAAAACTTGATAAGCTGAAGTTGGTTTTTCCGCTGAACAACTTCAACTCTTGCCATAAATAAATATATATTTGCAATGTTTTTTGCTTTTGCCCCTTCATCTTCCAGTATCTCCAGAATCATTAGTGTGTATAATAAATAGTTCATTCGCTTTAATTTCCCCGGGGCGCAGTCCCGTGATTTAGATTCCGTTTAAAGAGATAACACGAGAACACTGTCCTTTCCGGGATCTTAGGGTTGGGAACTCGCGGAATCTTATTACTGTTAGGTAGAAATTGTTTCGTGTTGATCTTGGGAAAAGATTAGTCAGTAGATCTTTTTTAGTCAGTGAACTCTTCAGCTCATGACATCACGTCAAGAGCTTACGAATAAAGGGTTTGAATCTAAGAGTAGTCGGATAAATCCAATGTATCCTACTAATATTACAAATGTGAGAGCTTGTGAAGACATTTGGATGTTTGTTACTCAGTCACGCTGAAACGGATGGTTGGATTTTGATGATACACAGCACAGATTTATTTATTTATATTATTGAGGACCTCCAACAAAAGATATACACAAAAAACTTTTTAACAAAAAATAAAACCGACTTCATAAACCTTAACTAAAAAGTAAAAAATAATCATTGTATGTATTTTAAAATCTTAACATAAACCAAAATTTTGAAGGCGGCGCGTGGTTGACCCTTAGCGTCATGTAATGTACAGTCGAGAGCAATATCTATAGTAAAAACAGTTTATGTGAACGTACATGAAAATCTTGCGAAGGTTGATTCATAAATGTTTATATAACCAATTTGAGAATATTTTTTTTACTAACTTTTGCTATCCCACTGCTGGGCAAAGGTCTCATGTTCTCCCAAACGTCCAATCACTATCGTGAAAAAAAAACGCGCATATCGGCCAAGAATTCTCAGAAAAACGAACCAATGAGCAGATCATCTAGATAGGCGAAGCTAAAATAAACTGATTTATTGAAGTGGTTAAAAAACTACTCAACCTAAGTCAATAAAACTTATATGGGACCACCGCGCGGACTTTCTCTATCACATAAAAAAACAACCACGTAAATCGGCCCACAAACCTCGGAGTAATCGGAGTACATACATGAAAAAAAAAAAAAAAAAAAAAAAACCCGCCGAATACATAACCTCCTCCTTTTTTTGAAGTCGGTTAAAAAATCACAAGTGACAGATACAGGGTTCTATCTGGTGTACTCCTTCACTTACAGGAGGCCACAGCAAAAACCATAGCCCGAATTAAAATATAGACAACTTTTTATCTCGTTAAAATAAAGTTCCAGAGGGATACTTGAAGTCTTTCTTTGATAAACCGAATTATACGCAGGCGAAGCCGAAGGCAAAGTCTAGTCTAGTTGCATATTGCCAATCAATTTGAGCCAAAGTACCTAATCATAATATTCGTGCAAATAGCGTGGTCTTCATAGCAGACGAAGTAATTACGTTAGATTACTTGCTGACATAATTATTGCAGTTTCCAGGAAAAATGCCGATGCCGGCTTCGCACTATAGCTTGTAGCTTTTCTGCCGTGAACACTTTTACTCATCAATTTAAAATAACCCTGTTTAGCTTGCTCAGAGCCGCAATGATTGAAAGAGCAAGATGTTTTGTGAATATAATACTAACTCAGTGCCAGTACCAGAAGGCGAATTCTCGTTTTAAATACATTCAAAATATAGTTCCGAACTAATCAGTGATATTCTTCTTCTTGCGTGTCAATGGTTCACTCTTTTTAAAAATAATAGTTGGCCACTTCTATGGCGGT
Organism: Asteroscopus sphinx; assembly: GCA_949699075.1. Lineage (NCBI taxonomy): Eukaryota > Metazoa > Arthropoda > Insecta > Lepidoptera > Noctuidae > Asteroscopus > Asteroscopus sphinx. Next base: position 800,150 of record OX453028.1, on the reverse strand, counting down.
GCTCGTGGCTTTATTTAGATCGGCTCTTGTACAGTTGATGATATTTAAAAGTACAGATATGTTACTTGTGATCGCAATCTGAAGACTCGAAAACGTCCTAATTAGGAAATGTTTCTATGAATCCGCGTCAAGTAAGGCACCGAGCGTGACCGGTGACAAAAAAAAACTGAAATGCCGTCGTGTGTGTACAGAAAGTGTTCCAATTATGATGCAAAAGTAACTTGAAGTAACCAACTTACTTACTGTGTACTAGTTTATGTGTAATGTTCTGCCGCTGCGTACGAAACATTTTTTTCGTTTGTTTTGTTAGGATATGACATATCTATACTTTTAAATATTATTGATCTCAATGCTTTAAATCTCAAACTCCTGGTAATAGTTGATTAATATGTTTCTGATTGCCTTTTTTTGGTAACATTAATGACCTAAGTGTCACAAATAAATGGCAAATAGGAACAACATGTCAAGAGATTGAGATTTAAAGCATCGAGATTAGTTTGGAACCGTATTTTGAACGTTTTTTATTACGAGAATTGGCCTTCTGTATGCAGTTTGGAGACCGTCATCAGATCACGAATTTACTTCTTCTATCGTGTCGACATGAGCTACATAATGATAACAGCTCATGCCGTGGGGAAAAGATTAGCCAGTCAGCAGGTTGGTAGCGGGGCTGACTGCCCAGGGTGCGCCGGACGATCAATTAAATATCGTCACTCGTGGATGCTCTTTTAATGCACCCCGAAATTACTTGAGTTTTGGCACAGCATACTATACAGAAACTGGTTGACTACATTATAAATACGTTTTTTTTAGAAATTCAAATTCAAAAAGCCACAGAGCATAATACTTGCGTAAGAATGACATCATATAAACCAGCGTGCACAAACATGACTTAATAATGTTTTTAGCGTGTGACACCAAGGTTAGGTGATGCATTAGCGAGTATTACGAGTATTTACTAAAGATTTTGTGTGTCAACAATATATGGAGGCGGTAATTATGTGATTGGTATTTAAATTGATGAAGAGGGCCTGTTTTTAGTAAAATAACATACGTAAATTTAATTTAAAAAATAATGGTAGGGGTGATTCCCCACTACTCCGGTCCGATACTTTATAAATAATCGGTTCGGTCCAGCATGAAGTATTCTCTGTTATTCTGATCTGTTTTCGAAGGCATCTTCCGACATCTGACGTCGGATCGGAGTATTGAATAAACGCCCTTAGACCTAGAATTGGAAACATTCCTCGGAAAAATTACCGAGAGAGAGAGCGTTGTGGAAGGCTATGGCAGATACTCGCCCAGTTAAATTAGTTTTATAGCTTTTACAGTTTTGTTTACAATTCAAGTATGTTTAACACAACGAATACAATTGTTATGAAACCAATTAAAACACACTTGAGTAACAATTTAATTGAGTTCTAAATCAAGCCACAAGAGACGAAACAATGAGAAGTATCGACGACTTGTGTTAACTAGTCTGAGTCATTGTCGAGTCGAGTAGTTCAGTTGAACAGAGTACCCGGAAATAGGATCTGAAAAGGTTATATAGAATTAACGAATTAACAGATACTCTTGATGCTCTCGTCAAGAAGTAGACTGATAGCCAACCTCTTGTTACCACCTTCACCATGTATTGGAATAGAAGAGTAAAATTTTATCGTTACTAGGCAACCACTTGTTTGACATTAGTTTTGTAAGCAAAAAACTAACCTCAAAATAGTTAATATTTTAATGAATTAAACATCTGTGGAGTACTGTCAGTTTATTAAAATAGATTGCAACACATTGTCCTCATCGAATTGTGTATGGTGAGCATAATCTTTTATTCATAATTTCCTTAGGCTGGGCTTTAATGGAACTATAGCAATGTCCTTTAGGAGTGATGATTGATTAGCAAGAGATTAGTGAGGAATGACGAATATGTTGTTAAAAGATGGATTTTAATTATTTTTTGAAAGGATAGAAAGAAAACACCTAAGAAAGCGTATTATTATAATAATAGATAGATCACATTCAGATAATTCGAGACTGTGAACAAAAAAAGTCTAAACGCAAACTGTTTCTTAACCGACTTCAAAAAAAGGAGGAGGTTATGCAATCGGTGGGTTTTTTTTTTTTTTTTTTTTTCCATTCATACGAGCCTGCTCAAAGAATCATAGCAAGTCTCATACATGATTTCTAGCACAAAATAACATTGATTTGTAGGTAATTAGAAATGGCGTTTTAAATTGATCGTTGGTTAAAACCCCGCAATAAAAAAATATCGTTCCACTGTTATCCTCAAACTAAAAAAATAAGACTGCCTATCTTATTCTTTTGGTATGAGCTGTTATCATTGAATTAATTTCTGAACGTGCCCAAATTAACAGCTGACTGTACGACGTGTTCTGAAATTAGCTTTATTTAAACCTATTAACTTAATAATAATATTTTATTCGGGGGCACAGACATCGTTTTTAGTTTTAGTTTAACCGGAATATATCGCGTATATTATTTAAATTGGTTTTCCTGACGTTTTGAAAGCTTTGCAGCGTTCGTGGTCGCAGAAAGACTAAGACGACAAGTGTCTTTACAGATATTTCTAAAACAATATTTTAATCTACCGTACAATGTTTATTAATTAAAATAGTTTCGAAGCATACAGTAATCACTCACAATATCATTATCTTTTACAGTGTTGCGAGCTGTTTGGGACTTGATTATTTTTAGAACTGGGTTCCAAACAGGTTGTAGCCGACAACCATCTTCTCTATTAAAATTAGGATGTTTTTAATTTAAATAGCCTCACGATATGTACCTAGAATGCTCCGTGAGGCTTTTATATAGCTTTATATATACTAGACTACAATGAATTTGTTAATCACGAGGCTGATGTCGTTGGCAACTTCTTGATTAACTCGAGAAATGTACATTATTTTAGGTAAATGGTTGCTTAAACAGGAAACGGATTTTGGTGAACACAGGCCTGTCATATATTTCTAAAGACATGCCAATATGTTATATGTGTTATAAAATAACATTTTAGCTAGCATATCTTAGTTTATAAAACAAGCTAGAAGACAATGGGCAGCTATCGACGTAGCTCGAGGTTGAGTCAGTAGGTCGAGTGCTTGCGACATAAAGTTTCTATAATTGTGAACAACCTATATTTGGATTTCAAGTCTAGGTTTTGTTTTTGATTCATGATTGGTTGTATAGGAGTAGTTGGAGACGTATTGGTTGAACCACATCTATTCATAATTGTGGAAATTTACCCCAAAATTATCTGGAAAAAGCTGGTGATAAATATTACAAATAATGTGTATACGTCTGTGGTGTACGGACGCATCATCTTTTCTTCAGAAATATTCACGCCTTAATTGTCGATGCTGACCTATTGCGAATTGATGAAGTACACACATCACCAAGATCTTTGTAGAGCACTCTCAGGGGTGCAGATTTCCTCACGATGTTTCACTAACAAAAATTTAAATGGGGGAGGTAATAGGTATGAGATGTGATTGTTCATACCATTGTAACATTTTGATTTAATTGCACAATAAACTAAAAACCATCAGTCTGTCTTCACAACAGCCGTTAGCCAAACAAATCCACTAATCATGTCAAGATGCGTAGGTTAAGCAGCTTACGTTCTCGTAAGCTCTTGTGCAATACTGCCGCCGCTTCAATATGGCTACTGCTAATAATGCATGAAAGTCCGACACCTACGATTATAACTGTAGTGTCTTTCTCTTATTTGTTTCCTTTCGATGTGCCAGTTGGTTGTCCGATTTTTAAACAAAGCTGGTAAGTTTCTAACTATCCGGGCACAGTTGCGTCGGTGAGTACCTGAACAGGATTCAAATTGTCACCTTTGTGGGAGTGACCAGGACACCGCTGACCGCACATTATATGCTTGAAGAGTGCCCTGCATGGGGCTCCTAGCGGCAGGACCTGGTCAACAGTATCGAGCAGGATCTTTCTCTTACAGCAGTAGTGTCGGCTATGCTGACAGATCGGATGGCTTGGATGGCCGTGGCTTCCTTCTGCGAGACTGTCATGCCCCAGAAGGAGGCTGCAGAGTGGGATCGGGACAGGGCCGATCCCGCTCGGAGACAAAGACGCCACAGAGGCAACCGCCCAGGCGCCAGGCCCAGATAGGGCCAAACGCCTCATCCCCTGGCACCATATAGTAACATGAGATATAGGTAACATTACTCAGTGTGCATTTATAATTTTACTATAACCGCTGCCTTGAACTGATGCGGCTCGTAAACCGATGGTCGCCTTCACCCATTTCATATTTTAATATTCGGGTCACTATGCTGGGTTCATCGTTAATGATAGATATGTTGAATTATTTAAGAAGTTTAAAGATTTTTGTCCGGGAAAATCAGCCAACGCCACAGAAATAGACAACACATTGATTGATTGATTGATCGTAAAGGTACACACGGCTACACATCAAGCTGTACAAAACCAGTAAAGGCTGACCTCGCATTGGAAGGAAAACCTATACAATGCGAGGTCAGCTTATATTGGAAATGTACAGCTTGATGTGTAGCCGTGTATACGTTAGTACAGTCTAACAAAGCAATTAGTATCCAGGGTCGAAAGATATAGATGAAGTTTTCTCAGGAAATTATTATAGAACGGTTTGATTAGGGTTTTGTATAAATACAGTTTAACTTTGTCCGTTATTAAAATGGTATTTCACTCGAAAAATCCATAATCTTCTGAGAAATCTTCATTTATATCTGGCGACCCTGTATACTAATTGCTTTGTTCGACTGTACTATTAGATAATTTGTGGTGAAAGTTAAGAAGATTATAGCTAGCTTAACCAGAAAATTGTTGTAATTACCCTCCTTCTTTGATGACCGATGGGGCAGTAAAGTTTTGGAGTGGCGACCGCGTACTGGAAGCGCAGCGTGGGTAGGGCCCCCACAAGGTAGAGTGACGATCTGGTAAAGGTCGCGGGAACCCGCTGGATGCGGAAGGCGCAGGACCGGTCGTTGTGGCGATACTTGGGGGAGGCCTATGTCCAGCAGTGGACGTCTTTCGGCCATCCTTCTGGGGCAGTCGGGTAAAAACGTTGGTAAATGGTATTACTTTTTTTGGGTGTTGCTGTAAAACTCCTGTCGACGAAATAACTACAAAATTGTTGTTTTTGTTATTTTATTATCACGTACGTCGGTAGGTAACAATTATCAAATTAACTTACGAAACAATCTAAATAATAGCCTCCATTTAGTGATAGTTTAAATATTGAAAACATCTATCAAGAAAAAAAGCTTCGGTAACATATCCTATCAATATTAATATTATAATAGCGAAATAAAAGCGTCTCTGCTTGTTACCTTATCACGACTAAACCTCTGAACCAATCATAATAAAATTTGACAAAGAGGTAGCCTGGGACCTGGAGAAGAACATAGTCTACTTTTTATCCCGGGAAGATAAATAGTTTCTGAGGGATGAGCGATAACGTCTTTCTGTGATAAATAGACGCGGCGAAGCAGCGCGCAGCGGGCTGAAGCTAGTTTCTTATAAAACATCAAAACATTTACATTTTTTATGTCTATGAAAAACGTTTTAAGACTGAAATTGAAAAGTAAAATATTATCAAACAATGTGCTTTGGGTGCCTCAGGAAGGAATTCGTCGCCGGGGTAGGCCGAGGAAACGCTGGCGGGATGATCTGGACATGTTTCTGAAGAATTGGACTGAAGAAGCTACTGATAGGGAAGTTTGGAAGAATATGGGGGAGACCTTTGCCCAGCAGTGGGACAGTACAGGTTGACACAAAAAAGAGAGTTTTATTTTATGCAAAATAAAATGCGATTTCATTGGCATTAACTTGAGTACACTTTAACGTCTTATAGATGCTCAAAATAACGAGCACAGAAAGTTGGATTAAATTCTCTTTGTAGCAAGCTGACGATCAATTGATTGCCTTCACTGAAAAATTTATGACGTGATTGCTACAATCATATTTATTGATTGATTTGTTCAGTGGTAGGTATACTTAAGGTGAATGCTACAGGGTAGCCCGCGAAATTCAAATTTTTTGGCGTTTTTTGCAAATTGTAGCTTTATTTCGCGTTGTATATCGGTCAAAATATGATTGGCGGAAATAATAACAATATATCTACTGAATAATACTCATAAAAAATATTAACTTAGCTCTATTAGCTGTCCTAGCTCAATAATATTAATTTATGATCAAATTATCGATTTTCGAGCTTGTAGAGCTTATAGAGCTATGTTAATATTTTTTATGGGTATTATTATTTAGATGTATTGTTACTATTTCCGCCAATCGTATTTTTACCGATATACAACGCGAAATAAAGCTACAATTTGCAAAAAACGCCAAAAAATTTGAATTTCGCGGGCTACCCTGTAGCATTCACCTTAACAAAAACATTCTAAAGAAGTAAACATAAACTCATTATCAATTTACCGTACATCAGTATCTTCGAATATACAAACAGGAAAACAAAATAATAAGGTAAGATATTAAATAAGTAAAATTTTTTTTTTTTTTTTTTTTTTTTTTTTATATTATAAGATGGCGGAACGAGCTTAAGTCCCACCTGATGTTAAGCGGTTACCTTTGCCCATGACAACTTCAATACCACCTAGGCTGTTGCCTAAATGGCACCGCAAGTCGGTTCGCCAAACTGAGACATGAAGATGGAAAGTCTCATGTGATTGTAATTTCACCGGCACCCGTACCCTTCAGACCGAAACACAGCAATGCAAGCATCACTATTAGCAACACAATGAGGGTAGATACCAGATAATAATGAAATACATTATAAAGGAGCGAACACCGGTGACTGCGCGGGATGGTGGGTACTATTTATCACAATAGCAATAGTCAGCAAGTCACCAATAGTGCATAGCACTATACAGAGTTCGTCTGGAGTTGTGTCTGGAGTACAACCACCTTACCTATTTCTATACCGCCAAACTCTAATGCTTCTTCGTTCTTCGTGCTGTGTTCCGGTGTGATGGATGGTATCGGTAAAATTACAATCACATGCAACTCTCAATCTTCATGTCTCAGTTTGGCGAACGCGGCTTGTAATACCATTTAGGCAACAGCCTAGGTGATATTGTAGTTCTTACGTGTACAGGTAACCGCTTAAGAATAGCTCAGGTACGAGGAAGCGGGGATTCTGGAATCCGATTGGCCCTACCAAGGCGGCTATTGGCTAATTATTAATGCGGAAGTATTTACGGCTCAAATAAGTGGTCGAAACTGATTTGATGTTTCCAAGTGCCGAATAGTGGCGACCTACATCAGATCTATTAGTCAGATGCTTAGAAGATTTTGGTCGTCATTCGTCAAAAGTCATTCTGCAATTTTTATAAAACTGAAACAAATTCAGTCGATCATTGGCTGAAACAAAACTAAGAAATCGAGGTTCGTTCGGATCGGGTAGTCGGGGTTCTTTCGCGATTTTATTTGGTTATAAAAGAACCAGCCTTCTGTTTTCTGCACCTATGTTTTCGGAGATCTTAAGCTCGGTTGTCGTAAAGCAAACCTAATCATTCTTGATATCAGTATTGTCAGTGGACAGTTCCAATCTCCCATCGCTGGGATTAATTAATTAATTATATCGGACCTGCTATGCTAATTTGCTAGCACTAAGTCACCACCCCACCACCTGCCCCCCAGGCCACCTGGGACTGCCCGATTCAACTTGATTAAGACTGGATTAAGAATTGTCGTTTTCACTTTGTTGTTGTGATTGGGTAATTGAACTGTTTTTGATAAGTTAGTGCTAAGTTAGTTAGTTTATTTGTATGGCTGTGCTTTTAATATTTTTTTCATTTTTTATTTATTTATAAGTCCTTCTAAATGAAAAATGCGATTCTTCTTTTTCTTCTTTTTTAGGGTTCCGTAGTCCTACAAGGAACCCTTATAGTTTCGTCATGTCCGTCCGTCTGTCCGTCTGTCCGTCTGTCCGTCTATCCGTCTGTCCGTCTGTCCGTCTGTCCTAATCCTTTACAGCTTAATAACTTCTACAGTTATAAACATAAGTAAATGAAATTTTGTTAAAAAATGGTTTAGTTATAGATCTCAATTTTAAAAGTATAAAAAAATCTTGGTAACGTTTTTTAGGGGTGGCGCCCATACATGTGAAATGGGGATGTAAATTTTTTTTTCGCTGCACCCCGAGGGGGGGGTATCATTGAATAGGTCTACTAAAATGAAGGTAATGTTTCATACATCACTTTTTTATCAGGTGTACCATCTGCGAAATATACGTGGGACACTCAGAAAGTTTTGCGAAACTAAAAAAAATTGTTCTATACGTACATATATTTTTATCAAATCTTTTCAAAGTACTTTCCACCAGCCTCTATACAAAGATTCATGCGCCTAAACCAGTTTTCAAAACACTTTTTCCAGTCCGCCGCAGACACCTCGTTTACAGCCTGCTCGAACGCAGCCAGCGCATCTTCGGGCGACGAAAATTGTATCCCTTTGAGCTGATTTTTTATTTTTGGGAATAAAAAGAAGTCACACGGTGCTAGATCAGGGCTGTAAGGAGGGTGACCCAGGAGTTTGACTGGCGTGCTGTCCAGGAAGTCCCTCGTTTTGAGTGCGGTGTGCGCAGGTGCATTGTCGTGGTGGAGCAGTAGCCCGCGGAGCCCTGTGTTTGGTCGCTTGTTGCTTATAACAGAGAAAACTTCTGGCAAACATTTGGTAGTATACCATTCGGCATTAATGCTTCTTTGATCCCGTAAGGGAATTGATACCAAGTGGCCAGTCAAATTAAAAAAGCTAGCGATCAAAATCTTACCGCCGCTTCTAGATCGCTTCACTTTGGTAGGCGTTGGCTCATTTTGAAACACCCAAACAGTCGACTGGCGCTTGGTTTCTGGGTCGTATTGATAAATCCAGGACTCATCACCTGTAACGATGTCGTAAACACGCCGAGACGAGCCTGCTTCAAATTTGTTAAGCATATCACGGCACCATTCCACCCGGGCCTGCTTCTGAGCATCGGTGAGGTTGTGCGGCACCCAGCGTGATACTATCCTCCTCACGCGAAGATGGCTGTGTAGAATCTCGTGAACGCTTCCCGATCCAATCTTCAATATGTGTTGAATCTCCTGATATGTAATTCGCCTATTGTCTTGGATTAAATTTTTCACTGCTAGCACGTTTTCTTCGGTAACAGCCGTCAAAGGGCGACCGCTTCTTTCGTCATCCCCCAAAGTTGGTCGACCGCGCTTGAATTCGTTATACCAACGATACACGGTTGCCTTGGAAGGGCCTTCATCCATGAATGCCATTTGAAGTCTATCGTACGATTCATCCGGTTTCAGGCGACACTTGAAATCGTATAAAATCATAGCTCTAAAATGTTCCCGGCGCAGATCCATATTTCAGTGAGACACAATACTTTGAATTAACTCGCAAAAAATGTGGAGGGAAATTTTGAAATTGGAACTTACTTATTTTTACTTATAAATAATCATATTTTCGAAAAACATTATAACTGGCCAGTCTCCCATATATAAAAACTTTTTTTCGCAATACTTTCTGAGGGGCCTGGTAGCACACCAAAGGGGCTTACAATGTGTCCCCCCCCCTGCCATTTCCAAACTATGCAACGTAGAAACTTGTAATCTTCCACGTTGATAGACTTTTATAAAAACTCTCTTTTAAAATTATTTCGAGTATAATATGATTATAATTTTTTGAGTTATAGTGAGAAAACTGAAAAATACTTGAGACGTCCTAGTTCATAGGTCATTGACCTTAGATAAAAATGATCGTAACAAATAATGCTCCTTTAGTTACTTTCTATTTAAAAAAATCACAAAAAGAAACTTTGTGTTATATTGATAACACAAAGTAACAGCGCGTAGATGGCGCTGTTTGCAAAAACTAAAATAGCAATGATTAATATTCGATTTGATTCGTTTGTAATTAGACCTACTTAAGGAACCCTATAATACTGAGCATGGCCCGACATGCTCTTGGGCGGTTTTAAAAATGGACGTTATAATTTCTTTTATTCTTCTTTTAAATTAGGATCTTGCTGTATCCTCTACATTTATCTAGAAACTAACATTATTCACAAACTAACAATATTTCAAACTATCACTCTCTTTTACTAATAGTAGATACAAGAAAGGAATGGCAACAAATTTAGGGCTATTTTATTATTTTAACGCATTTTACGCATGCGAAGCGAATTCTAAAGATATAAATTGTGGAAAGAAAAAATCGCTCACGAGCAGGATTCGAACCTGCGACTCCTGGCTCAGTACGCCAGTGCTTTAGCCACTAAGCTACCGTGAACACTGCTCGTGGTATCGAAATTATCCTCCACTATACGTCTTTGGGTGACGTCAGCGATATCTTATTAAGAAACATTGTTCCTTAACCGACTCGACTAACTTTACAGTTAAATCAAAGTCGTATAGATATGCCTACCCTTACTAATTATTTTATTATTTTAACGCATTTTACGCATGCGAAGCGAATTCTAAAGATATAAATTGTGGAAAGAAAAAATCGCTCACGAGCAGGATTTTTTTTTTTTTTTTTTCTTTCCACAGGAGTCGCAGGTTCGAATCCTGCTCGCGAGCGATTTTTTCTTTCCACAATTTATATTTTTAAATTTAGGGCTGTCAAATTGACAAATTGTTGTCTAAACATTACTTCAGTGAATTTGTCTCACTGTTGTTCTCACACAATTATTTCAAAATCATGTAACAAGCCATTGCATAATTTGAAAAAAATATATCTATCGAGTTTCGTGCCGGCTCTGCTTCACAGGAGCAACTTTTTGGAACCGCACCACTTAACTCTTAACGTTTTCAAAGTCCGTACATGTAAATTGTTATTCGAACATTTGAATTCAAGCATTTGAATTCAAGCATTTGAAGAACCACATTCGTAGCAATCTATCAAAGAACCCACGATATTCAGTTTAATTAATAAAAAGTCTTTCCACAAATCTTTTAAAAATACCAGGGCAGCATAACACGACAGTTCTTACTGAGCTAGAAGAACCACGGTATTGTCTGCCTGTCCTATTTAGTCGCTGACGTCAGCGCTACAAACGTCCAGCCGTCGGCAATGCGGCTGTATTATAGTGCCTAAGTAGACGCTGTAGAAGGCTACACGGCTATGACAACTGCACTAGACTTAGTTTGATGAGAATGTTTATTGTGATACGATTTAGTTTGTTGCTTCTTTATTACAAGCTTTTTATTAACATGCAATGTTGGTATGTAAGGGGGCTTATGGCAAAGTAGCAACCGAGCGGATTGTACGATCTGAAGACCGAAAGACTGATAGCTTAGACAGGCCCGGAACTAGGGGGCATGCGCCCTGGGTGGCGAAGAACGAAGGAGCCGGCAGTCCTGGTGGCTGGCCGCCCCCAGTCTCGCTGGCTGTCTGTTTTGAACCTTTGTTTTGATGTTCATGTCTCTTTTTTGACGACGTCTGTGGTCTAGTGGTTCGAGTGTCGGACTGCTGATCACGAGGTCGTGGGTTCGATTCCCACAGGACACAAATATTTGTGTTATGAACATAAGTGTTTGTGTTGGTCTGGGTGTTATTGTCTAGTACCCATAGTACAAGCACTGCTTAGTTTGGGACTAGATGGTGCTGTGTAAAAATGTCCAATTTATTTTATTTTATTGTAATGTGTACATAAGTTACGAGATCGACAGGGGCAGGAAAGGACAGTCCCCCCGCTGCCTGCCCAGTGGCAGGGTAAGTGCACACCGGGCCCACCCCTGCTCCTCCACTGTGCCCTCTGCTGGCATCAGAGGGACACGTGGAGCAACTCCCCACTGGCCCACATGAGGCCCCTCCGTACCAGAATATTCGCCACAGGCAATAAGATCTCCCGAAGGTTAATCCATCGTAAGGATTTCTTTGCCTGTACCCAGGATGCACCGGCCTAACAACTGCCGTTCCCTCCAGACGTGTACAGAGGGACAAGCACCGTTAGACACACGTGGAGGTTTTCTGGTCAGCACCCCCCAACGAGTCACCCTCAACTGACACAGTGTGACTCGTTGATAATCGGCTCCAGTTGCGTAGGTAAGGATAGCTTAGCATATTGGATGAAGCTTACGTCTTTACATTAGAACAAGCAGAATCAGTACATAATAAACAGCTGCGAAACGCAATGCATATATATGTATAGGACACATTACCTTTCAACCGTTTCTTCATAGCTTTAGGTCGCTTGTGAACTACACTGAATTTTACGATTCGTAGGTCCAATTTTTCAGGTCCGATGTAGCAGTCCAGTAATTTAAGTATGTCTTTGTGCACTATCCGTAATTTTACCGTTCGTAATTTTCAGTTTCGCCATTCCAGTCTGAGTTATTACGGACGAGTGCACAAGCAGGTCATCTGTAATATTACTGACAAATTAATCGAGTAAAATTACGGACCGTTGTAGTATAATAATAATTTTTATTATCAGCCTGTGGTGTCCCACTGCAGGGCAAAAGCCTCCCTTCCCTTTTTCCGCTTGTCCCTGCTTTTTGCCGTCTGGGGCCAATCCTTCAGATAGGAGTCAAGTTCGTCCCGCCATCTCCTTCTGGGCCTGCCGCGTTCTAGTTTGCTGCTGTCTGGAATCCACTGTGGTTGTTTTCGCTCATAGCTCCTCCGGCATGTGGCAGATGTGACCAGCCCAGTTGGCTGCTGTTTGGCTTACATCAGCAATTTGTGTTTTGGAACGCAGTATAGATTTTCTTACACGATCAATGTAAGTGTAACTCCTAGGATATTTTGTTTTCCATTGCTCGCTGGACCGAGTGTTGTGGCGCAACTTGGGAGAGGCCTATGTCCAGCAGTGGACTGCGATAGGCTGAGTTGATGATTGCTCGCTGACAAACTCGCAAGTGCGGACTTTTGACGCTTTGTTAGTGACCATTTTTGCTCTCCATAGGTGAGCTAAAATTACGGACCTACGGATCGTAAAATTCAGTGTACAAATTCAGTGTACAAGCGGCCTTATTGCGTTGCACGTGCAATCAGTACTCACTGCCTTAGTTGGCAGATGACCCTCAACTACTTCTGTATAAAGCAGTGTTGTTAAATATATTGTTGTTGGCTTTGACATGAAATATGTTTATGAAGCTGGTGAATTGAATTATCACCGTTGTCTTATAAAACTTGTACCTAATGTCTTAGCTTAATAATTAATTAATTAATTTAAAAAATAATTAAACTAAAGCGTTTTTATCGACTGTTCTTCATAGAAAGCGCCAAGTTAATAAAAATAATTTTTATTTTCGTCATAACGAATCGCAGTCATGTATTCATTCGCCAAGCGAGATTATAAACCTTATAAAAGCCCACATGTTTTTTAGCTTTTCGTTGTTGCAACTGCAATTTATTAGTTTTTGCCTGACAGAAAACTGTAAAATATTTATTATCTAAAGTTGTAAATTTTCTAAAGGTAAAACTTTTACGAATATCTTAAGCATTTAATTTACATGGCGCGCGTTCCCGCGTTTTATTTACACCTCCATCTTGGATATTACGTGATTTGCCTAGATATTTCAATGTTCACTGGTTTACTGCTTGAGTTATTCTAGTGTCGATTGGGTTATTGTAGTATAAAATAATAAATTAGTCTCTCAGTTTTTTGTACATTTTCTTAGCATGTATGTTACTTACAACACATTGCTGTGATATTTTTGTGTCTTTAATAAACAACAATAATACTTAAATTCAGTTTTTGCATGGATGTAATCTGAAATAAATGAATTTATTGTATGTTTAATACATTCAGTTTTTTTATTTGAATTCCAAATAAGTAGGCCCACTTAATTTGTTAACTAGACCCCATTGTTACTTAAAAAAGTGAAACCACAAGGTATCTACATATACAACCTTCGGGCTCGGCCTAAGGCTTTAAACTCATAAAAGTGGCGCCCTAAATAAAATAATTGACCCCAAAAAGAGCCAGTCGACAATGGCTCGTTTTCCAATCCCATAAGTGATTCAGTACAGTCGCCACCGGGCCTTATATGGTGGCAGTGACATCATATTGTGTGACGAAATGCCTTGCTGTGAAACATTGTAAAAAAAACCGGCCAAGAGCATGTCGCGCCATGCTCAGTATTATAGGGTTCCTTAAGTAGGTGTTACAAACAAATCAAATCGAATATTAAGCATGGCTATTTTAGTTTTTGCAATAGACGGCAGCATTGGCGACTCAGAGAGTGTTGTCAGTAGCCGCTAGATGGCGCTATACAGTGCCAAATGCAATAGACGGCACATGACGGCAGCATTGGCGACTCAGAGAGTGTTGTTAGACGCCGCTAGATGACGCCAAATTTAAGAAGTGTGTCGTCAACATAACACAAAGTTACTTTTTGTGATTTTTTCAAATAGAAAGTAGCTAAAGGAGCATTATTTGCTATGAGCATTTTTCTCTTAGGTCAATGACCTTTGAACTAGGACGTTTTAAGTATTTTTCAGTTTTCTCTCTATAACTCAAAAAATTATAATCACAATATGCTCGAAATAATTTTAAAAGAGAGTTTTTACAAAGTTTAAGTTAAGTTTAGTTAGTTTAGTTTAAGTTTTAGAGAGTTTTTTTTTTTTTTTTTTTTTTGTATGTATTTTAAAATCTTAACTTAAACAACATTTTGAAGGCGGCGCGTGATTTTCATGTACGTTCACATAAACTGTTTTTACTATAGATATTGCGCTGGACTGTACATTACATAACGCAAAGGGTCAACCACGCGCCGCCTTAAAAATGTTGTTTAAGTTAAGATTTTAAAATACATACAATAATTATAATAAAACAAAGTTTAACCGGAGTTTCAAGAGGTACGTTGAAGACACTTTCACCATCTTGCCTCACAGTAGTGTCTCTGCTTTCTTAGAACATCTAAATTCTATACACAGTAAAATTCAATTTACTATGGAATTGGAGACAAACAAATCCTTAGCTTTTCTTGATATACAACTTATCCATAATCCTGATCATTCTGTTAGTCATACAGTGTATAGAAAGCCTACCCATACAGACAGGTACTTGAACGGTGAATCTCACCACCGTGGCCGCTACCGTGGCCAAATCTTTGTTACAGAGAGCACACCGCATCTGCGATGCCGACCACCTGGCAGGGGAACTTTACCATGTGAAGCATGTTCTCAAGCATAATAACTTGCAAGCTCCACATCCCCATCGCAAACGCCGCCTGAAACCCAGCACAGTTGATCGTCGACCTGCTGTTCTACCATTCATCAAAGGGGTCACCGACAGAATTGGTCATATCTTGAAGCGTGCTTCTATCAAAACCTATTTCAAGCCCCAAAGAAAGATCAGCCAACTCCTCAGACCGGTGAAGTGTCACATTCCCTTACAAGATGCAGGGGTCTACAAGATTGATTGTGATTGTGGGTTATCATACATAGGGCAAACAAAGCGTAGTATAGCCACTAGAATTAAAGAACATATAGCTGACGTCAAGAACAGACGCTCCACAAAGTCTGCAGTGTGTGAACATGCCCTAGACAAACCCAACCATTTTCTTCGATTTGATAAACCACAAGTTCTGGCGAAGGAAAACCGATATGTACCTAGAATGCTCCGTGAGGCAATTGAAATTAAAAAACATCCTAATTTTAATAGAGAAGATGGTTGGCAGCTACCACCTGTTTGGAACCCAGTCCTTAAAATAATCAAGTCCCAAACAGCACGCAACACTGTAAAAGATAATGATATTGTGAGTGATTACTGCGTGCATCGAAACGATTTTAATTAATAATATTGTACGGTAGATTAAAATAATTTTTTAGAAATATTTGTAAAGACACTTGTCATCTTAGTCTACCTGCGACCACGAAATGCTGCAAAGCTTTCGAAACGTCAGGGAAACCAATTTAAATAATATACGCGATTTAATCCGGTTAAACTTTGTTTTATTATAATGTGTAGTGATCGCGAAAACCTAAGAAGTTATTATACAATAATTATTTTTTACTTTTTAGTTAAGGTTTTTGAAGTCGGTTTTATTTTTTGTTAAAAAGTTTTTATTAATAGTATAGGATGACGAAAGGAGCTAAAGGCCCACCTTATGTTAAGTACTTACCTTTGCCCATAACAACTGCAATACCACCTAGGCTGTTGCCTAAATGGTACCGCAAGTCGGTTCGCCAAACTGAGACACGAAGATGGAAAGTCGAATGAATTTATTTTCAGACTCGATTTTGACAAGGTGCCTAATTTATTCAAATGGTGAGAAGTACCTTACTTGTAACTTATGACCAAGAAAGGAAGTCAGATATAAATAAAGTCTAAAAAAACATGCGATTTAAACGGCTGGTTTTATGATTCGTTAATTATATTAGATAACTTTATTAATATTTTATTGATAAAGTTATCTAGCTTCAATAGATAAATAGGTCTACCGCAAAATTACATTGAAATGTTTCTTTAATGTTAACTAATTAGTTTCTATTGGTTTTTAATTACTTGAAAACCTGTGCCATGTTTACTAAGTAAGTATCTGTTATTCAAGAGTAAGTATATGAATGAAACATAAGTATTTAAATTTCTCTTTATTTGTTTCAGGTAATAAGAAAACCATAAAAATGGCGAGTTGGAGCACTATGAGCGATGTTTTTGAAGCTGTAAGAATATAACGTCGAACGATATTTTATAGTTGTGTGTTTTACATGTAGGTACCATGAATTTTGATTCGATCACGCAGGGACACTCCGAGCATAGCCCTCTCCATTGCCCTTTGAGTGACTTTGAGGCTTCTTATCAGGCCCATTGTGAGCGACCACGTTTCAGTACCGTAAGTAATTACTGGCAACACACACTGAATCGAATCAGAAATGAGTAGATTCGCAGGAGAACGAAAGCAACCGACATAGCCCGAGGAATTGCCAAACTTAAGTGGCAGTGGGCGGGGCACATTGCTCGCAGAACGGATGGCCGATGGGGCAGTAAAGTTCTGGAGTGGCGACCGCGTACTGGAAGGCGCAGCGTGGGTAGGCCCCCCACAAGGTGGACCGACGACCTGGTGAAGGTCGCGGGAATCCGCTGGATGCGGAAGGCACAGGACCGGTCGTTGTGGCGATGCTTGGGGGAGGCCTATGTCCAGCAGTGGACGTCTTTCGGCTGAAATGATGATGATGATGATGACCATGAATTTTTAAAATCTTAAAAAATCTTAATTTTTTATGAAAATCCGCAGTAAAATGGATAGTATCGTAACAATAGTTTGATACTATCGATAGTATTGTTGGATACCTGCCATTCGATATTATCGATACTATCGGTTTTGGAAACGCAAAGGGGTCATTGTACTCATCATTATGAACAACTTTTACAATGGTACCAACCCTGAAATCGCGAAAATATGAAAAAATCTGCTGATCCCTATATTTTCTCGATTTATGTGAACACAAATATAGGGATCATCAGCTGTTTCCTTTTTTACAATTACTTTTTTTTGTAACAACATAACATAATATCACGCCTGTATTTCCCCGAAGGTATAGGCAGAGGTGTAATAGTCCACCCACATTTCGCCAGTTATGTATATAAATATATATTTATAAGTATAAAAAATAAAATAAAAAACATATACATAATATTTATTAAAATAACTTATAATTCGGGTTCGATAGATATAAAACACCTTGTTTATTAAAATATTTAACCTAGATAGCCTCCTCCGTTGAATTCGCTTCCATAACCTTGGTTGCCGGTGCCATAGCCGTTAAAGCCACTAGATGCTCCGCCTCCTTGGCCCAGCTGGGTTGCTCCACCCATGTTGTGGCCTGAAGACTCATGTTGGTGGACTTGCTGAAATCGAGAAATATCAATTAATTACATGATTCATCGGAAAGCTCATAAATATATTATATATTTTGATGATTCCATTGTAATTAGACACTCAATAGACACCATAGTAATTTTTATGCAAGAAATAATGGATTTTGGTTGGATAGTCCACGAAAAATAACATTAAAAACCGGCCAAGTGCAAACCGGACTCGCGCAGTAAGGGCTCCGTACCACCCATCGACCTGATACCCCATAGAAACTGATGTAATTTACGAGAGTTCATCAAAAGACATCAGCGTACCGTGCACTATATATGAATTTTTGCATCTCTTTCTTACGCAGGTACCACACCACATACGTCTATGTTTGCCCTATTTTTAGTATTTATTGCTAAACTAAATAGTAAGCACTTTAATCAGACCAAGTATGAAGCTGCTATGTATTACCGTTTTGAAGATAGAGCAGGAAAAAAACGTTGAAAAAAATACATGTTTTTCTTCTATGGAGATCCTCTTTGGTTCTAGACTTTTTAATGTTAGTATTTGTCGTGATAGGTACCATAGTAACATATATTCTGTGAAAATTTCAACTGGTTATCCATTACAGTCACAAAGATACAGCCTTGTAACAGACAGACGGACGGACGGACAGCGTAGCGAGAGTAATAGGGTCCCGTTTGGCACCCTTTGGGTACGGAACCCATAAAACTAAAAAAACACGCTTTTAGTAGTACTGTAGTTCATTATTAGATTCAGTACCTAATTATTATATTGTCATCCGGATTACATGTACTTGCAGGTTTAAATCGATACGACTATTAGAAGTAGGTTACTTCAGATAGACTTATACTAACTAATTTATGCGTGTTAAAAAAGTGTTCCGTTTTATCATTTTTGGCACGAAACTAATTATAAACTAATTAGAATTAAATCTCACTGAAAAATTGTATTAAATCAGCCACATCTGGGTAGGAAGCCTAGCCCGACATACTTCATCATTTCAGCCGAATGACTTCCACTGCTGGACATAGGCCTCCCCAAGGGGATATATGCCATAATCGCCACGCTTGGCAGGCGGGTTGGCGATCGCCGTTTGTTGGTTAAATACTCAGAGAACTCTGTGTGAATCCTTGGGTGAATCCCTACGATGCATCCATTCGGACGTCGTTTAATGACTACATCCAACAAAGCTTGACTTGTTCTAAAAATTACATACGTTTTCAACATTCACGGACAGATATTGGAATGCGGCCACGCCTTTCGGACTGTTGGATGCATCGTTAGTGGCACCCTTTAGTCGCCTTTTACGACACCAATGAGAAGAGATAGGGTGGTGCCAATTTTTATGTCCGGCACCACACGGAACATACATACTTAAATAAATATAATTATTTCAATCAATAATTACCGAGTCGAAATCGCTCTCGTGGTGTCCTTGGTTATGGCCAACATTGAGGGCATTACCGCCATAGCCGCTGGTGCCGTACCCATTCTGGCCGGTAGCGTAACCACCTTGGCCATAACTGCCACCACCTTGGTATCCTCCGCCGACTCCGAGTCCAGCCCCCAAACCACCGCCAAGTATGCCTCCACCTAGGCCAGTCTCAAGGCCTGCATTGATGCCAAGACCTGAAGAAATTAATGTTTTTATATTTGACTGTACATATGGGTTGTTCCAAACACACCATATTTTTGTCAGTGTTTAAGACGCTGACAACAGCCAAACACCCCAAATAGGCTTCTTTTAAAAACATTTTTAGCTGTTTCTATTCAGTTTGTGGCAGTAAAAAAAATATATGTTAATCTTGATCGTATTTTCTGAAACTGTATTGTGCCCAAAACACGTTTTCTTGAAGTTTTCTCGATAGAAAAGAATTGTAAACTAACCTCTTAAAACATGCTTTAAAGCAAACAATCTCTATTGTTTACTAAATATTATAAATAAAATTAAGAAAACATTTGCGAAAGACAATAATCTAAACATTTGTTGTTTCTGTTTTTCAAATAAGCTTTTAGTTTTTTATTAAAAAAATAAATTGTTAATTTTCATTGAAGTTGAGCGGCGTATCCGACGTCCCTCGGCTCGTTGCCTCTCTTTCAGTTCTGTACGAAACGACAGTGACCGCAGAGGTCTGATTTTTTAGGTGCTGTCAGCCTCTTAATATTATCTTGATCTGTTTTTTCTAAATTGCGATTATACCATATTCATTCATTCTTCTTTATTCATTGTTTACCCAACAACCGTATTGCAGTTATTGTAAATGAAAAAAAAAAAAACTTTTCGCTCCGAGTTTTTTCGTTCCTTTAGGCGGGCCATACACCTACAATATAATTGCGCAATATTTGCAATTGCACAATGATATTGACCGTGTAGGGGTGAGATTGAAAGACAAATGAAGATCAGGACGATACAATAATAATTGTGCAATATTAATATTGCCGAATATTGCGCAATTAAGTATATTGTAGTTGTACCAGGCCCCTCAGAAAGTATTGCGAAAAAAAGTTTTTATATATGGGAGACTGGCCAGTTATAATGTTTTTCGAAAATATGATTATTTATAAGTAAAAATAAGTAAGTTCCAATTTCAAAATTTCCCTCCACATTTTTTGCGAGTTAATTCAAAGTATTGTGTCTCTTTGAAATATGGATCTGCGCCGGGAACATTTTAGAGCTATGATTTTATACGATTTCAAGTGTCGCCTGAAACCGGATGAATCGTACGATAGACTTCAAATGGCATTCATGGATGAAGGCCCTTCCAAGGCAACCGTGTATCGTTGGTATAACGAATTCAAGCGCGGTCGACCAACTTTGGGGGATGACGAAAGAAGCGGTCGCCCTTTGACGGCTGTTACCGAAGAAAACGTGCTAGCAGTGAAAAATTTAATCCAAGACAATAGGCGAATTACATATCAGGAGATTCAACACATATTGAAGATTGGATCGGGAAGCGTTCACGAGATTCTACACAGCCATCTTCGCGTGAGGAGGATAGTATCACGCTGGGTGCCGCACAACCTCACCGATGCTCAGAAGCAGGCCCGGGTGGAATGGTGCCGTGATATGCTTAACAAATTTGAAGCAGGCTCGTCTCGGCGTGTTTACGACATCGTTACAGGTGATGAGTCCTGGATTTATCAATACGACCCAGAAACCAAGCGCCAGTCGACTGTTTGGGTGTTTCAAAATGAGCCAACGCCTACCAAAGTGAAGCGATCTAGAAGCGGGGGTAAGATTTTGATCGCTAGCTTTTTTAATTTGACTGGCCACTTGGTATCAATTCCCTTACGGGATCAAAGAAGCATTAATGCCGAATGGTATACTACCAAATGTTTGCCAGAAGTTTTCTCTGTTATAAGCAACAAGCGACCAAACACAGGGCTCCGCGGGCTACTGCTCCACCACGACAATGCACCTGCGCACACCGCACTCAAAACGAGGGACTTCCTGGACAGCACGCCAGTCAAACTCCTGGGTCACCCTCCTTACAGCCCTGATCTAGCACCGTGTGACTTCTTTTTATTCCCAAAAATAAAAAATCAGCTCAAAGGGATACAATTTTCGTCGCCGGAAGATGCGCTGGCTGCGTTCGAGCAGGCTGTAAACGAGGTGTCTGCGGCGGACTGGAAAAAGTGTTTTGAAAACTGGTTTAGGCGCATGAATCTTTGTATAGAGGCTGGTGGAAAGTACTTTGAAAAGATTTGATAAAAATATATGTACGTATAGAACAATTTTTTTTAGTTTCGCAAAACTTTCTGAGTGTCCCACGTATGAGGGACCGAAATGGGAGTCGAAATTTTTAAAAGTAGAGCGAGCTACCTACCTACTAGTTCAAGCGGGGTATCATATGAAAGAACTTTATTTGCACATTCTAAAATCTTTTTTTTATGCTGCGTACTTTTCGACTTATGATAAAAAAAACACAAAAAATACCATTCCCGCCCCTTTATCTCTGAAGTTTGTAAAGCGAAAAATCTGAAATAATTACAGACGATAGGAGTTTATGTAAATATTACAGAAAAAATACAATGTTGTTTCTAACTAACACAGTTTTTTTTATCATCAATATTCCTTCATAAACAAACAAGTTTTATTTTTGAGATGGAAGATGAATAACTAAATAACTTTTATACATCCAAGAAAGGTACGGAACCCTCGGTGCGCGAGTCCGACTAGCGCTTGGCTATTTTTAATCTAAGATAAGCTCACATATTATCATCCTCCTTGCCTTTTCCCAACTATGTTGGGGTCGGCTTCCAGTCTAACCAGATGCGGCTGAACATCAGTATTTTACACGGAGCAACTTGGTAGTCGCTCCGTGATCCCCGCAACCCAGTTACTGGGTGATACCGACATTCGGAGGTTAGAGTACTTGTCAGACTTTCAGGCTTCTGACTACCGACTAGTAACGACTGCCATAGATGTGCGTATGGCAACAGGGACCGACAGCTTTACGTGCTCTCCGAGGCACAGAGAGGTCTCGATGTGCAACGAAATGGTCACCCATACACGGACTGACAGCGACAAGTGTAGCTCAACCTCGCATTTCATACAATCCGCACGGTTGGTACTAGATAAGCTCGCATCTAACTTGGTTCAAAATTGACGTGCAATATTTGTAGTAGACGGACAGACAACATAACATAACATCACGCCTGTATTTCCCCAAAGGGGTAGGCAGAGGTGTAATAGTACACCCACATTTCGCCAGTTATGTTATAATCCCATGTAATTGGGGGTGAGCCTATTGCCACTGACCCGGCACTAATCCAGACTCCGGGCTGCTACTGAGAATTTCCTAAACCCAATAACACTGCCCGACCCGGGAATCGAATCCAGGACCCCACGCTCAGCAGTCGCGCTTGCAACCACTAGACCAACGAGGCAGTATCTTAAATAACAGCTTTTAATAAAGGGGCTTAGCCCACAGCACCTACTTCTGCGACTCTTGTAAGATAAGCTCACAATGATCCTAGCTTTCAAGAGATCCTGAATGAAAGTTCTATTAAATACCTGTTCCAAGGCCTCCGCCGAGTCCTCCGCCCAATACTCCGCCGAGTCCTCCGCCCAGTCCACCCATGCCCAATGAGCCCAGGACACCCCCACCAACGCCATAAGGCTTGGCCTGGACTGCAGCCACTACGGCTAACACTGCGATAATCTGGTGGAAAAGAGAAATTTTAGAGAATTAGTTTACTGTAATTTGTTTTTTATTGAAAACGACTCCTGTTATCCTTCATGACTCCATGAAGTTGGATTTTAACTGAAATAGGGATCTAAAAGTCTTTGTAGTATAAATCAAAGGCAAGGGCTTAACTTTTTTTTTTTTTTTTTTTTTTATAGTATAGGATGGCGAAATGAGCTAAAGGCCCACCTGATGTTAAGCGGTTACCTTTGCCCATAACAACTTCAATACCACCTAGGCAGTAGGTCTACTCGCGTTTTACGAACGACAGACGAAGTACGAACTTTCGTTCCGACTGATACCTAAATAATAAAGATAGGCAAATAAAAAAGGCACAATTAAGATAGACTACGGTTCATAGTCGTATACAATTTACCGGAGATGAGAAAAACAAACGTCAAAACACGATCATCGCATGCGATAAGGGAACGATGGTTGACCGGAGTAGCAAATTGTGTGATTTATCGAATATCGTCGAACGGGAGTAGACCCCCTGTTGCCTAAATGTGGTACCGCAAGTCGGTTCGCCAAACTGAGACATGAAGATGGAAAATCTCATGTGATTGGAATTTCACCGGCACCCGTACCCTTCAGACCGAAACACAGCAATGCAAGCATCACTATTTGGCGGAGAAGTAGGCACGGTGGTAGTACTTCCCCGGACGAGCTCTTTCACAAAGGAGCTCTACTACTACTAAACACACACGTGAAGTATCTCTTGCATAAAATCATTTATTCTTGTGGAGATCAAAACATTGACACTCATTTTGATTTCAAGAGATCTTGTTGCAATTGAAGAAGACTGAAGCAATAATTAAAAGTCGATATCTAATAATATGCTTTTATATTGCGCACATATCGTGATGGCAGCTGTGAAGCGCTGCGCAGCGCCCCGCACCCCGATTGCCACCCGCGCACTCAAAATGTTGCTACTGCGCACGCATATGATTCGTTTTCACATCCGCCATCTTTGGTGCGTACTCTGTTTAGGATCTCATCAAAGACTTAAAAAAGAGCCTCAAATTATTTATTGAGACCTTACTAAGATTAGTGTGGATTCTTGTTCACAAACTAAAATTAAACTATCGCTCTCTTTTACTAATAGTAGATAGATACAAGAAAGGGATGGCAACAACTTTAGTGCTGTCAAATTAGACGGAATTAAAATTGCCTTCGTGATCTCGGAACGTGCCTATTAAAATACAAAGAAATGTAACACGTAAGCTAATTTGACAGTTCTAAAATTGTTCCCATCCCTTACTTGTATCTATTATCAGTAAAAGAGAGTGATAGTTTAAAATAAGTTTAGTTCGGTAACAAGACAATCGACATTGTCAAACGAAATGGCGAATTCAAAGAGACAACTTACCATACACTTCATAGTCACTTTTGTATCACAGTTGTTCACACAATGCTGATAACTACGCTAGGCCTATGTTATATACCTGTATAGTATCTATAATAAATTAGTTATTAATGATCTCTTAATGACTCGACCACATCACGTAATGTAGACAACTTTAGGGAATTTTAACACAAACGAGGCATTTTGTAAAATCCTAATTGATTTGGTTTCCCAAATAGTGCCGTTTTACCGGGAAATGTTGTGACGTTTTATCTAACCTGATTTTTATAAGAATTTCCGTTAGGTTTTTCTTCATTAGATAATGCAGTTGTGATCTTTTGTCGTTTGTGATAGGTCGTGTATTTTTGTATTGGTAGAAATAATAATTGTGGGCCGCAGCTGAAAGTACAGAGGCAGACCGAGTGTTGTGGCGCAACTTGGGGGAGGCCTATGTCCAGCAGTGGACTGTGATAGGCTGAGTTGAGAGAGCAGAAAGTATGCTCGTATATTTGTGATGTGTAGGACATTAAAGTGTAGTCCTTTCAAAACAGTTAGCAAGTTAAAGCAGTTAGTTGTTTTCAAGCAGTTTATAACATGTTTTATGCAAATAAATATACTTATTCTATTCTATCCTAAAATCTTGCGAATTATTCATTGAATATCTTCAAGTGAATATTCTGACTGAATGCGCCTGCATTATGTTTTGCTAATAAATAAAACATTTCGTTAGCATACAAATGTTTATGCAATCCAAATGAAATAACACTAAATGTATGTGTAAGATAGATACAAATAAGATACAATATAAATATTATGATGCTACTGCATGTTAGCGCTTGAGACTTGCAAGTTTACTTTGGATTGCAAAGTAAACTTTTGCAAGCCTCAAGCACAATTATATTTTCGTCAAAATATATCGTACTTACCGTGTATGGTAGCAATATACATTTACAACTTTTAATCATCAACTCGGCCTATCGCAGTTCACTGCTGGACATAGGCCTCTCTCACGTTGCGCCACAACACTCGGTGCTCCGCCTTACGCGTCCAGTCTCCCCCCCAGCTACTTTCTTCAGGTCGTCGGGCCACCTGGCTCTACGCTACGTTTCCCGATTCGCATTTTTTCTTTTGCTTTCTACACTTAAGGACTAGTTTGCTCCAACGGCCACCGGTCCTTCTTCAGACATGGCCAGCCCACTGCCACTTCAGCTTACTGATCCTACAAGCTAAGTCGGTCTCTCCGGTTCTTCTCCGGATAATCTAGTTAGGGATTTTATCCTTCAAAGAAACTGCAAGCATAGCTCACTCCATAGCTCGCTGAGCGACTTTGAATTTTTGGACTAGTCGCACTGGTCTTCGTCTTCAAACTTTGGCAATACCTAATCATCTTTATTTTCTTTAATTATCCCATATCCTTAATTCAAAAGCCTTCGCAAAAAATGTAAAAATCTTTAGTATTCAAGAAATATTAATTTAACGACAACCAAGCTCCATTCTATGGGGAATACCCAGAATGGGGAGGATTTCGTTGCGATTCCTTAATTAAGCCTGGCCCCATCATTGAATTTCTGTCTAATGAATAGGTAACGAGACTGCCGGCCCCGCTGCGGACATGGCATTAAGTTATTAGATAAATTGTTGGGGATATTGATGGAAATCATAAAACTAGATTTTGCTCGGTAATTGTGGGATTCTGTTAACTAGTAGGTCTAAGAATCGACTTCACATTCTAATTCCAGGTGAAGACAAAAACAGGGTTACCAGACCTCAGGATTTGTTCTGACATGTCAGGATTTTCAGGCATGTGTCAGTACTCTGACAGGCCTTTGTAAATGTCAGGACTTTGTAAATGAATCAAAGTTTGTATCGTTGACACACTCAAGTAATCTGAATTTGCACATAACATCAAAATCTCATAGAACGGTTACGTAGGTAAAAAGGTAGGATGAAAGGATTGTTACATCCCTCCCTATCTCTTCGAGACACAAAATAATTGTCAGGTCATTTTCATAGAAATCGAGCTTTTTGACAGAAATTTCATTTCCTCACCTAGTAACCCTATAACCGGGGGAACCTATCTTCGGAGGACGTGAATAGCACTACCCCTCCAAGTCTCGCTAATGATGTCTTACGAATCTTTAGAATGATGATCAATGAGGTCTCTTGTAATGCAAATACACGCAAACGAATGCGAGGCTCTATTTAAATCTAGGTGTAACGTTGTTAGTTAGGTAATGATTGTATGTATTTACGTGGTTTTCAATTACTAGGTGAACAGAAGTAGATGTTATGTGTATTGAAAAAATACCCGAACCATCCAAGTACTAACTTCGTATCACGAATCGTGATATTCACGATCTTGAATAACGTTTGTTCTACGACTTTGGCCAAAACAAAACAGTTTAGCCAAAAAAATATTATTTTGTTTATTTGTTGTGTGTAAAATTTGCGTTTACTATAGCATATTACGCCGCAAGCCCGAGCGAGTTTGTACTAGCTGCGCAGCCCCGCGACGCGATCCCGGGTGGCCTCTCGTCGGTTGTCTAGAATATGCAAACTATAGAGTATTTTTATATTTTTGTATGAATAAAGACATTTATTGCTTAAACTGTGTACATAAATGTAGGTATTTATCAAAGTTTGGTATCAACAGCCTACCCAATCGGGTGTAGCAATAGTAGGTACAAACTATGAAGTCTGACACTACAATAACTTATTTAAATATTTAACTTATTACTATCAGTTAAAAAAGTTTCGAATAACAAAAATTAGTAGAACAAACGTTGTTCAGGGTTATAATACAAAATTAGCGCTAATATTTCGTGTGTTTTTTCAATCACCCTGTGGAGTCCAGCTTTCGTCCCCGATGAAAATAAATATAAATTTGCTATAGAAGAGTACAAACTGAACTAAATTTAATAGGAAAAGAGCTTGATGAAGAATATCGTCTATAAATGCTGAAACGGACTATACCACAATACTACTCGAAGTACTACTCTTCCCGTAAATAAAAGAAGCGTTATATTCATCAACAGTTTATTCAATTAGCTGCTGTAACCTTGGTTGTCAGTGTGTTTACATTGCAGCATCTATCTCGCAGTGAATACGGTCGGACAAAAAACTAAGTATCCAGGCCTGCTGAAATTTTCTCAATAAATGTACATTCTTGAGTAAAATATTATTTAATCACTAGACAAATTTGATCTGTATTAAAATGAACTTTTTCCAAGATTCGAAATTATCATAATTTCCTGAGAAAAAATAATTTCATTTAGGTATAAAACGTGAAAAATTATGAACGCAATTCCTCAGACACTTGCTAATTGAAAGAAAGAAAGAAAAATGGTTTATTGCCACAACAAGACGACATGCGGTAGGTGCACATAAAAAATAACTTAATTAGGTACATTTCTTGAATCATGTTATCAATGTATGATAATAATTAGAATACAACCTGTTTTTTTTTTGGCATCAGTAAGTTACTTAGTTTGTTGCTGGATAGCTGCAGGTGGCTGCAGGATGTCTGTAGGGGTTATTTGACACACATAAACCCCCTTAAACACACGAAAACTCCCTGGACCTCAAAAAATTACGCTGTCATACTTATTTTCCGTAATATAAAAAAATAATGTTGAAAAAATTTTTCGGGTAAAATTGGGTAAAATGTAAAATGGATAAAAAAAACCATAGCAATTGATACTCCTAGTGATTCTCAACAAACTATTTTCAGGACTCGCGTTAATTCTGATATCATCATATATCCTCCTTGCCTTTTCCCAATTATGTTCGGGTCGGCTTTTGTTTATTCTGATAAATTGAAATATCTTTGTACACACGGCTACACATCAAGCTGTACAAAACCAGTAAAGGCTGACCTCGCGTTGTAAGGAAAACCTATACAATGCGAGGTCAGCTTATACTGGAAATGTACAGCTTGATGTGTAGCCGTGTGTACACGATATCTTGTGGCGAATAAATGATTTGATTGATTGATTGATAAAGGATGTATAATTATATCAGGCGATTCTGCATACTTATTGGTTTGTTCGATTGTACATATCGTTAAGGGCTTGTTTGTGAGTCAGGGGCAGAAATAGAATTTGTTTTTAATAAATTAACTGATAACAGGGATCTGACGAATTTAAGGAGTAGTACTGGAGTACCATAGAACATACCATGTCTTGTGGTGTTGCATAGCCTTTTGATAACGTTACCAACCTAGTGAAAGTGCTTCGTTTTCATTACTAAAGTCTGTTTTTTCTCTCTTGTCTTATTTAGATTAATCTTGGCTCTTTATTCATATAACTAATGATAAAATATAATTACTAGTTCTGTACATTTAATTAGGTTTAAAAAAAAAATATTGTGTGTGAAATTCTTAACATAGTAATCTAGTGTATTTTAATCATTATTATTGACATAACATAACATCACGCCTGTATAACCCCGAAGGGGTAGGCAGAGGTGTATAGTACACTGACATTTCGCCAGTTATGTTATAGTCCTATGTAAAAGAGGGCGAGCCTATTGCCATTGACCGGGCACAAATCCAGACTCCGGGCTGCTACTGAGAATTTCCTAATTAAAAAACCCAATAACCATCCCATCCCATACCCATCTTGCAATGTATATTTATGTACCTACTTTGTTCAGCAATAAAGTTTTGAATTGAATTGAATAACTTATATTATTGATGAATAATATTAAAAAGATATGTCAAGATTGTTTACTAAATAAGACAAGTTAGAAAAAACAGAGTGCACCTAAACTTCTTTTCTGAATAGGGATTGTGTCTTTTAGGGTTCCGAAGTCCTACAAGGAACCTTTATAGTATCGTCATGTCCGTCCGTCTGTCCGTCTGTCCTAATCCTTTACAGCTTAATAACTTCTACAGTTATAAACATAAGTGAAAGTTTTTTTTTTTTTAAATGGTTTATGTATAGATCTCAATTTTAAAAGAATAAAAATATCTTGATAACGTATTTTAGGGGTGGCGCCCATATATGTGAAATGGGGATGAACATTTTTTATTCGCTGCACCCCCTCGTGTGGGGTATCATTGAATAGGTCTATTAAAATGAAGGTAATGTTTCATACATCACTTTTTTATCGGGTATACCATCTGCGAAATACAGTTCGCCAAAGTGGCTTGCAATGTGTTCCCTCCCCCTGCCATTTCTAAACTATGCAACGTAGAAACTTATAGTCTTCCACATTGATAGACCTTTATAAAAACTCTCTTTTAAAATTATTTTGAGTATAATGTGATTATAAATTTTTGAGATATAGTGAGAAAACTGAAAAATACTTAAGACGTCCTAGTTCATAGGTCATTGACCTTAGAGAAAAATGATCTCAGCAAATAATGCTCCTTTAGTTACTTTCCATTTAAAAAAATCACAAAAAGAATCTTTGTGTTATATTGATATGACACACTTCTTCAATTTAGCGCTAGGTGGCGCTGTTTGCTAAAACTTAAATAGCAATGAATCATATTCGATTTGATTGGTTTGTAATTAGACCTACTTATGGAACCCTATAATACTGAGCATGGCCCGACATGCTCTTGGCCGGTTTTTAGAGAACGAAACGTGCTAGAAATCAAAACATGTCGGGTTAATTTAAAGGTCTAAAGGAGGATAATGACGATGTTCCAAAGCCTTGAAACTTGCAATAACAACCAACATATTTTTTTCACTGAAGGCGGGTAAAAAATCCGTTTATTTTTCTACAGTTTACGCAACTAAGATCGTTGACACGTATTTGTAAATATCGTTTAGTAGGAATTCGCTAACACACGTGGTTTCACTCAAGAACTGTGCGACCAAAGATATTATACACAAATATTACATGGGTCAATCGAAAATGGACTTTAATTCCAAAGGCATAAGGTTGTGTTCAGTTGCACTAGCGATTAATTTTAAAAATATTATCGTACAGATAAAAATAGATTTTGAGCCATTGGAAATTAGGTTTATTTTCGGTGTGACATAAATGTAACGTTTGTATTTCTAATTTTTTCATGTCATAATGTTTGAATATGTTGTTTTGAACTTAAATTAGTCGTGTTATCTGTGTTTTTTTATTATAAATAAATTATTACAAAATATTCGAGTCTCAGGAAACATTAGGTACACTCGTTTTTTCTTATTTGTCTTTTTTAGTAAAAAATATTGGCATGTATTTTTGATGAAATTCTTCAAATATAATTAATTGTTGCAAGAAATTATGTTAACAATTTCACTCATTAAATATCATTCTTTTACCTACCTAATTACATGTGCAGCACTAATAACTATAATTTATCAGAATTTATTTGAGTAAAGAGACATGCCAGGATTGTTTACTAAATAAGACAAGAGAGAATAAACAGACTTTAGGTCTCCCTGTATAAATAACTCGCGCAGATAAAGAATCGAATTGAAAATGGCGCCACTTATATTGGCCTCTCGCTCACACGTACAGTATTGTGTGAGCGAGATGCCCATAGATGAAGTACTTCCATTTTCAATCCCATTCTTTATCTGAGCAGGTTCTTACAACTTACCTATTTCATTTCGAAAACATTAAGCATTCACCAGTAATGCAATCTTTCCTCAAAATAGTCTCACCATCCTCAAGTCAATATTTAAAAAACCATTAAACAAACTGTTCTCAAAATCGCTTTATTGAGTGACATCCAAAGACTTTGTATACTGACGTGACGTTGACATTGACATCAGTCAAATCGCCGTCACAATGACAACGTCATTATCTGTGGGCCTAGTACGAGTTTCACACTTACGAATACTTTCATCGTTTTCGTCGACTTTCATTCATAAATCAGTAGCGCCCCTGGCGGATACGAGGAGGAACTACAGATTTATTAATGAAAGTCGACGAATACTTTGAAAGTATTCGTAAGTGTCAAACTCGTACTAGGCCCCCTGTATACAAAAGATAAAATCTCGTAAAGTAAAAATAGTTCAAGAACTTTAAAACATCGATACTAGTAATTAGTTTTTTGAAAATCGGAATGGAAAAATAACATCCCAATTAAAAAACACGGACGGAGAGACGGTGTAGGCAGAGTAGGTAATAGGGTCCCGTTGGCACCCTTTGGGTAGAAAACCCTAAAACTATCACTACAGCCGCCCTTTTATAATTTTTTTTTTTCCGCATCCACGTGTACTTGATTCGTAAAATGGAAATTTTGTCCCTATTTTGTAGTGGCACTCATTTCCCGCCGTGTTTAGTACGGAGGTAGAGCAAACTTAATTACTACCCTCACGTTACCTCACTCTTTTAGATGTACCCTCTTTACTGGTAACTTTAGTTTTCCCCTCTTTCATGGCACGTTTAGTGTATCCCTTTCAAAGCTTGCCCCGTGAAGCCTATTTTTGTCGAGGATCCGCTAAATGTATACAAAACTACTGTTTATAGATAAAATGTCCAACAAAGAGGCTCTGTTAGCCATAACGACGAGTTTTGATCTATGTCTGTGTAAGCGAGAGAGAAATATAAGGGGGTACTCCCACCCCTACCCCCAACTCTGCATCTAGTGTACCGGATTCAGGATCAGTAACTTTGGATGCACAGACTCGACGTCAAAATCAAGGACGTTTTGTATAAAGTCTTCTGCCTAGACTACTCCACAATAAAAATAAAATAAATAAATATCTTTGGGACATTTTGACACATCACAATCTAGTCCCAAACTAAGCAGAGCTTGTGCAATGGGTACTAGACAATGGAAAAAATAAAAAAGTCGACATTGAATATCAGGGTTGATAAAAATCAGGATTATTTTGTTTATGACAGATTTTTTTGTTTTTTTTTTTTTCACTTTTTATTTGCCTTTGAAGGATTTAAACTTGATTTTTATTATTTACATACCCATAACTGACAGTATTCTAAATACTGTCTACAAAATCCCAATGGTTCCGAAGAAAAAACTAGATAAGTAAAAAAACATTTTTTTCTCCAAAACTAGTTATCCTTTATTAAATGGTTTTCATTAATGTAAATCTACTGACATAGAATCTTCCACATTTATGACAAAAATTACTATGTCAAAATAAAAAAAACTAAACTTGAAGAGGACCTATCTACTACTCCTTATTTACTTAACTTTTACTTATTCACTTGTTATGAATATTTTTACGAAAAGTTTTACTAGTATGCAACTTTGTTAGAATTAAAAAAAACACAAGTAAATCTTAGAATGACAGAGAAAAGTAGGAAACAGTTCATTCAAACTTCTAAGACTTTTTAGTGGTCTATTAATCAGTTCCGAAAAGTAAATTCAACATCTAATTGAAGCATCTCCTAACTCGATTTTCTAGACTATTTGTAGTTTGCTATTGCCATTTTATTCAATATTCAGTAGAAAATAAAAACTGCAAATTTCTAATATGATTTTTTCATTTCTAGTCTCATAACATTATGATTTAAAGAAATCAATGAAATTTTATGGAAAAAAATCAAGTTTGATTTAAATCACTGAATTAAATGATTTAAATCAATCAACCCTGTTGAATATACCCAGATACGGCTGAACATCAGGAAGTAGGTATGTACTTTATCGTGAATTGATTGATTGGAAACTATGATTAGTTAATAGAAAATAATGGTCAAAGAAATCATGAACTCTAATTTGATGGAACTTTTGAATTGATGGATGATTTTTGTGCTGTAAATAAGGATTTAATTTTCGCGTTATATAAGGGATTAGGTTGGAAATAAGTACAATAAAGGGTACTGAAAAATTTAGCTCGCCTTACTCCTTACACTGACTCGAATTATTTGAATTTAGAGTGATGTAAATTAGTGAGTTAGTAATCTAAATTATTTAGTGTTACGAGCTCGAGATGGAAAATCGTACAATGAATTCAGCTGGGTGTAGATTTTGAATTGAATTAACAAGTTTCTTGGTTAGTCTAAAGCGCTGATGCTGCATGTTGTGCCCTAACTAAGTTAGCCCTGCATTTAGAGTAGGTAATGTATAAAATACTCTAAATTTTTTAGGTGCAAAGACTCACTTTTCACACCTACAGTCTAAATTAGTGGACTGTATTTCGAGCAAAGAAATGACTGCATCAGAATTTCAAAACAGGATTTTCACAAATTACTTGTTAGTTAGTTTTTTCTGGTTCTTGTTCTGGTTTACGAATATTCATAGGGATATGAAGAAGCTAGGCGTTAGAAAAGATGATGCCTACCAGGCGGGAGAGATGGCGACGCATGATTACAAAAGCCGACCCCAAATAACGGGAAAAGGTGAGGACAAAGAAGAAGTCTTTCACAAATGCCGTGCCCTGAATTTAGAATAATGTAAATTAATTCGTGCTCTAAATTACCTACAGTCTAAATTACTACCTTTGATTTAGTATGTTAAAGATTACTAGAACTTTTTTTGACAATCTTGTATCATTTTGATTACCAGTGGTACCAGTTTCTATATCTAAATTGGCCATATAAATAGATAGACTTGAAGCTTATTTCACCTATGATAGCTACCAACCAATTAAGATCTACAACCCAAAGCCATGGATGGGGTCAAGAATCTCGCGTCCTAATATTTATCAATAACGGTCGGTAAAATATAGGGATCAGCCATGGAGCACTTAATTACATAATTTCAGTCTTAAATGAAGTCGTACCAAGTTCCAATTTATTTAGTTGGGCTGTCGCAGCAGTGTCGCTTGGCCTTTGTGCTTTCTGGTCCGGCGTCTCCCACTCCACCCCCACCTCTTACCCCCACATATTCGCAGATCGCTCGGTATGGCGCAAACGTCAGTACCATATCAGATGTGATACCGATAACACGTCACTTCGGCATCGCATCTGGTATGGGTAAACAAATAACTATGTACCTTTACAGGTAGTGCATGTATAGGTGGGCAGCGGGGTGATGTCTGGTCACGGTGCGGACACCAGTGTGATGGTTCATAGATTTTGTGCTTAAAATGAGAAAGATAAATCTTTAATCCATGTTTTGTTATTTAATTACGCGTTGTATAGTGGATTAAGTTCAGAATAAATACAATATTGAAGGGCTATTTACAACTTACACTGAGTTAACCCCTGAATTTAGAATTAATAAAAGTTTAATGAGGTAGTATTTGTAATACTCTGACGGCCAAAATTAATATCCTGTCTATCCACGATTTGCCCTACTAGAGATAGAAAAAGATGTGAAGAGTTTAAATTAAGTTTAGTTGGTGAACAAGACAATCAACACTAATAAATACTATGCTAGTTTTAGGAAGAGGCCCGCAGAGGCCGTTTAAAAGTATTTTTTCGAAGTCTAAACCGCTATAGAGCGCTGATAATACACTAACCTAGCTGACGTCTGAATTTAGAGTACTGGGATATAAGTTAGTGCGATCCAAATATCGAAGTATACGTGTGACGCTCTCTACACTTACGAAATAAATTAGCGCATTGAAAGCTATAATAATATATAATAAAGCGCTCATTTTACAATTCAAATGCAGTGCTCCTGAGTCCCTAAACTTAGAGTAATATAAGTGATTTTTATTAACTCGTGCTCTAAATTGAAACTTAAAACTCGCTCTACACCCTTACTGTTTTTATCTTTACACTAAATTTAGAGTAATTAGTTAATGAACTTCTTAAAAATAAAAACTTCTCTTTCTTCGTCTAGAACGTTATTTACATTATGCTAATTTAACTCTAGCATTATGTTAGCCTCTAAATTACACGAAACAACTACACACCACTTTTCGTCAGAAAGAAAACACGGTAAGAACATTTTAAAGCACTTTCCGAGGGTACTCAATATTTTACACTGTTTTAAGGGTACAGTTCATCCGAGGGTTGTAATTAACACCCAAAATGCACGGATCAGAGCTACCCTTTGATGGCGGACATTTTTAATTGGTCCCTTCGCCCGTAATCCTGTGCTGTATGTTTTTCGGCATGCACGTGTCAAGCGGGATTTTATAGCTTACAGTGAGCAGCTGGGACGTAGATTCAGCGAAATATGGATGTTTAAATCCGTCCATCGTATTTTTTGGGTCTATAATAAATTGGGGAACTGTACTGTTTTTGTTTATTCCTACTTTACAGAAGAAATGTATGTATGTATTAATATTTTATTATCAGATAATGGTGTCGATTCTCTTTTTCACGAACTAAACTTATTTTGCCTGCCTCGTTGGTCTAGTGGTCGCAAGCGCGACTGCTGAGCATGGGGTCCTGGGTTCGATTCCCGGGTCGGGCAAAGTGTTATTGGGTTTTTCATTAGGAAATTCTCAGTAGCAGCCCGGAGTCTGGATTTGTGCCCGGTTAATGGCAATAGGCTCGCCCCCTATTACATGGGACTTCTAACATAACTGGCGAAATGTGGGTGTACTATACACCTCTGCCTACCCCTTCAGGGAAATACAGGCGTGATGTTATGTTATGTTAAACTTATTTTAAACT
Organism: Asteroscopus sphinx; assembly: GCA_949699075.1. Classification (NCBI taxonomy): domain Eukaryota; kingdom Metazoa; phylum Arthropoda; class Insecta; order Lepidoptera; family Noctuidae; genus Asteroscopus; species Asteroscopus sphinx. Next base: position 764,382 of record OX453028.1, on the reverse strand, counting down.
ATAAAGAAAGAAAGAAAGAAAAATATTTATTTGACACAACTGAGACACATACAAAAGAAAGGATATACATGAACAAGAAATAGATATAGTGAAGAAGTAGCAAAGCGAGGAAAATCGCTATCACACTATCACTATCGCTCTCTTTTCCTAAGCTTAGATACAAGAAAGGGATGGCAACAATTTTAGAACTGACAAATTAGTTTACGTGTTACATTTCTTTGTATTTTATCTTCACGTTCCGAGATCACGACTAAACTTGTATGGAAATTTTTATTCCGACTAATTTGACTGTTCTAAAATTGTTGCCATCCCTTTCTTGTATCTACTTTTAGTAAATGAGAGCGTTACGTTTAAAATAAGTATAGTTCGTGAGCAAGAGAATTGACACCAATAGCTCATTTGTAGCTCATTCGGCTTATTTGGCATGACACTGTCTGCTGTTTAGGGAGATGACAGCTATCCACTTTTCATGTTATTATCAGAAGAAACGACAAATGTAATCAAATCTGCCCCCCGATTCAGAACCACCAGTTGTCGAACGATTTGGTTTGTTATCTATTTTTGTCTCGTTGCGTGAATCATACATAAGACGAAATGAGATAACATACTGAACCGGTCGACAACTGGTTATCGTGTGGTTCTGAATCGCGTAGCAGTATAGCGATTCAGAACCACACGATATCTCAGTTGTCGGTCGATACCGATTGATATCGTACGATAAATAAAATTTTCTATTCAGAATAACCGTATCCCAGATCAATTTGACGAACTGGATACCGAATCGAAGATGACGTCATACCGTACGATTTCCCTCAACATTACACGACATGTAACGCTATCAACGCTATTAACAACGCTGCTATCGAAGGAGAATTACCGAACGTCCGATTATTTTCCCCGACAACTTAACGGGAGCTACTGGGCACCCGATAAATTTTATTTTTGTTAGTTTGAGCCGTAAAATTAATATAAGACATAAAAAACAAAAACAATGCAGTGTAATTGTTGAGAAAAGACGCTGAAGACTCCGAGAAGAACTCAACTCACCCAGACACGCAGTTGCATTTTGCGCTCATTGCGAGATGCATTTTCATGCACAGCCGGATAATTCACTGAATAATATGGGTTACTGCATGACCTTACACTGGCCCTATTATCCTAGTAGAAGAAACAAAGAAGAAAGAAAAAAAACAAGGGAGACGAATACGCTTTCATAAAATCTTGGACCTAAGTGTAAAAAGATGAGGTGGTGTTGTGTAACTTGTGTATTACTGGCATTGACCTGTACCAATGATTACTGGCAAACATATCAAACTATCACTGAAAATTCTACGGATTTTGCCAAGCTGAGAGCAGACTCTAAGCTCTTAATATTTAAAAGTGAGGTTAGGTACCTATGTAACAACATATCTAAGAACATAATATTATTTAGCAGTTGATTTGTGAAGTGCAATTGATATATTTATATGTACACTCTATTTTTCTCTCTTGTCTTATTTAGTAAACAATCTTGGCATGTCTTTTTAATGCAATTCGTCAATAATAATTATTATAAGAATTATGTTAACAATTTTACACAGTTACACCTACCTAACATTTTTTAACCTTATTACATGTGCAGAACTAATAAGTAATTATATATTATCAGTAGTTATTTGAGTAAAGAGACATGCCAAGATTGTTTACTAAATAAGACAAGAGCAGAAAAAAAATTATGTGCATAGTAGCTACCTTAATTATTATATTTTGTAGAGTGGAGTGTTGAGAAACTCACAAATCATACATATAAAAAACACAGGTAAAAGAGATATTTAAAAATAAAAACACATTTTATATTTTATTTTTATTTCTTTTCAATTATAATGTCTTACTATTGTCTTGGTACCTAGCCCAATTAAGATACCATATTATAGATAATATATGGGTGCAGCAGCCTACAGTTTGTCTGCCTATGATGCAGTAACAATGTTTTAAAGTGCGTGGCAGTGTGGTTACCAACTGTAGGCAACCCCGGAGGAAGCTACAATATCTCTGCGAGAAGTGTTGACTATAAATCTTGATTGAATGCAACCTCTTAGAAACCATAAAGCATATTCTTTCTATAATCTGGCTTTCTGTACTATAGTCTAATAATACAATTGTAGGTATGGGCTGGTTCATTCTCACTTCTTCATTTAGATGCTCAGCGGGAAGAACTGTGTGCCTGTATTATCATTGAGTATTGTAACGTAGAAAATATGGAAGAAAACACTTTTCACATCACAAACACGTTTAATTTTAGGTAAAAAATAACGGGTCGAAATATTGTTTTAAAAAAATGTACAAAAGGGTAAAAAAAAAGATACTTCGAAAAAAAAAGGCACTGCAGAGTCGAGATTTTACATATAGATTGACCGGGATGTTAATCGAGCTAAACACAAACTGTCTCGAAAAAAAATAAAAGATTGCATGCAACGTTTCGTTTTTCCGTCCCCTTACATAAAATAAAATATCATATACCGCGGATGGCAAGAAATGTAAAACTAAACAGGAAAAAAATACGCTGCTATATACCACTACTATAAAAGAAAATAAAAGTGAGGTCTTGAAATAAACTGCTGTCCTTGTGAAGATGGTAGGGATTTCGCACTCCCGGAAGGCAATTTGGGTGGAGTACAGCGACGAAGATTTGGCTCTTTCTTCCTCAAATCTTCCGTCCTGGACCCTCAGCAACACTGCTTTGGTGCCGGATCAAAACCAGGCCCCATGCAGCTGGTCCCACGGGGTGAAGCCGAAACCCGGCTTGTGTACTAATATGAACGTCAAAATAACAGGAGAGAACAAACTGACATCGACACCTTTTTACAAGTACAAAATGTAGCCGACTAGATAACCAAACAACGGTGTAAAACCGGACAATTATGATCACATCAGCAAAATTTTGGTGTAAATGAACGAACACAAGAAGAAAACCAGTTCTGATGGCTACCAAATCTGCAATGACGCGCTTTGAAAATAAAAAATTGACGATAGAAATTTACGAAATCGAAGTTCAAAAATGACACGCCAAGTGAATTTTTATAAAGAATTTACAAAAAAAGGTAGTAATAAAAAAATGCAAAAAGTTTTTATCCGTAGCGGGTTAACGCTACAGTACCCCTTTTCCAACAAAAAAAAAAAAATAACTGTGGCAACCCTGAAAGGATGTGACAACCCTAAAAGGATGTGACAACCCTAAAAGGATGTGACAACCCTAAAAGGACGTGACAACCCTAAAAGGAGTGATAACACGAAAAGAAAAAACCTAAGACCTTACTGAAATTGAATAAACCTTGTTAAATAAACTAACTTAAATTAAACTAACTTAGTACAAATATACTTTAATATATAAACTAAATTACTCTAATTAACAACAACGAAGTGCAGCAGATACTGAATAAAAATGAAAGTTGACCTTCACCTAAACGTTATCAGTACGAGCTTCAGATGCGTCGCCTTAACTTACGAATAACGGAAAACATTAAAGCTAGGAAATGATAAATCACATTAGACCAAACTGACCAAATTATAGTTTGGAGATCCCTAAATAATAAGAAAAAAATAAAAATAAACGAAACTTCAAACAAAAAAATTCCGTCTAAGGAAAATACTAGCGGCTTCAGTAAAAAAAAAAAAATATACGTCCTCAGTCAAAGATACGACTCCAGTCAAACAAAACAACACGGAGTCAACGAATAAGTATTAAAACAAGAGAGGAAATAAATAAATTCCAGATGTGAAATTAAATAGTAAACGAATATCCTACAGGGTGTGGTGTAACTTTCACCAGATAAAAGGATGACATATCGAAAAATAATTTATAGTGAATTATTCAAAAGAATTAGAATATATCACATAACAGAAGGTTCGAAAGTGAGAGGACAACTTGTAATAGGATAAATATACAAAGGGAGGGAATTCTTAAGTTATTAACCAAGAGGAAATCCTGTAACATTGGATAGATTACTAAATGAAACTCAAAATTCAAGTGAAATGAGTGTCTAAACAATAGAAAAAATGATACCGACTCTAAACAGAACGATTGATAGCGCCACCTAGCGGCGTAAGTTTGAACAATTAAATAACCGGGCATGAAAAATAGTTCATGACACAACCGCTAGATGTCGCTATTTTAGTTGATTATAAATAATCGTAATATTTATTTCAAAAATTAATTTATAATTTTAAGAAGTTAGAGTTAAAGTAATTCTTATAGTCTTATTGAACAGAGTGAATCATTTAAGAATATCTTTAATATGATATTGGCCAGAATGAACAGAATCACAGTCTTGAAGGACATAAGTGGTTCTAGAAACGACCCTGATAACACGGCATTTAATAAAGCGAGGAGCGAGTTTACCAGAAAAAAATTCAGCAGACGAAGATTTAGAAAAATTACGCCTCCATACAATGTCACCAACGTTAAGAGAAACCGCTGTACGGTTCGCGTTATACGTTCGAGAATTTCGGAGAAAGGCAGTAGAGAGATTGTCAGCTACTTTCGCATAAACATCGGCTAGGGAAGTTAGATTCTTAGCGTGTATTTCCCGACATCCAGCTAAATTATTGCTTGGAGTCTGGTTAATAGCGCGGGATGAATCCATATAGACTTCTCTACCGAATATGAGAAAGTTTGGCGTAAAACCAGTGGCTAAATTAAGACAAGAATTGAGATATAGTTTGACTTTAGGCAACATCTTTGCCCAATTCCTTTGGTTCTCGCCAACCAAAATGCTCAAACACGTAATGACACTTTGGTTATAGCGTTCAACCGTATTGGCCTGTGGTGTATAATATGGGGTAAATGACGGGGAATCAATGTGAAAAGACCTAAGATAGTTTAAAAACTGATTACTACGAAAAACGGTAGCATTGTCACAGAGAATAGACCGTGGAACACCAAAATTAAAAAATATTTCAGATTCCAGAGCTTTAATAACTGAACTGGTGTCAACCTTCTTAAGGGGAACAAGCCAGACATATTTAGAAAAAACATCAACCATAGATAAAATGTATTTGAACCCATAATAAGCGATTGGTAATGGGCCTATGATATCGATTGAAATCATTTGTAAAGGCAAGGAAACCACCTTGGGGTAACACATAAGACCACGGGGTTGAGTATTAGCGATCTTATAAGCTTTACATACATCACATTGCTTAAGAGCCGTGGTTACATCCCGAAACATGTTCGGCCAATAGAAAATTTCCTTGAGTTTATGATAAGTCTTGGTTACTCCAGGATGTATCGAAGGAGGATTATTATGTACTTCCCAAATCGCGGATGGAACCTTTTCAGCAGGTAAAACTACACGCCAAGGATCAGGACACAAAGGAGTAATGATCGGCATGCGTCTTAAGAGAGCACCGTTCCGAATGGCGTATGCAGGAAACATTTGTGGAGTATCTCGAGCACCAACATAAACCCTTTTATACCATCTATCATTAGTATGTTCAGGACCTTGATCAAATGTAACCGGACTTGCGTACATCCTAGATAAAGCATCAGGTACGACGTGTTGCGAACCCTTACGGTGAACGATATCAAAAGTATATTGGGAGATAATAGTAGCCCATCGAGCTAAACGGCCGGAAGGATTATGAAGCGTGAGGAGCCATTTCAAGGCCATGTGATCAGTTATAACACTAAACTTCATTCCATCTAAATAACACCGAAAATGCTTAATAGAATCAAGTACAGACAAAAGTTCGCGCTCAGTAGTACTATAATTGCGTTCAGCTTTGGAAAATAAGCGGGAATAATAAGCGATAGGGTGTTCAACATTATCAATCTTTTGTGAAAGAACTGAACCGAGACCAACCGCTGACGCATCACACTGCAAAAAGAATGGTTTCGAGAAATCCGGACAAGCCATAACCGGTGTATTGATTAACGCGACCTTTAATTTGATAAATGCGTCTTCGGCGGCATTATCCCAATTTATAAGATCACGACCTTTCTTTTTTCCAATAAGGGCAGTGAGTGGAGCTATTATAGAAGAAAAACCATCAACAAAGCGTCTATAATAGGAACACATTCCAATAAAACCACGTAGTGACTTAGCTGTAGTAGGGGTTGGATAGTCCCTAATGGCATCAAGCTTGCTGGGGTCAGTTTGTAAACCCTTCTCATTTACAATATAACCCAAATATTTTAGTTCGCTTTTACAAAATTCGCATTTTTTAAGATTAATAGATAAACCGGCTTCCTTAAGACGGTTTAGAACCTTTCTAAGGAGCGCGACGTGACTGTGAAAGTCTTTTGAAATCAGAATTAAGTCATCAACGTAACCGAAAACACAGTTATCACTGGTAGAAGTGAATTCAAAATTAACAATCATATCGGTAAGACGTTGCATCTCAGAGGCTGCATTTGTGAGACCAAATGGCATTCTGACAAACTCGAATAAACCACGTTGAGGAACTATAAAAGCAGTTTTCTCACAGCTCTCATCATCAGCAAGAGGGATCTGCCAAAAAGCACTTCTAAAATCAAGCGAGCTTATATATCTTGCGCCGCGAAGGTTGTCAAGGATATCGTGAATACGAGGGAGAGGATAAGAATCCCTCGTAGTAACGCTATTCAATTTCCTACTGTCAACGCAGAAACGAACGGACCCATCCTTCTTAGTTACCATAACCACTGGACTAGCCCACGGAGAACGAGAGGGACGAATGACACCCACCTCCAGCATCTTATCAATCTCCTCGTTGAGGATCTTTAATTTAACAGGAGAAAGAGGGTAAAACCTTTGTCTAATTGGTGGTCCACATGTGTTAATCTTGTGTGATAACCAAGTAGTCTTACCCAGACCAATCTTGTCAGATGAAATGACTTCGAACTCATCAATGACCTGTTGAAGACATAGTTCTTGTTCAGGTAATAGAACGTTACGCGGATGTACGTAACGAACCTCACTAATACAAGAAACCTGAGGAAGGCAGTGGTTGTCGGAAGGAAGGTACATATTGCCTTTGATATTTTTGTTAAAAGCTTGACTAAAAACGGAAGTTAAACCAAACTTATTCCAGAATTCAATACCTAGAATAACAGAAGAAGACATAGAACGAGCTACTAAAAATTCATGGACAAAAGTTGTATCATTAAACTTAACTGGGAGATAAATTGTTCCCAAAATATCAATAGGAGAGTTATTAGCAGAAATAACACGAGGGCATGAATCGTTTTTACCCAGAGAGATACCTAGTTGCTGGGTAAAACAATCACTAATAAGGGACATTTGTGCTCCAGAGTCAAGTAACGCTTTAATGACACGGTTACACAATAAAATCTCGATAAACGGTCGGTTATCAGACGAATCGGACGTTATCACCGGTGACACTGTACGGAGCAATGCGTGTCGCCGGTGGATTAAACATTTTTTGGATTGCATTTAGGGCAATCACGGGTTATAAAACCAGGCGTGTGGCACTTAAAGCACAGCATACCAGGGAAGTCAGGACAAGTACGATAGGGATGTCCTGTTTTATTACATTTTGGGCACATTTGCGATTGGGTGGTAGTGCTCGAAGCAAATTTAGTCGTTTCGGGTAAAAAGCTTTCGAAATGTGAAGTCATATCAATAAGAGAGTCCATATCAGTAAATTTATGAATCGATAGACACGGGAAGTATCTGGAATGCATGTTATGTATAATAATTTCCAAAAGATCTGACTCATTGACCGGTTTGCGTAAGGAGTCATTCAGTTGAGAAATCCTTATAACAAAATCTTTAACAGTTTGATCAGGTTTTTGCTTTAAATTCCTGACCTGTTGCTCGGTTTTAAATTCAAAATCTACAGAACCGAAAGTCTTTACAAAATACTGTTTAAGTTCCAGATACGTTAAATCAGATCGGCGGATCGACCTATAATAAGTTAATGCGACTCCGGACAAAACTTCGTGGAAGCGTTTCAAAAGATATCCGTCAGACAAATCATCCGCTTCCTTCTGTTCCTCAATACTCAAGAAAAATTGCCGAACACACGTACTACCATCATAAACAATTTGCCACTTTTTAAGTGAAAATCGTTTTTGGACGTAAACCGGACAGTCTTCCGATTTCATTGGAGAAGGAAGCAAAGAATGACTAGAACCATGCGTTGTCCTAGGTGGAATCGGTGGTGGTCTGGAAATAATAGGACTTTCGCGAAGAGGAGTCTCACAGATAGGAGCTTCTTCTGCCATGTTTAATTACAAAAAGGGTAAACAAGAAGTAGGTCGGACCTAAGAACTAAATAAGAAATAGACTCAAACAACCGTGCAAACAGCTTACCTTTGGTCACGACGCCTAAACATCCACACACCAAACACACGCTACGGGAAACTAACTAAGACTAACAACAGGATCAGAATAAAATTCGGGTTAAAATTATTATTTGGAAGGAATAATAAAAGAGTTCAATATTGGGAATAGTTACAAGGTTCTTATTAAAAATTGTATTTCACAAACAATGTATTAAAGCAAAGTATCATGATTTCTTCAGGCAATTTCGTGAGATGAGAAACATTAAATGGATCTTTCGAGAAACACGCTATTCCTTCAACTTCTATTCAGGACTCTGTACGACTCTAAAACCTGAAGCATAGAAAGAGGAAAAAAAAATCGATAAAAATTTTGCTCGCTAGGAGCACCACACACAAGATAACAAAAAAAAATAGTTATATCAGTATTAATGAAAATAAAATACTTACTTTAAATTCGGGCGCCAATTTGTAACGTAGAAAATATGGAAGAAAACACTTTTCACATCACAAACACGTTTAATTTTAGGTAAAAAATAACGGGTCGAAATATTGTTTTAAAAAAATGTACAAAAGGGTAAAAAAAAAGATACTTCGAAAAAAAAAGGCACTGCAGAGTCGAGATTTTACATATAGATTGACCGGGATGTTAATCGAGCTAAACACAAACTGTCTCGAAAAAAAATAAAAGATTGCATGCAACGTTTCGTTTTTCCGTCCCCTTACATAAAATAAAATATCATATACCGCGGATGGCAAGAAATGTAAAACTAAACAGGAAAAAAATACGCTGCTATATGCCACTACTATAAAAGAAAATAAAAGTGAGGTCTTGAAATAAACTGCTGTCCTTGTGAAGATGGTAGGGATTTCGCACTCCCGGAAGGCAATTTGGGTGGAGTACAGCGACGAAGATTTGGCTCTTTCTTCCTCAAATCTTCCGTCCTGGACCCTCAGCAACACTGCTTTGGTGCCGGATCAAAACCAGGCCCCATGCAGCTGGTCCCACGGGGTGAAGCCGAAACCCGGCTTGTGTACTAATATGAACGTCAAAATAACAGGAGAGAACAAACTGACATCGACACCTTTTTACAAGTACAAAATGTAGCCGACTAGATAACCAAACAACGGTGTAAAACCGGACAATTATGATCACATCAGCAAAATTTTGGTGTAAATGAACGAACACAAGAAGAAAACCAGTTCTGATGGCTACCAAATCTGCAATGACGCGCTTTGAAAATAAAAAATTGACGATAGAAATTTACGAAATCGAAGTTCAAAAATGACACGCCAAGTGAATTTTTATAAAGAATTTACAAAAAAAGGTAGTAATAAAAAAATGCAAAAAGTTTTTATCCGTAGCGGGTTAACGCTACAGTATACACTGAGCTGGAAACTATATGAAAAGCAGCTCGGTCTGCAAGCACACAACAAGCATGGCATATTATGCAACTTACTGCTTCTACCTGCAAAAAACATACATAGTATAGTATAACAGGCTGTTTCCTCAACTCCACATGTGTATTTTGTGTACATAATACAAACATACATAATCATTAAAGTAATTAAAAATCAATTTGACTAGCAGTAAAGTTGTGAAAAATATTTTATAGACTGATTCAACTTACAGTTTAAGGCATAATCCACTCTTGTATAATATTACAAATTGTTATTTCACGAGTTGAGCCAGTGTCAAGTAGGTGACTGACACTGATGCAAGAGAACATCTACAGCAGAGACAAACTGTCTTTGTTCATCAACAGATGGTGTTTGAAACAAGTCCTAGTAAGCTTGGTCATGGTCATGCTGTTTACCTGAAAGATAGAAAATGTATTTAATGTTAACAAATCATGATTACAGTAGTGTCATTTTTCTCTCTCGACACATGAATACCTATGCTGTCGGTTTGGTCAGTGTCGCCTTAGGAGTTTAAGTACTTATTTATTTGTTTACATGTACCTATAAAAAATCCATGTGCCTTGTAAACGTTTGTATACCCACGGTGAAGGAAAACATCTTGTGGCCTGCTACACTGCTGCTAGTGTGGTGTGTGTGTTGTGCTATAGGCCAGCGTTGTAGACGCTGATGAGCTAATAAATAAGAGGTGAGTAGGTACTTACAAGTTTTGGTGAACGTTATTGTAGAATCACTGACAGACTGTGTAATTTCATCGTCTAAGGCTCGATTACAGCGATAGTCGCCATTCTACTATTCTCACAAAGATTCATGATGAACTTTTCTCGAAAAAGAATGTTACTTCTTTCAATTTTGAGTGCGTATGTTAACTCAAAAAAAATATTATTTAATTGATAAACAACAATAAAACCAATAGTCCAAAGATAACATAATCACCATAGTCCAAGATGTTTTACTGGGTTACTAGATCGAGTTTCTGAATTTTCCCCATATTCATATATTTTTTCCCCAAAATGATGATTTTCAACTTTTTTCCCAATTTTTTTTCGCACAGAAATTTTAAAATAAAAGACTATGTTTATTCAAAAACTATCAAAAATATTTTATAGTGTATTGTGGATGATATTTAAAACTTTTGATATATCGTCTTCATTCAAACCCTCAATTATTTTCCCAATGACATTACACAAACTAGTCTTCTTCTTCTTCGTGTCAACATGAGCTACATAATAATATATATATATATATATTGCACCTGCCTTGTCATCTCTGTATCACCCTAAGGTTGACTGGGAGAGAATGCCTAAGGCATTAAGTCCGCCTATGTACACATGTTGCATGAAGTTTAAATAAATAAATAAATAAATAAATAATAATAGCTCATGTCGTGGGGAAAAGATTAGCCAGTCAGCAGGTTGATAGCGGGGCTGACTGCCCTGAGTGCGCCGGACGATCAATTAAATATCGTCACACGTGGAGGCTACACAAACTAGTACAATTTCAGTATTACATCTGTATTTTCGTTTCTCCAAATATTTCCCCAAGGATTTCATTCCCCGAAATTTCCCCAAGAACTACTTTTTTTTCCCCAAAATTGCGAAAAAAACCCCCAATCTACCAACCAAGTATTTTAACGTCAAACGTCACATTGACAATGATTTTGACAGATGGGTGTTTACAAAGCTAGCTTTTCTTAGTAAGTACTTTCATAATTTTATTTTTATAAACAGCCGTTATTCAGCCGTAATTAATTATTTTGTAGTAAGATTAGAACAACAAAACCATAAATACTTTCGGATATATTTTTACATCGCCTAGATATGGGTTTAAAAATCTTTCTATTTATGATACAAAAGAAAACTTCATAAACGCACCATGTAATCTCATGTAATGTAACCAATATCGATACCGTACCCGAAACCGAATCGAACGCTCATATCGGTTGTTCTGAATAGCCCCGAAAGTAACATACGGTACGAGTAAGATATCCAATTGAACGGATTCGGCAAGTTATCGAAATGTTCTGAATCGCACTGCAGGTTAGAGTCCAAAATAATTGGAGGCTGATAGCACCTTACTGCGATTAACAACCAACGTTATGCGATAATAAAGCAATTATTCTGTAGGAAATCATTTAGGCGGAACATTTGGGAATCCAGTGGAGTTTTCAGGCTGTTATGAATTTCAAATCGATGTCAAAGCTGCTCGTTAAGTCGGATTAAAAACGAATCAGCCGTCCAACTTAAACCCAATTAATAGTTTAAATTTGCAAAAAATATTTCTCCGAAGTAAGCACCGAACTATTTGAACCCACGTTTACAAAACAGCTCATCATCTACCAATCATTAGCAGTTTTTAATTTTACGCCACTATCCTTAGTTTAGGAACACTTTTATGTTGGTTAACTTCTGACTTGTTTGTCTGCTAACAGTTTTGCTTAATGTTACTTTTAACATAAAACAAATAATAGTACAAGTACAGAAGGCGCACTCTCTAAGAAAGCTCGCTAAATTACTCTTATAGATACCTACAAAATACAACACAAGCTAAATTGAGTCCTACGCGTGTAAAAGAAAGTCGATGTTACACTGAACCGCTAAATCACGCACACATTGACGCGTCGTACGTGTTTCGCCTAGGGCTGGTAACCGAGACTGGGTGCGAGAGTACACAGTGTGGGCCGCGTCACGTGACTCCACTCGGACGGCGGCATGGTATGCAGCTCGGGCCCGAAATCATAGCTCTTGGAGCTGACTGCACATTTTGGTGAAGACTTAACCTACCGTAATAAATGCTTCATTTTTGTTGTATAGTAAAATAATCACATGATTAGTGTAAAATTTATTTCTGTTTTGATAAGTAACCAGCTGATTATTTCATTAATATAAAGGATATTTTATACTTTAAACTAACATAGAAAATGTGTATCTTAACTATTATAAAATTGTAAATGTCTAGCGTCTGTTTGTTTGTTTGTTTGTTTGTTCCATCATCACGCTAAAACTACTGGACCGATTTTGATGTTTTTTTTTTGTTTGATAGCTGATGATCTGACTTAAAAACTGGTATGGGTTTTGAGAAAGAAAGAAAGAAAGAAAAAAAGAAAAAAATTAATTCGTGGGTTGCGTACTCACCCGACAGATCGAAACTTCTATGCATTTGCACGAGCGGATAGTAATATACGATGGAGTGGAGTGGAGTGGACAGGGGATGGGACTGGGGACGGGACAGGGGACGGGACTGGGGACGGGACAGGGGACGGGACAGGGGACGGAACATGGGACGGGACATGAGACGGGACATGGGACAGGACAGTGGGACGGGAAATGGGACGGGACATGGGACAGGACAGTGGGACGGCACATGGGACTGGACATAGGATGGGACATGGGACAGGACATGGGACGGGACGATAGTGATTAGTGATATAGTGAGATAGTGGGACAGTGGGACAGTGGGACAGTGGGACAGTGGGACAGTGGGACAGTGGGATAGTGGGACAGTGGGACAGTAGGACAGTGGCAGTGGGACGGTGGGACAGCGGGGCAGTAGGGCAGTGAGGTACTGGGGCAGCGGGGCAGCGGGGCAGCGGGCCTGTGGGCCAGTGGGGCAGTGGGATAGTGGGGCTGTGGGGTAGCTGGGTAGCGGGCCAATGGGGCAGTGGGGTTGTGGGGCAGTGGGGCAGCGGGACAGTGGAGCAGCGGGGCAGTGAGGCAGTGGGGCAGCGGGGCAGCGAGGCAGCGGGGCAGCGTGCCAGCGGGGCAGTGGGGTACCGGGGCAGTGGGGCAGTGTGATAGTGGGGCAGCGGGGTAGTGTGGCAGTGGGGTAGCGGGGCAGGGGGCTGTGGGGAAGCGGGGCAGTGGGGCAGCGGGGCAATGGATTACCGGGGTAGCGGGGCAGTGGGGCAGTGGGATAGCGGGACAGCGGGGCGGTGGGGCAGCGGGGCAATGGATTACCGGGGTAGCGGGGCAGTGGGGCAGTGGGATAGCGGGGCAACGGGGCGGTGGGGCAGCGGGGAGTGGGGCAGCGGGACAGCGGGGCAGTGGGGAAGCGGGGCAGAGGGGCAGCTGGGCAGGCTGTGGGGCAGCGGGGCAGTGGGGTAGCGGGGCTGGGGGGCAGTGGGGTAGCGGGGCAGCGGGGCAGACAGTGGGACAGTAGGACAGTGATAGTGGGACGGTGGGACAGTGGGGCAGTGGGGCAGTTGGGCAGTGGGTTACCGAGGCAGCGGGGCAGTGGGGCAGTGGGATAGACGGGCAGCGCGGCAGTGGGGCAGCGGGACAGCGGGGCAGCGGGGCAGTGTGGCAGCTGAGCAGGCAGTGGGGCAGCGGGGCAACGGGGCAGTGGGGGGCAGTGGGGTAGTGGGGCTGCGTGGCAGTGTGTCAGTGGGGTAGCGGGGCAGAGGGGCAGCGGGGTAGTGGGGTAGCGGGGCAGTAGGGAAGCGGGGCCGTGGGGCAGCGGGGCAGCTGGGCAGCTGGGCAGCGGAGCAGTGGGGCAGCGGAGCAGTGGTGTAGCAGGGCAGTGGGGCAGAGGGGTAGCGGGACTGCTGGGCAGCGGGGCAGCGGGGCAGTGGGTCAGTGGGTTAGCGGGGCAGTGGGGCAGCGGGGCAGTGGGGTAGCGGGGCAGTGGGGTGGCAGAAAGCGGGGCAGTGGGGCAGTGGGGCAGCGGGGCAGTGGGATAGGGGCAGCGGGGCAGAGGGGCAGCGGTGAAGCGGGGCAGTGGGGTAGCGGGGCATTGGGGCAGCGGGGTAGCGGGGCAGTGGGGCAGCGGGGCAGTGGGACAGCGGGACAGCGGGACAGTGGGACAGTGGACTGGACTAGAATGGACTGGACTGGACTGGACTGACGTGGGTTAGCAGAATTTAACGCGAGCGGAGCCGCGGGTAAAAGCTAGTTATGTATAAAATTACACAACCTGTTTTCTTTTGCAGCTCTCATACATTTACACAAGTAGACACTGCTGTCTTTTTTCTGTGTTTGTTTGCCCTAATGGCTTACTATTATCCTTACTTATTTGCTACTGCCTTTAGCAACATAAGTAGGTAGATAGAGAATTACAAGCATGCGTGGCGAGCGTGCCCGCAACTCCTCACTGATAGCTGTTTGGCCGCATGGACCGAACGCGGCCCCGGGCGTAGATTTTAAAAGTACCCACTTAAAGTGTGGAGTGCGCCAAGTATACCCGTATTTAGAATTTATAGATGATGATAACGTAACTTTTCGCGCTTTTTTGTGTAATTACTAACAAATGCATTCAGATATTTATTGTAACTACATTAGATTTTCATTTCTTAGAACAGAGACGTAAGTAAAATCGCGATATAAAAATTCCAGGACGTTGTGACCCTGAACATATTCGATACTCTTACTACTTCCTAAAGTATAATACCAGTAACTTAGTATCTCAACAACTTAGCCTATCGCAGTCCACTGCTGGACATAGGCCCCTCCCAAGTTGCGCCACAACACTCGGTCCTCTGCCTTCCGCATCCACTAAGTATCTATTACCATAATATTATCTTACCTTTAGTTATCCTGATGCGTAAATAATGATAAATCTGTCACTATGTACCTATGCAACCAAATGTTATTCGCTTTCTTACTACCTACCTACCCATAATTTAAAACTATAAATAAAATTTAAAGTAAAACCTAAGTAGATACTTTTTTGTAATGCGAGCGTGCGCGCAACACCTGACGCTCGACCGCGTCGACGCGGTCCCGGAGCGTAGGTATATTTTCATAGTCACGTGGTGGAGTGAGCCAGGCCTGCTTTTACTAATTTAGATTTTCTGTAATATGGACAATTTTTTTATTTTATTCAATCACCCTATTACAACCCACACATGAATTTTATCAAAGTTCGCTATTAAGTAAGGCACAAAAACAATAGATAGTTGAATCTATTGTTTGGCTGTCAATCAATACAAAATGTAGCTGACGAACTTCAAAACCTATTCAGACAGTTATAATAAATACGAAACTCTTTCGCATCACCCGACACGCAAATGACCGTTTTTAACACGCTTTTATTAGGTCGACCTGTATGTAACTAACTATGTAATGGAATCTGTTTATTTCACTTTGTTCACCCAGGTGATATCACCAGGGTGAACAAAGTGGAATAAACCACCTAGCTAATTTAACCATCTTCCAAGGGTCGTAGCGTAATGAAAATTAGCAACTGTATGTAGTTCTGATGACAATACAATAATATGGTACTGTCGAACTGATCTGATGATGGAGCCGGAAGATATGAACTGGAACTTCATGATGGAAAATCGTATCATAGCTGTTTTGGATTTCATAGAAAAGTCTTGTAATGAACTTTGACCACGATTAGGTTTCAAGGTCTGATGATGAAGCCGGAAGATAGGCACTGGCATTCCATGATGGAATATCGTATCATAGTCGTGTTTGCACTTGTGAGAAAGGCCACGTAATGGACTTTGAACACGATCAGTTTTCAAGTTTATAATAAACCTATTATATATTGAATAGTTTTTGTTTTTACGTGCATTTATAAAAGCGTGTTTTTCTAGTGTTTTTTAAACCATTAATTTATTTTCCAATTGCTTAACAAAATGTGTCTGTGTCATTACTAATAATTTGACTGCATACCGCTTCCATTATAGAGTTTTCAGCGGAGCATTGGGGATCGTCTGCTAAGCACCGGATCCATTAGCAGTATCGATCCAAGCTATTGTTTTACTTGAGGCTCGGTGGCACTATGGGAATCAGCGAGAAGACTGTTTGATTGTTCAAAATCCTTGTTCTGTTATGTAGGTAGCCCTGTCTCGAGTAATGTTTTTTTTAATTGTCTTTATTTAAGGAGCTTGGTCTACAAGACTGTCGCTCCGTTCGGCTATCTTATAAAACATACATCATCTTTGTATTATAATATCATACTAAGTTTTATAAAAAAACATAATATAGTAATTTTCTTATATATAGGTACTATCCAACTATCGTCTATGCATACCGACCGACACCAACTTGTATAATGCTCTCGCTGTCTCAGAAAGAGGATACGCCAAAATGCTATTGCAACTTCCAACTTGTTTGATGTCGATACCCGTGTGTATTAATAGTTCAGCTCTCAGATCTTCGTTCCGAACACACTCCGCTATGATGTGGTAAACGTCCTCCACTTTACCACACTCTGTGCAGTTCGGAGAGGGGACTTTTCTCATAAGGTAGGCGAATTTGTTAAGGGGAATATGCCCCGAACGAAGCCTGAGAGCCGTTAAAATTTCTGATCTCCCAACATGACATGAATCAAACCATGGAGATTTCCAAGGTTCTTCATGTATAGTCTTATACCACACACTTTTCTCCACGGATCTTTGATCAAAATGGTCCTTCCAATTCGAGTAACGTTGCAAAGGACTTTAGTCTTCGAGTCGCAATTTTGAAGACTCGACTCAATTATGCAACTTATGCAAGACTGTGCTAACTAGGCTCGGAGTCGTGAGCAAGCCGAGCGCCGAGTCTTGTAAATAACTGTAGTCTTTAAGAAAAATTGATGATAACAAAGCAAAGAAGCAGTATTTTCGAATGAATTATGAGCTACAGAATTATACAAGTTCTGTGTATTTTTTACACTTTATTGAGTGTTAAATTGAAGTTTTTGTTATTTTAAGTTTCGGTATTGTTTTTTGTATACAATTTAAAAAGTTCCATTCTTCTCGTTTATTTAAAATACAATACCAACAAAATGTAATTAAATAGAATTTTAAAATAGAAAATGAGACAGAAACACGATGTCTCGGGGGACTTTATGCATAGAATTAAATTCGAAGTATTATTAAATGAGATATACCTACAAAATAATAAGGCCCGATGGGGATTCTGAATACTTAAGTCCCAATAATTTTTTAAATAATTTTCTAATCGAAAAATAAAAAGATATTGTTATTATTTTAAGAAATTGTGATGAATAAGAAGTACCTACCTAATACCTATATTAGCAATGTTAGCCTAGTGGTTGAACGCATGCCTTCCATGCAAGAGGGTGGGAGTTCGAACCCGTTCTCGTACTGAGAAAAGGCCCGTGCCCAGCATTGGGACAGTCATGGGCTGATTATGATGACGATGATGAACAAGTATACAACTTTATTCTTAGTTTATACTAAACTTCTTAAGGGGTCATTATACTCATCATTATAAACAACTTTTACCACAGAATATCTAATAGTACTTTTACTATGGGACCAACCCTGAAATCGCGAAAAGAAATCTGCTGCTCCTTATATTTTGTCAATTTATGTGAACAAAAATGTAGGGATCAGCTGATTATTTTTCGCGTTTCAGGGTTGTTCCCATAGTAAAAGTTATTCATAATGATGAGTATAATGACCCCTAAAGAGGTTGAGCATAAACTACGAATAAGGTTGTACCAGGCCCCTCAGAAAGTATTGCGAAAAAAAGTTTTTATATATGGGAGACTGGCCAGTTATAATGTTTTTCGAAAATATGATTATTTATAAGTAAAAATAAGTAAGTTCCAATTTCAAAATTTCCCTCCACATTTTTTGCGAGTTAATTCAAAGTATTGTGTCTCACTGAAATACGTGGGACACTCAGAAAGTTTTGCGAAACTAAAAAAAATTGTTCTATACGTACATATATTTTTATCAAATCTTTTCAAAGTACTTTCCACCAGCCTCTATACAAAGATTCATGCGCCTAAACCAGTTTTCAAAACACTTTTTCCAGTCCGCCGCAGACACCTCGTTTACAGCCTGCTCGAACGCAGCCAGCGCATCTTCCGGCGACGAAAATTGTATCCCTTTGAGCTGATTTTTTATTTTTGGGAATAAAAAGAAGTCACACGGTGCTAGATCAGGGCTGTAAGGAGGGTGACCCAGGAGTTTGACTGGCGTGCTGTCCAGGAAGTCCCTCGTTTTGAGTGCGGTGTGCGCAGGTGCATTGTCGTGGTGGAGCAGTAGCCCGCGGAGCCCTGTGTTTGGTCGCTTGTTGCTTATAACAGAGAAAACTTCTGGCAAACATTTGGTAGTATACCATTCGGCATTAATGCTTCTTTGATCCCGTAAGGGAATTGATACCAAGTGGCCAGTCAAATTAAAAAAGCTAGCGATCAAAATCTTACCCCCGCTTCTAGATCGCTTCACTTTGGTAGGCGTTGGCTCATTTTGAAACACCCAAACAGTCGACTGGCGCTTGGTTTCTGGGTCGTATTGATAAATCCAGGACTCATCACCTGTAACGATGTCGTAAACACGCCGAGACATGCCTGCTTCAAATTTGTTAAGCATATCACGGCACCATTCCACCCGGGCCTGCTTCTGAGCATCGGTGAGGTTGTGCGGCACCCAGCGTGATACTATCCTCCTCATGCGAAGATGGCTGTGTAGAATCTCGTGAACGCTTCCCGATCCAATCTTCAATATGTGTTGAATCTCCTGATATGTAATTCGCCTATTGTCTTGGATTAAATTTTTCACTGCTAGCACGTTTTCTTCGGTAACAGCCGTCAAAGGGCGACCGCTTCTTTCGTCATCCCCCAAAGTTGGTCGACCGCGCTTGAATTCGTTATACCAACGATACACGGTTGCCTTGGAAGGGCCTTCATCCATGAATGCCATTTGAAGTCTATCGTACGATTCATCCGGTTTCAGGCGACACTTGAAATCGTATAAAATCATAGCTCTAAAATGTTCCCGGCGCAGATCCATATTTCAGTGAGACACAATACTTTGAATTAACTCGCAAAAAATGTGGAGGGAAATTTTGAAATTGGAACTTACTTATTTTTACTTATAAATAATCATATTTTCGAAAAACATTATAACTGGCCAGTCTCCCATATATAAAAACTTTTTTTCGCAATACTTTCTGAGGGGCCTGGTATGGATCTGCGCCGGGAACATTTTAGAGCTATGATTTTATACGATTTCAAGTGTCGCCTGAAACCGGATGAATCGTACGATAGACTTCAAATGGCATTCATGGATGAAGGCCCTTCCAAGGCAACCGTGTATCGTTGGTATAACGAATTCAAGCGCGGTCGACCAACTTTGGGGGATGACGAAAGAAGCGGTCGCCCTTTGACGGCTGTTACCGAAGAAAACGTGCTAGCAGTGAAAAATTTAATCCAAGACAATAGGCGAATTACATATCAGGAGATTCAACACATATTGAAGATTGGATCGGGAAGCGTTCACGAGATTCTACACAGCCATCTTCGCGTGAGGAGGATAGTATCACGCTGGGTGCCGCACAACCTCACCGATGCTCAGAAGCAGGCCCGGCTGGAATGGTGCCGTGATATGCTTAACAAATTTGAAGCAGGCTCGTCTCGGCGTGTTTACGACATCGTTACAGGTGATGAGTCCTGGATTTATCAATACGACCCAGAAACCAAGCGCCAGTCGACTGTTTGGGTGTTTCAAAATGAGCCAACGCCTACCAAAGTGAAGCGATCTAGAAGCGGGGGTAAGATTTTGATCGCTAGCTTTTTTAATTTGACTGGCCACTTGGTATCAATTCCCTTACGGGATCAAAGAAGCATTAATGCCGAATGGTATACTACCAAATGTTTGCCAGAAGTTTTCTCTGTTATAAGCAACAAGCGACCAAACACAGGGCTCCGCGGGCTACTGCTCCACCACGACAATGCACCTGCGCACACCGCACTCAAAACGAGGGACTTCCTGGACAGCACGCCAGTCAAACTCCTGGGTCACCCTCCTTACAGCCCTGATCTAGCACCGTGTGACTTCTTTTTATTCCCAAAAATAAAAAATCAGCTCAAAGGGATACAATTTTCGTCGCCGGAAGATGCGCTGGCTGCGTTCGAGCAGGCTGTAAACGAGGTGTCTGCGGCGGACTGGAAAAAGTGTTTTGAAAACTGGTTTAGGCGCATGAATCTTTGTATAGAGGCTGGTGGAAAGTACTTTGAAAAGATTTGATAAAAATATATGTACGTATAGAACAATTTTTTTTAGTTTCGCAAAACTTTCTGAGTGTCCCACGTATAATAGTGTTGTAAATATACTTGTGTTCAAAAAGGGCATGGTTCGTTCGTATGCTTGTCTGAATCTGAATTTACATCATAATAGTGATTACTAACCCAGTCAGCTTATCGCTCCGCTTTCAGTGGGACCCATATTCTTAAGACAGCGGCGCTGTCATTATCGAGTTTCATTTTTCATTGTGCGCTGAAATTCAGCTAAAATTTATTACGACGTTATTTTTATTTTAAGACACCTTTCTAATCTTAGGTTACACGAACAGTATAATGTGTGTTTGTGTACGAGTTTTTATTTTTTAAATTACTTTGTAAAGTAATATGTACTTGGATTACTTTTTTAAGTTTATTTATTACTCTTTTATATGAAAACTTAACTGGTAAAAGTCTATTGTTTTTATAATTACTTTCGTGAGTGATATTCTTTGTTAAGAATATGAAAGGATAATTTAATTATTTTTACACGCTTCGAGCTTTGACTGTAAAACATGACACTGAAATAATTAAGTATATCTGTTGTAATTTATGTTTCAATTAATTAATTCACGAAGAAATTCATGTCATCTGATACAATACAACATAGAACTGCTTCTTAAATATAATTTGACAGAAATATTATTAAATCAATGAGTTTCTATTTAAAAAATATATCCTCAACATTGCAACGCTTTTTACTCTCTACATTCTGAAGACAACAGTCGGTAACATCATAAATTTTCAGCCAAGTTATAGCAGCCATAATTTTAGAGCTCATCTTTTTTAATAGAGAATTTAACATTTTATTTTATTGTTGTCTGTCATTGTTGTATCAATGTCACAACACAAAATAGTTTAGTATGTAGACAAACAGATTAACTAGGTAACTAAAACATATTATTAAACGCTAGGCCCGCTTGAGATGAAATTAAATAATAATAAATAGCTACGTGATGTAAGGAGCAAAATCAATTTGATTATTCTAACATCCGATAAAACATTGAGCGCCTGTCGGAAATATCATAGCAAGTAATAACAGAACATCGAATACAGACCGGTGTAACCGCAGGCGCTCACAAATCCGACAGGCTGTAGTAACTGCGGCTTGTTTTAATTAAACGTATTTCCGTTCGGTTAGGGACCAAAATAGATAGTTACTTAAACTGTTACGTTGTTTTAATGTCTACTTTGAAGTAACAAGGTATTGGTCTTGTCAATTTAGGGTTTGTTAATTGCTGTTTCTCCGTATTTCCGTGGTAATTTATGAAAGAAACACTTGCAAAAACTTATCGTATAATTTTGATAT
Organism: Asteroscopus sphinx; assembly: GCA_949699075.1. Taxonomy (NCBI): domain Eukaryota; kingdom Metazoa; phylum Arthropoda; class Insecta; order Lepidoptera; family Noctuidae; genus Asteroscopus; species Asteroscopus sphinx. The sequence continues at coordinate 742,429 of OX453028.1, read as the reverse complement.
TTAACTTAACTTTATAGTACCTATTATAATAACACAAAGTTTAACCGGATTAAATCGCGTATATTATTTAAATTGGTTTCCCTGACGTTTCGAAAGCTTTGCAGCATTTCGTGGTCGCATGTAGACTAAGATGACAATCGTCTTTACAGATATTTCTAAAAAAATGTTTTAATCTACCGTTCAATGTTTATAGTACCTGTTAGTTATGTGATATTAAAAGTATTTTTGATGACAATAAAAGTTTAAAACTCGGGAACAATGCGTTTTCTGGTGAAGATTGGCTTACAATGGATCTGAGTTACTTTAAAATTTACTTATTGCAAAGTTTTTCATACTGTAACTGGCACTTTATAGGCCATTTTATCGCTATATGGAACAGAAACAGTAGGTACCAAATAAAGTTCCTTACCCCGCAAGTGAAAGTCCTAATAAAAGCCTAAGTGCCATCCGTCCCTAATAACACGCAATCGTTTAACTTCGCACGATAGGTACGCGTACGAGTGTAAATGAACCTTTTATGTGATCATCACACATGTGTAGAAGCTGCAGGCGATATGTTCGGAATTATTCGTACATTAGGACCTCATCAAACGTACTGACATAAAGTGTAATAGGTACTTAACAAGAAATTTTGTTACGTCAAACATTTTCACCGTTTATTTATTTATTTTCAAAAGGCACATCAACAGTATAAACCATTGAATTATATGTTTACTCGTCGGTATTAAAAAAATCCCATTTAATATTTGCGATTCTTGGACATGAAATGCCATTTATTCGAGAATAATATTGTTTCACCTTCATTATTTTAATTTGAAACTGCCTCGTTGGTCTAGTGGTCTTCTTTCTTCATTACATTTTGGAAATTATTGTATTTATTATTGCATGTATTTGTTTTGACTGCTTCGTTGGTGTAGTGGTTGCAAGCGCGACTGCTGAGCGTGGGGTCCTGGGTTCGATTCCCGGGTCGGGCAAAGTGTTTTTGGGTTTTTTCATTAGGAAATTCTCAGTAGCAGCCCGGAGTCTGGATTTGTGCCCGGTCAATGGCAATAGACTCGCCCCCTATTACATGGGACTATAACATGACTGGCGAAATGTGAGTGTACTATTACACCTCTGCCTACCCCTTCGGGGAAATACAGGCGTGATGTTATTTATTTATGTTATTGAGGACCTCCAACAAAAGGAAAAGAAGGAAAGGAAGGTTTTATGTTGTTGTTGTTGTTGTATTTTAATTTGAATCTTGATGAATTACCTTATCCCCTCGTGCGCCGAACCGCCTTTTAAAGGAGACGTCCATTCTGGCAGTTGAGCTCATATTATACTCCCTAATGTATTAATTACAATAATTACTTCATCATACTCCATATTCACTACCTCATAAGACGGAACCCAAAGGCCCATCACAGATAACATTTGACAAAGTGGACTCGGTTCCCTCAATAGTTTACCCACATTTGTGGGGTCGCAATCTGAAAGCTCATTCAGAAAGGGCCCAAATAAACTGCAGGCCATTTGTCCAGACTGACGGTTGAAGGAAGCTGACGAAGTATAGAGAAGGTGGTAATGGTAGGTCGAAGTACTTTTGTTTTATTTTGTGCTTGACGTATTTGACTTCTATTTTTTTATTAGTAGCTTTAAAATTATCATAAAAAAGATAAGCAACAATAAAAAAACGAATGAAATATTTTAATAATGCTCAAGTAGTAAGCGTTTTAGTCGTTGTCTTTAGAATGTAAAGAGTAGAGAGGGATGCCATTTTGAGGATATATATATTTTTTTAAACTCATTGATCTAATAATATTTCTGTCAAATTATGTTTAAGAAGCACTTCTATGTTGTATCAGATGATATCAATTTCTTCGTGAGTTAATAAATTGAAACAACTACAACAGATACCTAGTTATTTCAGTGTTATATGTTTTACAGTCGCAGTTAAAAAAAATACAAACATAATTAAGTAACCTTTTGTATTATATATGTATATCCATGGAGTTTCTTGCCGGTTCATCTCCATAGGACCTACAATTTGGAACCGTGCAACTAGAGCATGGCGTTTCAAAAGTGCCTGTAATTAGGTTTATTTGAAATAAAACACATTGAATTTGTATTCCTAACAAATAATATCACTCGCGAAAGTAATTAATAAGTAGACTGTTACCAGTTAAAGTTTCTTCTAAAAGAGTAATAAATAAACCTAAAAGGGCTAGGTAGACATAATTACTATTGAAAGTATTTTGAGGTGATGATGATGAGTATTTAATTTAATTCTGTTGCCTTGCCAACTAATTAAAAATCCCAGCAAAAAACGGGCAGGCTTATTTAAAACAGGACCACACGCCCTTTATGTTAACCTAACCAAAACATTAATAACACAGTTGAAACCTGTAATAATAAAATATCACGAACCCAATTGTATCAAACAAGCCTTTTGTCAATCATTAATTAAAGCCACGTTAATATACGTATAATAATACATTTTGAGAACTCATACATTTCTATATTTGATGAAACAGCGTTCTAAATATGTAGGATAAAAGATTTGAGGCCCAAATACAATGGCGGGCCTCGGGACAATTACTCACAAATTATTATAAACGAGAAATGGAGTTTGTTTGTTGAATTTTCTTGGGCCGACTGCTAAAATTGTATCCATGAAGTAAACAATGTGGTCTGTCTAAGACTAACATATTCATCATCTATCCCTTCAAAGTCTTCAAACGTCTCCGGCCGGCGTAGTAGCCAAGAACTTAATAGTCTTTTAATAATATTCTTCATGCCGAAAATGGGCTAAAAAGTCACCGATATGAAATAAATGTCACAGACTATAATCATCACCATATCCTTCCATAAGTCCATACATACCCAAAAATAGTCTATTTTTAAAACACACATTTTTATTGTTAAGATTTGCGAAGTTTGCTGAGATCTTAATTACTGAATTTGAACCTGTAATTCCCTCGGTAATACAATACTTGATCGCGTGGAAGAAGCCGCGGGTAATAGATAGCTCTCTAAATAATGATTTCGTTTTGTTTGTGTCATTTATCAGGCCGTGATTGCTAGGCCGTGGCCTGGATTGTATCTCGTTGTAAATAAATAAGATCGCCCGAAATGTTTTGTGACTGAATCAAAAATAATAATTCAATTAAAGGTGTCGTCAAGCGAAGTTATAAAATATTTAAGGAAAATATTGAAAACAACTTTAATTATGTTTGAATACAAGAAACATCATTTATTTATTTCCTTTCATTATCAATATTATGGCTTATACTTACATTTAATTCTATTAACTTGTTCACTTCCTTTTGTATGCATTATAGTTTTCAGTCTATGTACAGTTACAGACAACATCTCTGGCTACGAATTCTTTGTGAATTATTTTTACTATTATATCTGATTATATGGATTCTGGCTACTACTGCCTGTAACGACAGTCTTAGATAAATAAATAAATAAATAAATATCTTCGGGACATTTTTACACAGCACCATCTAGTCCCAAACTAAGCAGAGCTTGTGATATGGGTACTAGACAATGGATATAATACTTATATACTTTTTTTTGTAAATAAATACTTATAATACATAAGAAACGCCCAGACCAACACAAACACTTATGTTCATCACACAAATATTTGTGTCCTGTGGGAATCGAACCCACGACCTCGTGATCAGAAGTCCGAAACTCGAACCACTAGACCACAGAGGTGGATGATGACCCGAACCGACAGTTTAACGTGCTTACCGATGCACAGACTGGCAGAAAAATATTATAAATTGCCGTTGGTAATAGCAACTGTCAAAATAGCATACTAAGTAGAAGCTCCTGCCAATGACATTGATTTGGCCTGTCCCACACGATTCCAGTCCATGGCCTGACGTCTTAAACTCCTATAATAAAATAAAAAGTCATAAAGAGTGGAATGTGTGCTCGCGGCGTATTTCATAGCTTTACGTGCCCAGACGCGGTCTGTGATTTATACCCTCATATTATAACGAAAGACGCTTTATATAAGTTCTACTGTTATTTAGTTAGTCAGTGACTTTGAAAACATGAAATTTTTTTTTTTTTTTCGGTTGCTATGCATAAAAGCCTCCATTTCTCCGTTTTGACTTTTTTTAACATGCTTATTTTTAAATGGTTTCCTGTTATTTCTGTTCCTCTATTATGATTATGAGTTAAACAATATGCTAAAATCTACTGTCGCTATCGACTGTAGAAAAATATTCGCGCTCTTATTGGTTAGGGCAATGTCAACCGGTAAACTGCTTTTTGCTGCCACTTTGACGGTGTGCGCTGATGACCATTAAAAGCATCATAAATAAGGTGATATTCTGGCACAGACTTGGTAGTGGTTCTACCCTTAATCACAGAATAGAAAAACAGTCCAAAATAGCTAATAATATGACAACACACACTATTACAAACTTCTGAATAAATAACTTCTCCATACTTTTCTATTCAAAGTTCAAAAGACGTTGTTTCTTTACAGTTTTGTAAACTTGTGTTTTCATACGTTTATCTTTCTTTTGCAGGTAATTATAAGAATTACTTACTGTATGTGGCTTCCTGTGGTGCTGTAGTGTCTCACGTAAGTTTAATTCAAGTTTACAAAAAAAAAAAAAAAAACTTAACATTTCGACCAAGGGCGGATCCAGGGGGGGGGGGTCATGAGGGTTATGACCCCCCCCCTGGGCCTAGGTCAACCACAGCTTTTTCCTGTTTACATAATTAACGTAATGAATGTGCCTAAAATGAATGAATGAACGTATGTATGTGTTACATACTTACATACTAATGCGACAAAATACACATAAAATTACTAAATTGAACTCGCGCCCGTACCCGTTCGTTCATTGTGAATAATATTAGCGCAATTTAAAGTTTGATTTTCGAAGCTAACCAGCAACAACAGAAATAACTACATAACTTGCATGTTAGCCTTGAAAACCTCGCCCAAGTAAAAATTATTCAAGAACCTTAAAACATCGCGAAATGGAAATATAACATCCCAATTAAAAAAGCTGTTTAAACTCAAGTAAATATAATCTGTGTTAGCAAAAGAATAGCAGAAAATTTTGACGACGACCTAATGTACTAAAAATAGGTGCAAGTAGTTATGGCCCAGACTTGAACTTGCGAAAATATACCTAAATCGGCCCAACAACCTAGAACAGAGACATCGAATGCAAATTAAGCCAAACAGAGATGAGCGATATCTCTTTTTAGGTCGTTGGGCCGATATTAAAGCTTGCTTGGGCCTGAATGACTACTGACCAATGTACTTAAATTAGGTGGTTGGACCTTACGAGGATATTGCTGCAAACAGAACTCATTCTCTCCAGTCCTGTGCCAATTTCGTCTAATGCTTGCTAAAGAAACTGTTAAAGTAGACCTTAAAACATAATTTACGAAAATGAGCTCCAAAGCAACATAATGAGTGGTCGTTTGTTTCTTCATAATATCGATCGTTTCGACCTTGTCCTCGTTTGAGCCTCCCTTAATTTAAAGCGAGGACATTTTTATTGAACTAAGTCCTACTATTTTTTTTTTTTTTTTTTTTGGCGATGCTTACTGGACGATGCCGCGACATGTGTACTGAGAGCGGTGAGCACGGTTTGAAGTGCGTGTGCGGGAGCGCTGATTTGTACACGGAGAAGCACGGTTTTGTTGGCTTCACTATGATTGTTCGCAACACGTTGTCTATATTTTTTACTATGTCTGTGGTCCTACAAAAGTTTTCATGAAATGATAACGAGAAAAACGTTTACATTTGGCCAGATGTGATGATGGCAGGTGCACTAGATAGTTGACAGAATAGTGGCAGAGAGTGCATCAAAGTATCGGAAGGTGAATGGCTAGCTCTGGTCGATCGATGACTTGATTCCTCAGAGCAACAGAATACTAGAGAGAGGACAAGGCGCCGCGTAAAGGCCGACCGTTGTATGCACAGCGGGCATACACTGCCGCTAGTTCACCGTCACTTGCACCCGAGTGAGTATGTGCGCTAGTTTGAGAGAAAAATTTCTTTTATCTCCAAAATTCCGTAAGGATACAAGTGTCCCTGTTTTATGTGTGTACGTGCTTTTTAGGGTTCCGTAGTCCTACAAGGAACCCTTATAGTTTCGTCATGTCCGTCCGTCTGTCCGTCTGTCCTAATCCTTTACAGCTTAATAACTTCTACAGTTATAAACATAAGTAAATGAAATTTTGCAAAAAAATAGTCAAGATATAGATCTCAATTTTAAATGAATAAAAAAATCGTGATTACGTATTTTAGGGGTGGCGCCCATACATGTGAAATGGGGATGAAATTTTTTTTTCGCTGCACCCCCTCGTGTGGGGTATCATTGAATAGGTCTACTAAAATGAAGGTAATGTTTCATACATAACTTTTTTATCAGGTGTACCATCTGCGAAATATAGCCCGCCAAAGTGGCTTGCAATGTGTCCCCCCCCCAGCCATTTCTAAACTATGCAACGTAGAAACTTATAATCATCCACATTGATAGACCTTTGTAAAAACTCTCTTTTAAAATTATTTCGAGTATAATTTGATAGTAAATTTTTGAGTTATAGAGAGAAAACTGAAAAATACTTAAAACGTCCTAGTTCACAGGTCATTGACCTTAGAGAAAAATGATCTTAGCAAATAATGCTCCTTTAGCTACTTTCTATTAAGTAAAATTACAAAAAGTAACTTTCGTGTTATATTGAAATGACAAACTACTTAAATTTGGCGCTGTACAGCGCCATCTAGTGGCTAGTAGCAACACTCTCTGAGTCGCCAATGCTGCCGTCTATTGCATTTGGCATTTTATAGCGCCATCTAGCGGCGGCTACTAACAACACTATCTGAGTCGCCAATGCTGCCGTCTATTGCAAAAACTAAAATAGCCATGATTAATATTCGATTTGATTTGTTTGTAACACCTACTTAAGGAACCCTATAATACTGAGCATGGCCCGACATGCTCTTGGCCGGTTTTAATTGTTTTGATTTATTGATGCGTTTCTTGTGTTGTGTGCATAAGTTGAGCTTGCGACACGGACTCCATGCTAACTAGGCGGCTTGTCCAATCTCCTTATATTACGTGATCTGTGCTTGATTCACTTTGTTTAAAAAACAAGTAAATTATTGTTTAACTGTGACCCATCCACTGCGATCCGGAGGTTGATCTTTTCCTTGACGAAAAAACGCAGTAACTATGTAGTTATTGGAATAGGTTCACTCTTATCAAAGAAACAGCTCAATCAGAGACGCCTCCTTGGTGGTTAGAACACTGGGTGAGATTTTCTTTCTCAACTGGCTCCTCGCTTATTGGGAGAAGTGGCTAAGTAGTAGTGTCGGATACACTTACTGTTTATTTATTATGTTCTTTATTGTACAAACGCCAAACGAAAACAAAGACAGTAGTTTATAGATAAATTATGTAATACAATGGGCGGTCTTATCGCACGAGGCAATCTCTTCCAGACAACCTTTGGATGGACTAGAAGAATGGAAACCGGGTTGTTATCCGTAAACTGTTACTGATGAACTGTCGAACACCTTTGCCCCGGGATTACGATCACATACCTACGATATATCTACGTTAGTTTTGATATTAGACCATTTACGCAACATCATTATTGTAACTGTATCCAGCTATGTAGGTATCACAATACTATAATAAAAATTTAATTTAATTTAGGTGTGAATTGTAATCAATGATCTGTGATCGATCGCTTTCTTTTGATGCTGATTGTACTTCTTCTTTCTTCATTACATATTGGAAATTATTGTATTTTTTATTGCATGTATTTGTTCATTTTTTTAAAATACAACGTGTTATTGAAATAACTGAAAACCTCTTAAGGGGTCATTGTACTATCAATATGAAAAACTTTTATTATGGGACCAACCATGAAATCACGAAAAAAATATATCAGCTGATCCCTACATAACCAGCCCATTACTGTCCCACTGCTGGGCACGGGCCTCTTCTCAGTACGAGAACGCTGGCCTAGTGCGGGTTGGCGGACTACACACACCATTGAGAACCATTGATCCCTACATTTGTGTTCAATTAAATCGAAAAAAATTAAGGATCAGCAGATTTTGTTTCGCGACTTTAGGGTTGATGATTACAAATGGTGTTACTTATTATTTCGATGTTCTAATATTTATTTCGTTTATTAAAATTTTCGATAAACAAATTATTTATTTCGTGTTTTTGTGTTTAACATGCTTCTATAGACTAGAAATAACCGTGTTTTCATTTATTGTCATATCCACGTTGTATATGACATATTTCCGTTAAATATTTTTCTTTCCCCAACTTTAACAAACCAGAGTCGTCGACAATAATTTTCTGTACACACGGCTACACATCAAGCTGTACAAAACCAGTATAGGCTGACCTCGCGTTGTAAGGAAAACCTATACAATGCGAGGTCAGCTTATACTGGAACTACTTGCTTAGCCGTGTGTACTACATAAATAAATTCAGCTAACAGCGACAGTAAATTCGAAGCCGAATAAAACATTGCACTGCAGTTTTTCTCGTCCTGTATTTTTAGTAAATACAGATCTCAAGAACATGTACAAAGAATAAAAATACATGTGCATGTTTTCATAAAAAAACATTGTATGAATTTATTACAAGCATGACATGAACTCTGTCACCAATTGTTACCTCTTGTGTAGTAGGGACATTGAAATTTGAAAATACAATTTTAAATGAGTTATTCAACATTTGCCGCAGTGGCTGTGTGATCGGCTTCAGCACAAAAAGTCGTGGTTTGAATTCCCATAGAACACATTGCTGTAAATGAGCGGTTCTCAAACTTTTTTGGTCACGGAACCCTTTTGACAAGCAAAATACTTGACGGAACCCTACAATAAAACAATAGTTTTTAAAAGTGTATTCTTTATTATATAAGCATAATAAAAGTACAATGTAACAGTTACTAATTATTAAGTAATAAATTAATATAATATAATTATAATTATTTAGTAATTATTATTAATTATTTAAGTGTCTGACTCGATTGAAAGCGGGAAGATATATGTATTACCTACATATTGTTTTGTTTTTAGTTGAGTCCGATACTTTCACCTTAATTATAAGTTAGCTCAGTCATTAAATTTGTGCATGCTGTGGCCTCCTGTAAGTGAAGGAGTACACCAGATAGAATCTTGTATCTGTCACTTGTGATTTTTTGTGTACATCTTTTGTTGGAGGTCCTCAATAATATAAATAAATAAATAAATAAATTACTTACTTTAACCACATGCCAAGTACAATAATAGAAGATATTAAAAATGAAAAAATCTTAACTAATGGGAGGTATGAAACTGTTTTTTATTTTTCATCAATTGGTTGATATCAGGTTTGATAGAAGACATTTGAAGTCTCATATCAGGTTCGGCGTCCAGTCTATTGCGATATTTTGTTTTCGTGGCTGCATAGGTTGAGAATCCTGTTTCGCACAAATATGTTGTTGGGAACGGGAGAAGAATATTCAGAGCCATTCTGCCAAGCATTGGATATTCATCACGGATTCTGCACCAAAAATCGTTGAGAGGCGTCGTTTTGAACAGTGACTCCATACTTGTGTCTGATGACATTTCTAAAAGAGATTCATATATCTCGTTTGACATACTTTCGGGCTTTTGCAAGTTGGGTAAAAAAGGATTATGAATCCATGAATTCAGCTTCATTTTTGTATTATGTTCTTCGGGAAAATACTTTACAAAAGATGCGCGCATCGAAGTGTGATATTGGACCAATTCTTCAAACACATCATCTTGAAACATTTCCGAGTCGTTATCGCTAACAAACTCACTGAGTGACGTAAAGCTTTCTATTTCTCTCTTACCAACGCAAATAATCCAAAAATCTAATTTTCTTTTGAAGGCAGTTATTTTGTTATAGGCCTGGAACACTGTTGTCTGTTTACCTTGCAATGATAAATTCAATTCGTTCAGTTTTTGAAAGATATCCGCCATAAAAGACAATCGGAACAACTAAGTTTTATCATACAAACGGTCTTTCAAATGAAAAGAAACTGTATCTGCTGAAAGAAACATTTGTAACTCGGCTCTAAGTTCAAATAGCCTTGTTAAAGTTTTACCCCGAGACAGCCATCGCACTTCTGTATGGAGCAGCAGTGTTTTATGTTTGCTGCCATAATCTTCACACAATAATGAGAACAATCGGGATTGTAGTGGTCGTGATTTGATAAAATTAATTATTTTTACCGCTTCATCCATAACTAATTTTAGATTTGACGGCATTTGCTTCATCGCAAGTGCTTGTCTATGCAGAATACAATGGCTGGAACTACAATTAGGCGCTTTACTTTTTATTCGTGATACTGCTCCTGCTGTTTTACCTGTCATCGCCTTGGCCCCATCTGTACAAATGTCAATGCAATCGTTCCAACTAAGATTATTTTCTTTAAAAAATATGTTTATTTTATAAAAAAATTCTTCCCCGGTAGTGTTTGTGGGCAGCGGTGAACACATAAGCATGTCTTCTTCAAAAGAACGTTCATATGGATATCTCACGATAACCAGCAAGATAGCCAGACCAGTGACATCAGTTGACTCATCCATTTGCAAGGCGAATCGTGTTTTTTGTAGACGTGCAACTAGTTCTTGTTTGACGTAGCTTGCCAGATCATGGATTCGCCGTGAAACAGTATCGTTTGATAGCGGTACAGTAGAAAGATGCTTTGCAGATTTTTCATCGAGCATACATTTTGTTATGTCTAACACACATGGCTTTATTAAATTCTCAGCGATAGTGTGCGCTTCACCTGCTTGTGCAATGCGATAGCTAACTAAATATGATGCCTCCGTGGCCTTTTCATTGATAGTTTGTGTTACATGCATCATATTTTTTTGACTTTCCAATAACTGTTCTTTTTTACGAACAAAAAATTCTTTATTCTTGTCTTTAGACTCGGGGTGTACAGTTTCTAAATGTCTGCGTAATTTGGCAGGTGCCATGGAACTATTAGGAAGCAGTTTACTACATAACATGCAGAGAGGTGAGCCGTTGGAATCAACAAATCCGAAACTGATATATGATTCATCATACTTCCTTTTTTTCGTCTTTGAAACCGTGGAGCTTGACGTCGTGGCATCATCGTCTGGATCGGTAATTGCTGTATTCTCCGCGCGTACTGCTTTTGAACATTCAGCGTCATTAGAAGATGTCGTTGCAACACGTTTAACACCTTTAAGCCAACGTTCCATTCTTCTTTATTAATAATGTTACACGTCAGGATGGTAGGGTCAAAATAATGCACAATCGTTACTGCGTTTATGAGACAAAGTTTAGTCCAAAGAAGAAATGTACAAAACTGATACAATCAGAATACAGCGGGCAGTAGAACTTACAAGAAGGCAGCAGGCTAGCCAGCTTGTAAGTAGGTAGGTACGAACTTATCGCTCCGAACGCTTATCGTCAACTGACTGACGAGGCGCGACTTTTTTTATATAATAGCGCTTTTATACTTAGTCCTAGACTCGAACTCGAACATTCTCAAAAATACTCGAGTCGGCGCCTTTGATAAACAAAAAGCGGAAATAAAAATAAAAATACAAAAAAATGCGTTGTAAACAATCTCGACTTTATGCTTTTGAAGATAGAGCCGAAAGTCGCTTGTTCACAACTATAGCGTCTAATTCAGAGGCGGCTTTTATCAAAGGGACTGCGCGCTCACAAGTATACGCGCGGCGGGCGGATTCAAAACGTTCGACCAGTGACCAGAGAGAGGTGTTTTGTTTTTTTTTTCTAAATTCTTGCGGAACCCCTACAGGGGTATCGCGGAACCCTAGGGTTCCGCGGAACACACTTAGAGTACCGCTGCTGTAAATAGTATTAGAAAACAATACAAATATGTACAAATCAGTGCAAGTTTTGGGTAGACGGATTGGTAAACGCAGACATGTTAAAGCCAATTAGCGCTTATTGAAATTTGAACGTCGACAAAAAAAGATAGCCCCCAAAACGCCCACCCTTTACCGCTTCCTAATGTAGTTTTTACGCTGGGAAGAAGCGGCATAACAAACTACCCAGCAACACATTTCTGTCTGGAGCATTAAAAATGATTCTAATATACACACATTTCTGTCTGGAGCATTAAAAATGATTCTAATATACACACATTTCTGTCTGGAGCATTAAAAATGATTCTAATATACCTACAACGTATAACTGAAATAACTGAAAACCTCTTAAGAGGTCATTGTACTCATCAGTATGAACAATTTTTACTGTAGGACCAAACTTGAAATCGCACACATCGTTCACATTGTTCACATAAATCGGCAAAATGTAGGGAACATCAGATTTTTTTCAGTTATTTCAATAAACGATGAATGTATAGGCACAGAATATCTAATAGTACTAACGTAGTATAGGGTCACTGTTTTCGTGTCTCCTTAATGTTCATGTGTTTTCATGTTTCTTGTATCAACTTATTTTCTTATAAAAAAACACATAATCCTGCCCGATTTGGGAACCAAATCGAGGGCCTCAGGCTCAGCAGGCTCGCTGCCGTGTCTATTAGACAAATAAAGGAGTCGCAGTAACAAAGAAATAAATAACGGTTATAGCCAGGTAGTTTTATTGGGGACTATCGAATAAAAACTATAACAGATTTGAACCTTTATTGATAAAGATGTATTATAATATCTGCTTATACCTCTGCTTTTACACCTTGAGATTAAACAGGATGATAATACGAGTCATGAAATAATATTACCTATCACGAAAATTCGTAACACAAAATGTCACATGCTGTAGCTACAAACTTAACCCTGCGCCTGCCGAGTGAAAATAAGGTAACGCAAAATAATAATATTTCACATACTCCCGTCACCGACGCGTCACGTCGCCGTAACGTATGGTTGTACAAACATCGTAACGACCGCGTCGCGTGTCATGTAACGTTACTGCGTACAATCACGCGTGGGAAATTGGTTTTTATGATATTTTGAGTACATTGAGGTGAAAGCCGTGAAATACTAATTTATTTTGATAATCTACTAGTTCTTTGAAGGTTGGTGGCGCGAAGCTTCGTGGTAGGCGTGTATTTATTGTCATAGGGTCGTTATTATGTGGCAAGCTAGGTATTCGTGTGAATGTTCGGTTTGATACTAATTAATATTGCTAGGGAAGCCATATTTACGCACGCCACGTGTAAAAGCAATATTCGTGGTAACTAGACTACAATACATACGGTCTGTTTTTCTCTTTCTTATCTTATTTAGTACAAACAATCTTGACATGTCTCTTTATTCAAATAACTACTGATAAAATATAATTACAAGTTCTGCACTTGTAATTAGGTTAAAAAAAAAAATGTGTGATATTTCTTTTAATAATTATTATTGACGACTTGCATGGCATGCTAAGATTGTTTACTAAATAAGACAAGTAAGAAAAAAATTGAGTTTACAAGTTACAAGCAAGTGCTATAGTATATTTTGTTAACCTAATATGGATTCTATTTTTGTATGACGTTCCAATGAATGAAGTTTTGATTTTATATTTTAGTTTAACAATTAAACTACATTCGTATCGTAACTATTATTTTTTAATTATTCAAAGGTAACCCTATCCATTCGTTCAAGGCTTGAAAAGGTACATTATTTCAACTATAATTGAATTCATAACCCTCCCCGTTATGCGCAAATAAGTTAGAAGTTAATATATTCAAAACACTAGTGAAAGTGCCATCCCAACCCTCATGCGGAAGGGATCTACGGCTATTATCATCGGTTTTGCTAAAAATATCATAATATACATATATTGACCTTCTTTAAGGTTTATTATGTCATTTTTGTAATATCCTGGATATAAGCGCCACACACAGAATTTTTATTGATAAAAATTGTTATTACGGTTGGGTTTAATTCGATATTCTTAGTTTCCTTAGAAATAAGCAAAACTCAATACATTCATTGGAGCAATCCTGTAACTTATTATTCTATCAAATTGTGCATGATCGATGAGAAAAGTTCAGTCATTTCATCATTTCGAGAGGGTTTTTAGTTGCTCTTAAATTAACAAATAGATTAGTTCTATGCTATTCAAATATGAACTTATAAATATTTTAACAAAAGACAACAAAATAAGTCTTCATTTGAAACTGCGGCCATAATCAATTCCTCAGAAATAGATAGAATGGCCATGTGAGCAGGGCGCGCGTGGCAGCACCATGCACCATAGTGCAGGATATTTCAAAGCCTTTCTCAGCACGCGTTATAACTTGTTTAAGTAAATACTGTAACAAAAACCCGAAAAAATACCTTATTGTGCTGTTTCTAACTGCAGAAACAAAAGCTGTAAAGTACATTTGATAAAAATGAATATTTAAAAAATAATGACGTCAATATGTAAGGCGTAGTTTGTTCGGAAAGTTGCCACGCATGAATCGCAAATAAAAATTGTGATTACAACCATTCTATCTATTTCTGTGATCAACTCCGATCAAGTCAACTCAAATACTCTAGGGCACTCGAACAAGGCTCACTTTCTACGAACCTTTCAAACTACGATCCTCAAACTTGAGAAGCCGCTGAGGGGATGGGGTTGCCAGTTTCTGAGTTTTTTTTCTATTTCAATAACTTTGCAAGCTTTTCAGCCTCCAAACTCGCGAAACTTGCAGAACTTTTAAGTTTCATAGTTGCAAGACTTGCCGAGTGTTTCCTTTGCTGATTTTATACCTTGTCTAATAAAATAAGGCTCCCAAGTAATCCATTTTGTTAATATTTCTTCGCTGGTGTAATGAAAATTCGAACTTAGTTTCAAATATTTTCGTACAAAACCCATTAATTAAAGTTCAACAAAAGTTAAATTGAAGTGCCTTCATTAAGCATTATTTCCTGAGAAATATGAGAAATACTTCTATTACTTGTACCAACGAAACTGGCTTCATAAAAAGGTCGAATTTATTTACTGGAAAAGCTAACTTTTTAGTTCTAATAAAGGTATAACAGTAGTAAAGAAACATTTGCAAAAAAATACATTTTCACTTTGCTTGCTAGAAATTTTATTGAAGGTCGTGAGTTCGTGATTTCTAACAGGAAATGTATTATTAGATTTCTCAAATTTACCTTTTTTAGCAGAAATTTCCGACAAATAACAAATTCTACTGAAGAAACATCAGTTGTTGACACTTTAGAAGCAGTACAAAAAATTAATGCAGATTTACAGAGAGTGGTTGCATGGTCTGAGCAAAATTCATTAGTTTTAAATCCAACTAAGTCGAAATTTATGGTGCTGGGCAGTAGGCAAATGATTGGCTCAATGCTGTCGGTTAAACCAGAAATTACAATTTTGGGCAAAGAAATTGAAAGAGTAGAAACAGCATGCAATTTAGGTCTAACAATCGATCCTGAGCTACGCTTTGAAAAGCACATAAATATTTCCCTAAGGAATTGCTTTTACAGATTAAAAATTTTATATTCCATCAGAAACCACATAAGTGTGCAATTGCGGAAACAACTAGTAGATAGCCTGGTTTAGTCAAAACTAAATTACTGTGACACCGTGTACGGTCCATGTCTGTTAGCAAGAACGGATAAGTTGATCCAACGTATTCAGAATGCATGTACCCGGTTTTGTGTAAGCATACCTCGAAGAAGCCATGTCACTCCTTTCGCAAACGCTAACAATATCCTTAAGATGGCCGCAAGGAGGAAGCTACATATGGCTAGTTTACTCTTTGGTGTCATTACTACACAAAAACCACATTATCTGTATACGAAACTGAGTTGGAGACGAAATCAATATAGAAGCTACATACGGTATGTAACAGATCCCCTTTCAATCCCAAAACACAGATCCATGGCTTTCAGAGGGAGTTTTAAGTGGGCTGCCACTCGCTGCTGGAATGACCTTCCTCCTCCGGTAAGAGACCTGAAAACAAAGCATACTTTCCTATCACATCTAAAAAAACATTATATGCAGATACAGCAGGCCTTATAACCTGTGCAAACTAATGTCATTGATGGTCTTACCGCAAGGGTCATGGCCTCCTAGCAATGGTATCAGGTCTTCAGCGGTGAGTTGGAGCTCTTTCTGACTGCCTTCTCTGCCTTGGTCTATGTGAACATAGAACACAAATATACCCTGTTGTGTAGGTACGTCAATCTAAGGTGACTGGAAAAAAAAAAAAACTAATAATATGAAACACAGTATAATAATATAATGCATAGGTATACTAAGTAGTTTATTTGCAATGTATTGATTTGTCTACATTATATTATTTCTATTAAAGTATGTAGGTACAAGAATTTAATTGCAGTTTCTTCCTTAGTTGCTTAAATAAGTACTTTATAAAATGCAGTTAAGTACCTAATAGATATTTGGATGTGTAGTTTGAATCACAACATACGCCTTAGTTGTTGCTGGGATATGAGTTGAGCAGATAAATCGTAAATCATATTATTATCCGTTGGAACTAAAAAATATTGCGTCTTTGATGGTATTTTACGAGCGCGGAGCGCAGTCTGTCTGTAACGTAGTATAGGTATTAGGTAGGTAGGTACCGATAGGCGTCTACGCAAAATAATTATGGCCGCCGCCCGCTTGGTTACTGGTTACATACTTACATAGCTATTTTGATGTAACTGTGTTTTCTTTGTACCATAATAAGACTAGGTTTATTTATTGCACTGTATTTATGTATACACTATTCATATGACATTCACTCATTATCATAGACATATAACACACTCATTATAATAAGTAGTACTTACTTGGTTTGAGTTTCTCTGTAGTGGGATTTCATTAAGTCACTCGTAAGGTTTTTGCTGAAAATCAGCGCTGCTGGCACTAGGTCCGTCCTAAGCCACAGCATTACGCTGAGCAATGACCTACATTTTTGCGCACATGCGACGCACAAAGATCACAGCAGTATTTATAATACTTAACATTTTTTATTATTGTTTTTGTTTTGATTTGACTAACTGTAAATCACAGACAATAATGTAGAACAAAAATCCGATCATTACCGTTATAACCACAGATCATGTATTGTTTATGTCCAGTGTTGTCAGTTGTCAATTTAACTGTAACTATACTAATTTGTCATGAAATTGTAAAGTATTATGTATTTATTATTAAGTATTATGTATAAGTTTTGTAGTGAGTGCGTCAAATGGAGCGCAAGAATAAAATCTTTTTCTTTCTTTTCTTTCTTTCTTGTTAACCTAGTTCATTGTTTGTTAAACAAAATTTCATCACAAAAACTTTACTTCCCGCGCAGCGTAAACAAAGAATCATATGCGGTGGCGGGCGCAAGCGCCGTGCTGCGCTGACGTCACCCACTTAACTAGTGTTGATAAAATTGGACGTATGACTCGACTCGTCGCTCAGTCCATTGGCTTCGCTGTACGCTTCGTGTTTACGAGACCGTGAGTTCGATCCCCGCGGTAAGCATGACGCATAGATAGTCGACTATTTAATAGTCAACTCATCTGCAACTCCATGCAAGATAGAATTGGAAGCTAAATTTGCTCAACCGACACTTCGAAGGTTGGGTCTGTGTACACTTCCTACATTTTTCGAAAGAAAATTAGAGACTACTTTATTAAGTTTATCTTCTATCTAAATTGAAAATTAAATGTACAGTACATTTAAGTTTCAATTTCTTCAAAAAATAACGGTTAATTTATAATTATATTTTTTTTTACCTTTTTTAAATTTTACTTGTGGAATAATTATAACTAATTAATAATTAAAGTTTCGGATCAAACGAAATAATAGTAAAATTCTTTATCATTTTAAGTCTCATACCAAACAATGCCACACGACGTTAGAGGGTTAAATAAAAATCTCAATTTAAGGGGAATGTAGCATCCAAGTGGCGCCCCCATCAGTAAAAATATTATTACTCGCTGAATACATCATTTATCGAAAATCTTTTTTCAACGATTGAAGTACTATTAACTCTGTAATTTGTATTTAGCAAATAATTTTTTTTTACTGATGGGGGCGCCATACTTGGCTACTACATTCCACTTAACGATCCTTGCACACAGATTTTTAATAAAAGTCGTACGTATTACGTACGTAGTTTATATAATAAAAGACAGCTATGTGCACCTGGTACACTACGTAGTTGTAATTATTATTCCTTATCGCATTCAAGTAAAATATAATTATGCGTACTTAATTTTTATATCTGGTACCACCTGTATTCTACGCAAATAAATGATTCTTTCTTTCTTTCTTTCTTGTATCTATAATGCATCTGTATAACTTATTAAAATGACGCATTGTAAGTTTCTTATTTTATGAGATTGATAGCATGCAAAACATGTGTAAACATATAATTCAATGCAAAACATAGAAAATCTTGGTATTTCACCATATGAATATTAAAATGTTATGGACTTATTCTTATTCTTTATTGTACACCATAAAAATACAGTATTAACTTATAAATAGAAATTACATGTACATTACATGTTCATTTATTTGTTTATCACAAATAAAGGATTTTGATTTTAATAAAGGAGAGCTAAACTCAAAAATCTGTTTTACTTGACTTACAAGTTGTAGAATTTTGTGTGTTGTGTTTAAATCCGTCTCATAAAGTTTTTTTCTACTATAGTGGGCGTTACCTAATGAAGCTTTTGATACCGTTAGTTTTTCTTAGTACAAACTTAACCTTAATTCGAATTTTCTATTCATTGATAAAAAGAAGTGAAGCGGGTTCCCATATTCTTCACTTAATTACAGTTTCAAGTTTAATTGTAGGCATCAGTTTAAGTTTAAAATAACTTTGGGTATATGGATACTATTTCAAGATATTTTACGACTTACTCCAAGTTTTGAACCTATTAATTGAAATTCACGGCGAGATCAATTACTAAAACAATTTAGAAATGTTTTATTGAAGCGACCTAAAGAGAGTTTAATAAAAAAGACTTTATTAAAGTCTGAATTGTGACAGATGTGCCTTTGTCCTAGAAAATCATTATCATAACACCCAGTTCACGACTAAATTTAATCTCTAAATATACAACAGGTCTTTGATAACTTTCGTAAAGTTATCTAGGTATCGGATGTTATTAATTATCTAATCCTGGATCCTTATTCCTGGAAATCTATTAGGTAACTCGATCACATGCTAAAATTGAGATTTAATTTTGACGGGATCAAAATAAACCTCAGTTTTGTAAAGAAAAAGAAAACATTACAATAGTTTAAGACCTAGCCACAGGTTAATAATTGTACAGGTTTTGTCATCCTTAAGGCTTGCTTAAGGCCCTACTAAGGGCTAAGTGGCGCCCCTATCAGTAAAAAAAATATTACTTGTTGAGTACATCACTTATCAATTTTTTTTTAGCAATTGAGGTACGGGTGCTGTAGTTTAATCAGAAACTATTAACTCTGTAAATTATAGTTCGCTGTAGTTGTAGATAGAAAAAGTGCGACAAACGGCCACTTTTGGCTTTTTCTTTTTAGGGTTCCGAAGTCCTACAAGGAACCCTTATAGTTTCGTCATGTCCGTCCGTCTGTCCGTCTGTCCGTCTGTCCTAATCCTTTACAGCTTAATAACTTCTACAATTATAAACATAAGTAAATGAAATTTTGTTAAAAAATAGTCTACATATAGATCTCAATTTTTAAAGAATAAAAAAATAGTTTTTACGTATTTTAGGGGTGGCGTCCATACATGTGAAATGTGGATGCAAAATTTTTTTTCGCTGCACCCCCTCGTGTGGGGTATCATTGAATAGGTCTACTAAAATGATGGTAATGTTTCATACACCACTTTTTTATCAGGTGTACCATCTGCGAAATATAGCCAGCCAAAGTGGCTTCCAATGTGTCCCCCCCCCTGCCATTTCTAAACTATCCAACGTAGAAACTTATAATCTTCCACATTGATAGACCTTTATAAAAACTCTCTTTTAAAATTATTTCGAGCATAATGTGGTTATAATTTTTTGAGTTATAGAGAGAAAACTGAAAAATACTTAAAACGTCCAAGTTCAAAGGTCATTGACCTTAGAGAAAAATGGTTATAGCAAATAATGCTCTTTTAGCTACTTTCTATTTGAAAAAATCACAAAAAGAAACTTTGCATGAAACACTTCTTAAATTTGGCTTCTTGAATTTATCGCTAGATGGCGCTACTAACAACACGCTCTGAGTCGCGAATGCTGCCGATTATTGCAAAAACTAAAATAGCCATGATTAATATTCGATTTGATTCGTTTGTAATTACACCTTACTGAGCATGGCCCGACATGCTCTTGGCCGGTTTTTTGACTTTTGGCTTTTTTACTGTATTTTTCTGGTGTAAAATAAGAATAAATCCATAACATTTTAATATTCATAATTATGAAATACCTAAATTGTCTATGTTTTGCATGCTATCAATCTCATAAAATAAGAAACTGACTATGAGCCATTTTAATAAGATATACAGATGCATTGTAGATACAAGAACGCATAATTATGTTTAACTTGACTGCGATAAGGAATAATAATTACAATCCTTTTTTAACAATTGAAGTACAGGTACTGTAGTTTTACTTCTTGCTGCGAGGAGGAAACCAAAAAAAAAAAAGATACTGTAGTTTAATGAGAAACTAAAATTATAGTTCGCTGTAGTTGTAGATACAAAATATGCGAAAAACTGCCAATTTTGGCACTTTTTCTATCTACAACTACAGCGAACTATAATTAACAGAGTTAATATTTTCTGAAATAACTGCAGTACCTGTACTTCAATGGTTAAAAACGAATTTCCGATAAATGATGTAGTTACTCAGCGAAATACCTACCTACATAGACATATAACACATAGACTGATAGTTCCCTTTAACAGATCAGCTTATAGTGACGCACGGAAAAGATCTATGTGTGTGTAAGCGAGCTCACCAACAGGCACACAAGCGCACAAATAATGTTGTAAGTAAATTACATTTTCCCGAAAAAGTAGGGAAAAATAGGTTGCGTTCAGAATTTTGCAGCCAGTGAATAGTAACATAATCATTTAGCTGTCAGATATTTTTTATTAGATACCTACCTATTCATTTATTTATTTATTAAGGCTAAGTTCAGAAAACGTCAACTGAATGCTTAAACCATTAGAACGGGTTTTTGCATTACGACGAAATGGGTGGTTTGCCCCATTTCGTCGCCGCCGGCCGCGACTGCTGGCCCCACCTTGGGCACCAACCGCTTAAAGTGCGGCCCAAAGCCCACCGGCTGTCGAGGACGAGGACCCAGGTACTTCATCGTCGACTCGATGCCGATGCGGCAGGTTCGAATCCTGCTCGTTAGCGATTTTTTATTTCCACAATTCATGCCTTTAGATTTGCTTCGCATATTTACGCATGTGAAGCGTTCAAAATAATAATATAAAACACGATTTGGCTAATGGCAACCCTTAAATAATTATTATTTGGCAAACGCTAAATACGTGATTCAAAATTATTTAGCATATAAAACCATTACCATTACCCATTAACCATTACCCATTTTATTTATCCTAAAACACTACTAATAAAAGTATAGCTTGGCTTAAGGGTACATAAAATAGGGGCACCACTAGTCATACATTTATAAATTTACAACGTTTAAAATCGCGTTTTTGGCAGAATTTTGTAAAGCCATAATCATATAAATTCAATTGAAGTGTTTACAGACACATCTCATGCAAGATAAAACACAGATTGACTCAATACTCTTAGAAAATATACAAAAATTATATTATTAGGTACATGAAAAATTAGTTCTGATTTTAGACGTTTTTGTCAAACTGTATTTACGAAAAAACAAATATGGGGTAAAATATTTTTCCCATACCTAGCAACATTTTCATTGTTATGGCGTCTGTCAAGTTTATGAATTATTTTTGTGTTTTGACTCAAGATTATAACATGCCAGGTTGTAATTACCCCTGAAATGAGATCTATAAATGTTTATTGTTATTATGTGACGACTTGTGACACCCTTTCACTGCACAGTAAGTCATTTTTTTATTAAATTGCGGGAGCGGTTCGCACTAAGACTTGACCTTGAGCACTGACGTACTGATAGGCTTGGTTAGCCTTTTAAGGCTAACCTGGATTTGCGTCGCTCTGCGTGCGTCTACTGGGTTTCTATGTGTTATATTTCTATGCCTACCTATTATTAACACGCTTTTATTAGGTCGACCTGTATGTAACTATGTAATGGAATCTAA
This sequence comes from Asteroscopus sphinx, assembly GCA_949699075.1. NCBI lineage: Eukaryota > Metazoa > Arthropoda > Insecta > Lepidoptera > Noctuidae > Asteroscopus > Asteroscopus sphinx. Next base: position 720,211 of record OX453028.1, on the reverse strand, counting down.
GGTAACTAATTTAACCATCTTCCAAGGGTAGTAGCATAATGAAAATTGGCAGCTGTATGTAGTTCTGATGACAATACAATAATATTGTACTGTCGAACTGATCTGATGATGGAACCGGAAGATATGAACTGGAACTTCATGATGGAAAATTGTATCATAGCTGTTTTGGATTTCTTAGAAAAGTCTTGTAATGAACTTTGACCACGATTAGGTTTCAAGGTCTGATGATGAAGCCGGAAGATAGGCACTGGCATTCCATGATGGAATATCGTATCATAGTCGTATTTGTACTTGTGGCAAAGGCCACGTAATGGACTTTGAACAGGATCAGGTTTTGCATTTATAAAAGCGTGTTTTTTCTAGTGTTTTTTAAACTATTAATTATTATTTTTACTGATGGGGGCGCCACTTAGCCCTTAGTAGCGCCTTAAGTGACGAATAACTAAAAGCCGATAAAGACCGACTCAAGCACATTTTTTAATCTCCCAAATCCGATCCTTTGATCTTTAACCAGTCTCTACTGTCCCATTTACGAGGTATTTCGGTTCAAGTGTTGCTGAATTATTGATGTGCTGTAAAGCAGTATTGGTGTCGCCGTTTCAGATGCCTGTCAGAATTAGACGCGTTGAATTGATCCTGATGGTAGACGCTTCAATTATAATTTATTATGCAGGGACAGGTGGGTTGAATAAGTAAATAATGAAAAGAGTTAAGTGTGCGACCTTGTGGCTCATTCTATTGTTTGAAAATTTAAAGTAAGAATGACATATTCAAAAGTTTTAATAAAAGTGACAGCAGATGAGATTTTCAATAAAAAATAATTCGTGGCATTAAAGGGTTGTTAAAGTATTATTTTGCTTTTCTTTTAGTAATTTTTGCTTTTTTTTTACCGGTTCATAAGTTTCATTCGTGAAAAGGTAACAAACAGACAGAGATACTTTCGCATTTATTTATAATATTAAAGTGTGGATTCTCAGAAGAACAGTCTACAAAATTAATATAAATAATATTATGTCGGTCATAAACCTAGTTTCCTATTCTAATTAAATTACTGGCACAAAGAATTTGGCACAAAATGCTATATTTCATGGAAGATAATTTTATGTGCATAAACTAGAATGTTACGGCACGAAACTTAAAATACAATATAAAGTTTTCTTAGCATTTCCTAAGTTACGAGTTGGCAACTTTTCACGTAACTTTTCACTTACAAAAAGTAAAAATAAAAGCAGAAATTCTCAAATTTTCCTCTCAACAAGAAAAAATACGACCACATTTTGATAAGTCCCCCAATATTGTATTACGTTACAAATGTCCGTCTCTCTGTAAACGCAAAGGGAAGTCGAATTAAAAAATAAGACATCCGCCATTTTGGTTGAATATTAGTTTTTACGAGGCGCTCAAATCTTTGGTGTATTCCGTCGTAACTGTGGCCTGTCTTCGCCCGGGGCAGTCGCCTACAAACGTTGGTATTATTGTAACATTTTCATATTTTTACACAGCCTTCATGTTATTTGAACACGTTTCATTGTTTGGATTTTAAATTGTTTTCTTTTAGTAAAATGTTGTAGGATCGTATTGTAATTTTAGAGAAATATGAAACGCGCTGACATTTAAGAACTTTTTTAAAAGAAAACCTTATTGATACTGACCCATAGTTTATTATTAAGACTTCAGACATAAAGGAGATGGCGGGACGAACTTGACTCCTATCTGAAGGATTTGTCCCAGACGGCAAAAGACGGGGATAATTGAAGAAACGAAGGGAGGTCTGCCCTGCAGCCGCAGAGCGTGTAGTGTGACGCTACACAGGCTAATTTTAATAGACATAAACGCTACCAGGGAGGGTGGTCTGAAGCCAAACAAAAGCTATAAAAAAACTGTAATAATTGCTAAATTCCCCAGTTCCGGTGTAGAATTTCTTCCAAGACCGGATGTAAACTCAATATTATGTTATGCTTGGGTTTCGTAATTCAATGTAGTATATTAATTGCTTTTAAGTAATTAATGAAGTTCCCGAAATTAACCCTTAACGTGGCTTGGGATCGTTACATTATATGGATATAAACCGATCTTAAACGTACGGTGATCCTGTTTCCTCCTACATTATATTAACAACTTAAACACGTGGAGAGCAAAATATACAGCATGTAGCAGAATCCCTATTGTTCCTGTGAGCTACGTTATCAGAATCGATATTCATAACAACTCATTTGGAAACACTCTTCAATAAAAATTACTAGTCAACTTCGGATCCAAGTTGGCAGAAGCAAAGATAATCTCCAAAAACTGGTTCACAGTCGGTTTAGACGTCCAGTGAATGCGGCGTCACTCCGCTAACAATGGCTCACCTTCTATCTTGTACCGCGTGCCCAGTCACCCGCACGCGTGAGGAGCTAATGGCCACCAACCCGCAATGCAGTGCGCGTTGCGGAACACTGGACCATCAACTCGCTAAGAAGAAGAATACCGTCTCAATTGGTATAAACCTGCCTTTAAGTATGAAAATTTACGTCAAACATAACCAGCCCATTACTGTCCCACTGCTGGGCAAAACAAAACATGGAAACAAACAAACATGCCAAACATGGTTTCAAATAAAACCTCATAATTTAAGTTATCGTATAATTCGTATAAAGCTGAATCTACGCTTGTAACGTATTAACAAAAATGATAATGAATTAATAATACGCGTGGAAGCCGATTTTGCGGATCAATTAAACCAATACACTTTCACCCACTCGACCCGTAATAAACAAGATAAATCCTACTTTTTTCCTCGTAAAGTATCGTAAATAAAACGCGTGGGCCTTACATTACCACATGTGGGAATTAACTCGTACGTGCATTAATAAGAGCACTGGTCTTAGCCCGATAATCTGGGGTAGTCGGTTTCATTAACTAAGTGGAGTGAAGGGGGGAACGGATCCAGGTGGGGTATTTGAGACCGCAAGCCGCAGAGAGAGGGTTCTATTTTTACCTAAGTATGTAGAGAGATAATATGTTTGCAGACTTGCAGCTAATTTTATGAATCTTATTTTGGTACTGTTTTGCTAACATGCATACTAAATATTTATTATTGTTTTGTACTTTTTTATTGTATTTTTACTTGTATATCATGTGTCTTGTTTTTTTGTACAATAATTCGTAAACTGCATATAAGGAGATGTTACTTTATTATTATTAAGCTTGGACGAATGAAAAGAACGGACGTAATTTCGCTAAGAAAAGATTTGATGCACTGCAATGGCGGCGGCGTAAGTATATGTGCGTGAATGAAGTGTTGTCATGTGAAACAAAATTTCCCCATTTTTTAACACTAGGTAAAAATGCTTTGAAAACCTAGACAGTTACATTTTCTAGATGTTAACGTGATAGGCCTCCTTTGCCTTACATGCGTATATTTGAAGCAAAGTTAAGGCTCATCGCTTGAGGCCGCCACCGTACTGTTTTTTTTTTGTATTTCTGACCTACTTAGGATTTTATTATACTTGAGACGTAATTTTGTGTTTTGCGTAAATAACTTTGTATTGTTAAACAATACTGATATTAACGCCCTTTTCACATAAAACAGTAATTTAAAACCAAAAGGAATCCAAGGTTATCTAGAAAAAAAAATGATTTATTAGCGTAAAATGTCAAATGATGACAATGATGATTTCAATTTCTCACTAGGGAAAATAACTTTTTTTTTTCACTTTCCGCCGTGACCGTCTGCACACTGGGCATGGTTGCAGCTTGTGGCTGGAAATTTGATTTAGTAGAATTAAAAACAATAACTGAAAAATAAATTCACGCACCAGACGTTATGCTTCACCTTTAAATTAAACTACAATAAAAACACAGTGAATAATATTAAAATATTTAATATATACCTACTCATTCAGTGGTTTTGGAACTGTTCCTTTCTAACTAACGGCAAATTGTTCGTAGAACAAAACGGAATCGAACTGTTTTGATGTATTTTTTTATATTTTTGCTTATTTCTCAGGGAATAAACATGAAAATAAAAATCTGTTGCACAATGTTGAATCTAGAAATATACAAGATAACCCTAAAAATAAAGGTATTAAGGTGGATGCACTTGTATTACCCACTAACTACAACTCACGCTGGTTAAGAAGTTTTACGCGTACTGTACTGGATTGGTTAATTTTTTGGTAATGAACGAGGAACAACACGAAGTAGTCCTCCTTTAGTTTTGTAAAAGTCACCAGTGTTAAAATGGACACTACAAATCACACTAGATTTGGATAGACTCCAATCATTTTCCCCTCTACACTCTCTTATCAATTCAATTCTTCATTTCCTATAGGAAACCTAAAAGATGGATAGGTATATAATATATTTAGTAACATAATAATTATCTAATTATCTGAAGAAATGGAATTTAATGCAAAAAATAACAATGTCCCATACTTTCGGGTAAATTTCCCTTTAAATAATTGACAACACCGGTCTTGTAGTCGATGGTTTGTGTTCCAAAAAAAGTGCAGATTTGTTTATTGACAAAAATGTGGTAAATAAGTGATAAATTACTCACGTACCTATGAAAGGTAATCCCTTGACACTTTTTAGGGTTCCGAAGTCCTACAAGGAACCCTTATAGTTTCGTCATGTCCGTCCGTCTGTCCGTCTGTCCGTCTGTCCTAATCCTTTACAGCTTAATAACTTCTACAGTTATAAACATAAGTAAATGAAATTTTGTTAAAAAATAGTCGACATATAGATCTCAATTTTAAAAGAATAGTTTTTCCGTATTTTAGGGGTGGTGTCCATACATGTGAAATGGAGAAAAAAAATTTTTTTTCGCTGCACCCCCTCGTGTGGGATATCATTGAATAGGTCTACTAAAATGAAGGTAATGTTTGATACACCACTTTTTTATCAGGTGTACCATCTGCGAAATATAGCCCGCCAAAGTGGCTTGCAATGTGTCCCCCCCCCCTGCCATTTCTAAACTATGCAATGTAGAAACTTATAATCTTCCACATTGATAGACCTTTGTGAAAACTCTCTTTTAAAATTATTTCGAGTATAATGTGATTATAATTTTTTGAGTTATAGAGAGAAAACTGAAAAATACTTAAAACGTCCTAGTACAAAGGTCATTGACCTTAGAGAAAAATTATCATAGCAAATAATGCTCCTTTAGCTACTTTCTATTTGAAAAAATCACAAAAAGTAACTTTGAAATGACAAACGTCTTAAATTTGGCTTCTTGAATTTATCGCTAGATGGCGCTACTAACAACACGCTCTGAGTCGCGAATGCTGTCGATTATTGCAAAAACTAAAATAGCCATGATTAATATTCGATTTGATTCGTTTGTAATTACACCTACTTAAGGAACCCTATAATACTGAGCATGGCCCGACATGCTCTTGGCCGGTTTTTTCTTTGTAGCACTGTTGTTTCGACAGCATTTTACAACCCACTACGGCATATTTTTATTTAATTTTTGACACTACGACAACGACTTCTGTCACACGAGATTGGTTGCGTAATGGCGGCTGTCTGGCATACTATGGGTGTGAATGTGTGCGTACCAGCTCGTACGACAAGCGAGCTGGCGTACTATGGGTGCCTCACTTATTGTTTAGCTGGATTAAGTCCGTTCTTTTTATTCGTCCAAGTTATTAAGGTTGACGTTTATGATTTTTAAATGCCTCGATTGAGCGTGCGATACGGGCTGCTTCTAAACGGTTATTTTTGTCTTGGAATCTGTCAAAATTACCTATTGGTACCGGGAAATCCTAGTGTGGGTAACCGGGTAACACATATCCTTATGAGCTGGTTATATTAAAGAGCAGTTAAAGAGCAGCAAATTAAACTCATGAACAAAATCATAGAACGGTTTTTTTGATGGGTTACTTTATGTAATACTAGCCTATGCCCGCGGCTTTTTTTTCCATCTCTTTATTTTAATCCAGGACATGGTCTATCTATGTGCCAAATTTCATCCAAATCAGTCCAGTAGTTTTCGCGTGATGCTCGAATAAACAAACAGACAATTACAGTTTTGTAATAGTTAGGATTAGGATTTGCCATACGAGTTGGGAATCTGGAAGTCTCGCATTCAATCCATTTATCTTCTGTGAGATTGTTGATACAAATTTTGAAAACGTTTTTAAAGGTTGTGGTACTACACATCATGAAACTGCACTGAACTGCTTGCCTGTGCCTATCTTTTCTTTCTTAATATATATAAATCTCGTGTCACAATGTTTGTCCTCAATGGACTCCTAAACCACTTAACCGATTATAATAAAATTCGCACACCATGTGGAGTTCGATCCAACTTGAGAGATAGGACAGTTTAAATCTCAAATTATAGTCGCAATTTTAATTTATTGCTAATTATTTGTCTGTTATTATTTGACAGTCACAATTATCTGTTAACTCCAAATGATTCTAACAGATGTCGATACCTTTCGACTGGGTTGAGTAAGTAATGAATAGATGGCGCTGCTATGGTAAATCTACGAACGTGTCATATAAGCTACATTTTAACAGCATAATTACCACGTGTTGTTGACGCTATAAAATTAATTAAATTTATTTTGTAGTGAACGAAATACCGTATAATTGAATAGTACAAAGGCACTGCTTATTTCTATAAGAAATTTCTTCCAGCAGACCTGCGAGAGGTAAATTTGATCTCCAAAACTGATAGATGATAGATTTTAATGATATTTTTTGTGTAGGTACGTTCGAGTCCGGGTCCCTGCAGGGTTTGAATTAACAAATGGACCCGGTAGGTGGCGCTGCAGTCGTTGTGTCACCAAATTTGATTTGCTGAACAATTGATAACATGGGACGGGACATGGGACGGACGGGACAGGACATGTGACATGGGGGACGGGATATGGGACGGGACGGGACGGGACATGTGACATGGGGGACGGGACATGTGACATGGGGGGCGGGACATGGGACGGGACGGGACATGGGAAGGGACATGGGCCGGGACGGGACATGGGACATGAGACGGGACGGGACGGGACATGTGACATGGGGGACGGGACATGGGACGAGACGGGACTTGAGAAGGGACATGGGCCGGGACGGGACATGGTACATGAGACGGGACATTGGACATGGGACGGGATGGGACATTTAACATGGGACGGGACTGGACATGGGGTGAGATAGTGGGATAGTGACTGGACTGGACTGGACTGGACGGTCCGAATAAAAGGATGGATGGATGGATGGATGGAACTGGACTGGACTGGACTGAATTAACAGGATCCGTCACGTGGGTTAGCAGAATTTAACGCGAGTGAAGCCGCGAATATTTATTTCTTCTGTACATCTGATTGTCGCCTAACTCCTCCTAAACAGCTGAACCGATTTGGATGAATTTTTTTGTGAATATTTCAATGGTTTCCTGGATGGTGTGAAAACACAATTGGATCCGGTAGGTGGCCCTTCTGTCTGTATGTCACTGATCTTCTCCTAAATGGCAGGGACGATTTTAATTATATGTGGCGCTGCTTTTCCGGGCAGGACGACGTCTGCCGGGTCCGCTAGTTACATCTATATAAATAAAAATCATTTGCAGCATGTATGAAAGATTATCACTTGAGAACGGCTCGACCGATTGGGCAGATGTTTTTTGTCTGTTCGTAATTTTCACGACAAGGTTTGTATGAAAGAAAACTTTTAGAAAGAAAAAAAATGCACCGGTGCGAAGCCGTGGGGTTACTTTTTACATAAAAATGTTTTGGTTGAAAATGTTTGAATATCGGTTTGACTAAAATTAAATCATCGTACTGTACTTATTACAGCCAAAAATATTTGTAACCAAATTTATTAATTACAGTGTCTTCAACCCGTATTATTTCTAGTAGAATGTAAGTACCAAATATTTCTGATAGGCTTACTGTTATTTGTAAGCCGATGAGCGGCCATGTTGGAATATTGCTGGCAAAACAAACCATCTGTTCCACGGAACAAGGAACATTGACTTATATTTTGGAAGGTATTTCTTGAAATAGGGAAGGGATGATGGGTTTCATTTTACATATTGTCCCAGTTTCAATTGACCCGTGGATGCGATTGGAACTAGCCTGGGGTGGGTGCCTTGTGGTTCCAGTCATACAAACGAGGAGGCCTATGCCCCACGGGCAATAACTCTTCTTTGGCCCGGTGGATCTTATTGCCCGTGGCGAATATTCTAGCACGGAAGGGCCTCGATCAGGGCCAATGGGGGCGTGACCGTGTGACTCCACGTGTCCCTCTGAAGTTAGCAGAAGGCACAGTGGAGGATAAGGGAGAAAGAAGAAAATCTCTATAAAAAATTACGGGAGGATAGGCCCTGCGGGCGGCGGACTCGAGGTAGTCTGCTGCCTGGCGTAGCTGGTGTGGCTGGTTTTGCTGGCGTGGCTGGCAATGCTAGCGTGGCAAGCGTGGCTGGCGTGACCGGCGTGGCCGTGACATCGGCGTGTTCGCTGCGTCATGGCAGAGCCCGTAAGGTGGCGCGCAGCGTTCCGTGTGCGCAGCCGGGGAGCATACGGCTGACGTTTGGCCGCACGGTGTGAAGGGGCTTGCCTGCTTGTGGCGGGCCGGGACCTGTCGCGGGTGGTTGTGCGAATACAGAAGGTTCCCACGCCCCCGGCCAAAGATAGCCGAAGGAATACCGTGGTGGTTTTAGTCGGTAAGCGTCCGACAATGGCTCCGCCGTCCCCGGGCGGAGTACGTTCATATGGATTTCCACACGGTAAAAAAAGGAGGCCTATGCCCCACCTTCCTATTTCTGCTGCCGAACAGTGATGCTTGCATTGCTGTGTTTCGGTGTGAACGGTACGGGTGCCGGTGACATTACAATCACGTAAGTATTTCCATCTTCATGTCTCAGTTTGGCGAAAGGGACTTGCAAAACTATTTAGGCAACAGCCTAGGTGGTATTGCAGTTGTTATGAGCAAAGGTAACCGCTTAACATCAGGTGGACCTTAAGCTCGTAACGGCATCCTGTAAGTACCTACCATAAAAACACATCGAAATTTTTATAATTTATTAATTGTAATTCTCATTTTTTTCTTGTTCTCAGGTAAATACATACGGTGTGCACATTGGTTCGCGGAACTCTATCCTATGATGAGGAGAAGGAGTAAGTTTTTGGTTTTTACATAAAACAAAGTTTACTACACTGAATAAAACCAATATTTTATAATCAATATAACACGTTTTGTTAATTAACTCACGCTTTTAATTAAATCCTGTATCCAGCCTTTATCTCGTGTGGTCATGGGTAGGTCACGGTTTGTGTACCTACGACGTACGACGCAGAATTATTAACGGTCAGAAAAAATTAAAATACAACACAAAGATATAAATTGTGGATAGAAAAAATTGCTCACGAGCAGGATTCGAACCTGCGACTCCTGGCTCAGTACTCCAGTGTTTTAGCCACTAAGCTACCGTGAACACTGCTCGTGGTATCGAATTTAACTTCCACTTACTACGCCTTTGGGTGACGTCAGCAACATCTTATTAAGAAACAGTGTTCCTTAACCGACTCGACTAACTTTGCAGTTAATTCAAAATCGTATAGATTTGCCTACCCTTACTAATTATTTTATTATTTGATTAGATTTTTTCTTTCCACAATTTATATCTTTAGATTTAGCTTCGCATACGTAAATTTATGCGTTAAAAATAATAAAATAAATGCAAATAGGTACCATAAAAAATAAACGTGCCAAGTGGATGAGAATTTCGATACCACGAGCAGTGTTCACGGAAGCTTAGTGGCTAAAGCAATGGCGTACTGAGCCAGGAGTCGCAGGTTCGAATCCTGCTCGTGAGCGAATTTTTCTTTCCACAATTTAAATCGTAAAATGATATTATCATCACGTTGGTTACCAGATGGCAGCACTCAATTTTGGACTAGAACATCAATTTAAGGTCATGGTGAACACGACTGAAATTTTTGTGGAATGCAAATAAATAAATAATATGACTTTCATAATTATGAACATCTTGGGGATAGCATTTGTTGCACAGGCTCCCATCCAATTCATGCCACCCTTTCACAGTTCATTGCTGAAAATAAGCATTTCCCAAGTTAGTAACCCAACAACACTTAGGATCAGAACCCTTCGCGTCGCATATTTTCTTTCACTAATTCTAACGTGTTTTCTATTACCATCATCTACCAAATTCGTTGAATGAATGAATGAATGATATATTTATTTGCAAGAACATAGGTAACATTGAGTTCGTCTAAAGTTAAAATTGGGTATCACTACATTCGACATTTCAGTCGTGCAAATATTTTGATTTTCAATTAATTGTACATCATTTTTAAAAATAAATCAAAATTTAAATAAAAATTAACATGCAATAAAATAATTTCCTTACAATTTCATTATGCGAATCAATAATCAAAAATAAATAAATTATATACCTACCTATGTAAATTTCCATCAATTAAATTACAAAGTCAATAAATTAAATACATTTTCGTCAATTTACATTATACAAATCAATAAATAACTGAAATAATTAAAATTTATTTTAAAATAAAAACATGTCAATCCATCATTAATAAATTTAAAATTTGCTTCAGTGGATTGGAAAAAATTTGAATTCAAAGTAATCATCAACTGAGTAAAAACATCTCTCACACAACCAGTTATATAGTTTTTTATTAAATTCTAAGTCTGTTACGTTTCTAAATTCATTCGGCAATTTATTATATATTTTAATTGCCATCGTATAACAATTTTTATCACATATTTTGAGCCTATTTCGTGGTACTACAAGCGGTTTTTGTACAATTTTTCGTCTAAATATAGCATTTTCGTTACCCCGAATGGGTAGAATGTATCGAGTTAAAGTTTACCGATGACGGTATAAGGCCAAGGTGAGATAAGGGAAGAGCGTATTACCATAATTTTCATAACAACACAATCTCCATACACGGTGCAAACATATCAACACATACTTCCCAACTTTTTCAATTCCCCTTCGATTATCAAGTCATCTTCCTCCTGATCCCCAATACCAATATACCAATTTCCAATACATTGGCCAAACTTGGCGCCATAATACGCCGCATATCCATTGCGGGCCCGCGGCGCCAATTCATCGGAACGGCCGAACTTACGGAGCGAGCGATACAAAAGTGACGCCGTAATCCCCGGCCCGGCCAATAAGGCAATAAGGCCATGCCCCGCTGCAATACCGATCGCTGTTTACTATAAGGATGACGTCACAGGCTATTGAGGAGCGAAACTGTCGCGTTCTTTTGTCGCAAGTTTCTGTTTATTGGGACATTTTGGGATTGTGTCGAAATAAGTTTTGGGGAATTTTTTGCTGGTCTGTTTTTGTGCGTATTTTTTTTTGTAGAAGCTGTGATGACGACTTGTCCAGTCTTACATTTTCACTCTTCAATCAAAAGTTATTAGCTATTTTTTCAAGGAAATTGAAATTAGTGCGTGCCAATTTAAAATAAGAACTTTTGAAGTGTGAGTAAAGTAAACGAAAAATATGTCTCAAAAGTAGATTCAGGCACTCCAAAATTTCTTCAAACTGGCAGTTCCCACTTAACCTTACGGTCGTTAACGAACACGTACAAACATAATTATTATAATGAGTAATTATGAAGTCCGGGCATGTTCATCTCATCTAGAATAATGGGGGTCCCTTCTAATGTTACTCCAGCACTCGCGCACTTCTTGTTCACTAATACCTCAACATTTTGTAGCTGTTTGCGCCACATTTAAATCACCTGGCCATAATAGAAAGGTCTAACTTAATATCAGCCATTTAATAAAGGCCCAAAACTCTTCATAAAATCAGTAAATTGTTCACGTTTTCAGTATAGTAGCAAAAGCTTTAAATAATGATGTTCTTGGTATGTAAATTTTCGTCTCGTGGAAGCCAGTAACGTAAGTTTTGTGGGCAGTTTATTAAGGCCTGAAGTCCTTAGCGAAATGGTCTCACGCTCCTCTCAATATTCATTAAAGTTGACATAATAGACGTAGTAAAGTTCTGGAGTGGCGACCGCGTACTGGAAGACGCAGCGTGGGTAGGCCCCCCACAAGGTGGACCGACGACCTGGTGAAGGTCGCAGGAATCCGCTGGATGCGGAAGGCACAGGACCGGTCGTTGTGGCGATGTTTGGGGGAGGCCTATGTCCAGCAGTGGACGTCTTTCGGCTGAAATGATGATGATGATGATGAATAGGCGTACGCCGTATACGCTACGATATGAAACCTAGATCGTGTTAATTCAAGTCCAATGTCGAAGGTTCATAAAGTTACTAAAAGAACTTCATAAGGCCCAAATAAACGTACCAATTTTTGTATCTGAATTATACGCGGCGTAAGATATTATTCATTTGTACTTCTGATGGGTTTTCCTTGTCATATGATACGTATCCATTAAGCGTATCTCGTTTCGTTTTTAAGACCATTTTAATATTTCAGCAGGAAAATAGTAATATACACATATTGGCAGGATATACGCATGCAATAACCACCCTGTGTGGCCGCGCGGACAGAATTCATGCAATAAATCAACCAATGACGTACAAGCGTGGCGCATGTGTAGATCGCACTACACTACACGTTTTCATTTCATTCATTCTGTAATAATTTTAGCGCGGATAGTGGTATCGTCCAGCGTCCAACCAAGCTTAGGATTTATGTGTTCATAGGCTGTATTGCGCTTTAAACGTTGATGTTGATTTGTGGATGTGTGCAGATTCAATATGTGCCGGATAACAATGGTATCCGCTGTCGAAAATGTGTTAGGTTATGCATTAAACTTTTGTTTTATGGCGCAGCGAATACAAAAAGTGGAGAATAGCTTTTAGCATAGCGGTATGATGAATTTTTCAATGGAATCTACGCAATACTGAATAACAAAACGAACTTTTATTTTTTAAATGAATTTCTTATGTATCCTTTTGATGCTTGACCCATACAAGGCGACTAGGCGGTGTTTTCATGGGGAATGCCCCCCTAATCACTTAACACAACACCGACGTAATCTGGATGGCTTATTGGTATTGGTATAACGGGCCATTTTCCGCAACTCCACGCTCGGCGTGTTTTTTGCGTGTGGTCTCTCTCTGGATAGCTTATTCACCATACGAGTTTCTGGTCCTAAAAAAACATCAAAATTTTCCCCCACGGCAAGTGCAATGAAAATAAATCCGTGTACCAAAGAGTAAAGTCGAGCGATCGGTGATATTTGCACAGATTTTCAAATAGATACCCTGGTATTACTAGCCAGGAAGTAAGGATAGTACATATTGAAGGTTTTATTGCACTGAATTTCTCTTACTAACATTTTCGCAGAGGTAAACGGAAATTTCGAATGTTTTCGTGATTTTACGACAGAGATAGGAAGCATTGCCTGTGAGTTAAATACTTTACTAACAGGGTTATTTCTATATAAAAAACAGCTGTTCCACACATAACTGGATACCTATCTCAGTCACAATGTAAGGAAGAGCAGATTTTTTTCTTTCACGATTTTGGAGCTGGGTCCTATAGTAAAAGTTGTACAGAATGATGACCAGAGTGTTTTTGGTATATAACAAATATTAATACAATACAAATACTCTATAACCTAACCTAACCCTGTATACTACCAAGACCAACATGTTACTCGAGCATGGTGATAATGGCAACAGGACTTTGTGGCTTAAACCTTCTTCGGCATTCATTTCATTTCATTTAAAACTTTCCTGCTAACATGCTCCCCAGTCCTCCTCATCACATGTCCATACAACGATAGTCTGTTGATACTTAAATTTACTGTCATTGGTGCTACTTTCAGACTCCCTCTCACATACTCATTCCTTATCCTATCCATTCTCGTTACACCACACATTCCTCTTAACATTCTCATCTCAGCGGCATGCAGTTTCATTCACTCCTTTCATATTACTTTATTTCTGTATTCACTCAAAAACCGTTCATCCGGCTGCATACAACACTACCCTCATTTATTGAAACACCTAATTGTTAACCTAATGATTATTTGTTATCCTATCATTAATTATTGAAGCATTGGAACTAATGTAATTAACAAAACAGGTAGCCCGGTAATATCCCCTGACGTTCCCCGGTATCGTGCAGGGCAGGGCAATCTGGGTCAGCGGGCACATAACGTGCCAATTGTGGATACAATGAAAGAAAGTGAATGATGGTGTGAATGCTTTTTTATGCCAATTTTTTTTTTTTTTTTGCTTTGTTGTCGATATTTTTTAATTGTGTTTTTTCATTCGTTAAACTGATTTGGGCGGTAATTTATACATATTGTACACGAGAAGCAACATATTATAGAAAGGTAAACACTAATAAGAAAAATTTGCAATTTAATTTCTGCTGTGGGCTAATACCGGATAAAAGCGATAACCCTTCCGTCTTCCAAAAGCTAATTATGGCAATACATCGACCATATGGCAAATCGTGATAATGGCTCAATGACGTCATAGAGGTCTATTGGAGATAGGTCATTATGCCACTTTTAGGCAGGTTTTGGACAGGTTTACAGGTGATGAGATAATGTTGAATTTTTGGCCTAAGACAACCTTCATATATTTCCCTGAATCTTTTCAATATTGCTGTCTTAAGGCACGCGTCCACCTATCAGTATCGTACGCATCGGACAGACCGGATTGAATACAAAAATGCGGATAACGTGTTCGGCATCCGAATGTCAATATTGAAAATCCGATTACTCATAGAAATTCGTCGGCAATCCGTACTCTGCGGATAGGTGGACGCACGTCACTATCGGCCAAAATTAATATCCAATCTATCAACGATTTACCTTACTACAGATGGAAATTTGACATATTTTGTATGGAGCTTATGTCAAATTCCTATCTCTAGTAGGGCAAATCGTGGATAGATTGGGATATTAATTTTGGCCGTAAACGGATCTGTTTATGCGATCCGTCAGATGCGTACGATGATGATAGCATTGAATATATACTAACTAACGACAAGAAGCGACACTTAAGCATGTGTGCTCGTAAAATTGTTCGCGGCTATGTGTGCGGGTCGGGGCCAGCGCGGGGGCCGCGCGCGGTGCGCGGCGTGTAGAACGGGCAGTCTCTCGGCTGCCTCAGCCAATATATTGCATGTACACGCGCTCCCTCAAGGTCACCGGCGAGCGAGCTCACACGTACAGGGGAGTGTCACCGCTGTGACGATAGGTCGACGCGTGCCTTTACTAAACATTATACTATCCAGTAAATTCCCACCCGTCTCGGTTATAACTTGTTTACAATATAATTGTTTGCTGATAACATTGAATATATTAAACTAACTTTGTAACAACACTCGCCAGCTGCTGTGAAGTACGAAAACACAATAAACTTACAGTTAACTTTAACTTAATCGATATTCTGAGAGCCTTCACTTGAGATATATGGCTTGATGGCTCTCGGCAAAACATTTTAGAAATAGGTACGACGAAATAAGCTTAAATATAGCATAATAATAATAATAAAGGTTTTCGAAATAAATGGCGATGAAAATAGTTTTTCTTGGTAATATAATACGTGACTAGGTTTAAATTTAAAGTTTTTTTATATTGGACCTTAAATGCTCACGATTTAAATGGAATCTCCAAATATTTTTTGATGATTGAAAATATTTATTGTGTAAGGGTGATGTGACCGAAAGGTGTCCTTGTGGCACACCTCGTTTTTCTATGACAATGTCGAATAAACCATTAGATATCGCTCTATATTTCTTTGAGAAGCAATCAACTGGACTGTGTTCGATATGGAAAAAGTGTCGTTTACAAGTCGTCGATATTAATCAACTGTCGCTTATGACGCGGTGTGACCCTCAAGCTATGCCCCACCTTTTATTCTGTCCTTTGTGCCCCAACACCTGCACCTTGAGCGACCTCTGCGCTGCCACCTTCGATTAAACAAACTAAAGGCTGCCACTGATAACGCCATAGAAGTTTTGGGCTTGCCAAGTCTAGCAAATTTTTTGTCTTACCACTGATACGAAGAAAAAGAACAGCCGCTCCTTGTAACCACTGAACCACAGATAACGGAATATAAGGAGATCGGGTAAGCCGCCTAGTTAGCATGGAGTCCGAGTGTCGCAAGCTCAACTTACGCACACAACACAAGAAACGCATCAATAAATCACAACAAACAGCACGCACACATAATATAAAACATGCACACTTGTATCCTTACGGCATTTTGGAAATAAAATAAAGTCTTCTCTCCAACTAGTGCGCGTACTCACTCGGGTGCAAGTGACGGTGAACTAGCGGCAGTGTATGCCCGCTGTGCATACAACGGCCAGCCTTCGTGTCCTCTCTCTAGTATTCTGTTGCTCTGAGCACTGAACCATTGAGACAGAAAATAAGAATAAGTGCCAGACCAAGTGCATTACTCTGTCATCCACATTTCACGAGTCTTGGTGTTCACAAGATGGTCATAAAAACAAAACAAAACAACAATAATAATGGTCATAATCTGGTTTATATTCAGTGCACGCATTCTAAGATATGGTGGGTGCAATAACTAGGCAGTTTGCAATGTGTCCCTTGCTTTCATGACACAATGGCTTGGAGAAATGTAAGGATGAGGCGAAATGCGGAAGATAAAAAATATTAAAGTTTTTAACAAAAAAATTCACCGACAAAAACAGAAACTGAAAAGCGAAAAATAAAATAAAGCTTTATAGTCATTTCATTTAATTTAATTTATTTTGTAAAAATGTGGTAAATACAGGTGGTAGGGGGTACTAAGATTAGTTCGACACATCATAAGTCTTAATTTATTTATTTATTTATTTAAACTTCATGCAACATGTGTACATAGGCGGACTTAATGCCTTAGGCATTCTCTCCCAGTCAACCTTAGGGTGATACAGAGATGACAATAATTAATTAATTATTATTAATTAATTAATAATTAATAATAATTAATTAATAATTAATAATTATTAATTATTATTCTTCGAACTAAACTAATGTAAATAACAAATTATAAGTCGGCGCCAAACAAACAAGCAGAGTGCGTGCGAGTTGCAAGTGGTCGAGCGAAGAACGCATTTTAGGAAAGTTATTGTGTATCGTTGAAAATTTCACGTTGTACCTATTTGATTTTATTTTGTTTTTATTATTTCTTTAAAGTTATTTAATGATCTTTGTTGATTGTTTTTGTTTTTTTGATTGATTGTTTGTTTGGCGCCAATTCAAAACTAGTTATTTACATTAGTTCGTGGTCGTGGGTTCGATTCCCACAGGACACAAATATTTGTGTGATGAACATAAGTGTTTATGTTGGTCTGGGTGTTTCTTATGTGTTATAAGTATGTATTTACAAAAAAATGTATAAATGTATTATATCCATTGTCTAGTACCCATAGCACTAGCTCTGCTTAGTTTGGGACTAGATGCTGCTATGTAAAAATGTCCCAAAAATATTTATTTATTTAAATTACTGGCCTGCTACATCGGACTCGAAAAAATCGGACCTACGAATCGTAAAATTCAGTTTAGTGCACAAGCGACCTAAGAGTATGAAAACTCATTACAATTACAATAAAACAACTAATAACACAGTAATTTATAGCTGAAAGCGGTCCAATCAGACACTCGTATGACAAGTACAATGGCATGCTTTCATTCAACCACCATTGTGGGTCAGGGGAAACAATACCATTGCCAATAAGATCGAAGTTCATAATAGGGGTGTCGTCCAATTGTTGAAGCTTGAATGGTTTATTTATTTCCAAAGCAATTTTTCTGTATTTCTTATTATAGTTGTTGGTCAAAGGGTTTTGGAAAGTTTTATTGGAAAGTCTAGTTTGGGGATAAAGAACTAGCTATCATATCAAGCTAAACATTTATAGTGATAATTTGTCTAGTTGTGAGTACTTGTGAGTAAGAAAATGTGAGTGTAAAGAGTCGATCAGCAGCCATTTCTCTACTTAAAGACAACCTTTGTGAGTGTCGTAAAACGCGACTCTAATATCCAGTTTTATCCTTATTAACAGCAAAGCAGTAACTCCAATAATAATAGTAAAGTTTGTTTGCCGAAAAGAAATAGTACAGTAGCTTATAGTTTAAATGCTATCGTATAAAGTTGTAGGTACAACAGATATTAGCTTCTGAAGCCGAACTAGGTATAGCCTGTTTTTCAGCATTATCCAATATATTTTTTCTTCACAGATTTGCCTATATATATATGTGATCAGGAACGAAAGGTTAGTTCCAGCAGCCACAACAAAGCCAGCCACGTGTTTTCTTTCGAAGTTCTTCAACAATAGTCAGTCGTATTCTATACCTATCATTTGTTATTAAATTTATTGTAAGCTCTGAAACTATACGATCACCAATCTGCCTGGACAAAGTACCTTATAACAACACTGTTATATGTTTGATCATGTATCGAATATTTCAGTATAACTCATGTTACTATAGGTAATTCTGCAGTGTACAGTCAATCACATATTGATGTGCGAAATAACCAGTATAAGCAGAGCCGGTCTTGTGTGAAAGTTACAGACTAAGGCAGTTCAGTTTATACTGGTTTTAATACCACTGATTGTGGTTGGCCGTACTATACACAGTCCAATAGCATGGGGGACTATTCTTGTATTGTTTTGTCAAATAAATCGATATGGTTCGTGAATGTGAATCGTTAGTCTGTTTCGCTGAGCGGCAGTAATGTGCTGTTTGTTGACATCATAGAGGAAATGAATAAGTATTCCGTGGTTGACATCGCGCGCTGTTATACAAAACGTGAGGTTTGAAACTTGTGTGTGTAGCGTACGTGCATAAAAGTATGACGTTTCTTTAGTTCTTTTCCCGCGGATTACGTCTACGTCTGTACATGCCACAAAATAATGGGCCAGATTTGACATAATATTATGGTAAAATGCTCCGTGTAATCAGGAAAGAATCATGGCGAGTCATTGATTTGTTACAACAATACTAGCCTAGGTATGCCCGAGGCTTCACCCGCGTATTCGGTTTATCACAGAAATACGTTATGCAGGGAGCGCTTTATCTTCCCGGGATAAAAAGTAACCCATAATATGTTAATCTTGGTTATGGTCTATGTGCCAAATTTCATCCAAATCCGTTCAGCCTCTTCTGCGACATTGAAGGACAAATACACATGCATACTTTTGCATGCTTTTGCATTTATAACATTAGTAGGATAATAATGTTAATGGTGTACAATAAAGAATATTCTATCTATCTATCTATCTAGGATGTGTGCGGGTTTTCTCCAAAAAAATACGACAAAGGAGCCACCTCTTTCTCCTCTCCTCCTATTTTCTCCTCTTCCTCTTTTGGGTGGGTGTGATAATAATACCGACCAGTAAGCCTCAAGACTGCATAAACAAAGTTTTGCATGAAACCACAGTCGTAAAATATTGGCGGGGTACAGGGGGTGGATGATGCGTTATGATTGGTCGGCTCAAAGTTCGGTGGTATGATTGGTGCCCCTCGCTGACGGAGTGACATCCCGATTGGCGGCGGGGCGTATGATATGCAGTACTACTGCATATGCTTTGTGACCGCGGGTGTCCGGCTGATCGGTGTCTTGAGGCTTGTTAGTCTGTGGTTAAAAAAAACACGGCGGCGGCAGCCACCATCTATCTGTTCAGCAAGTTTGTTGATTTTATTCACTATTCCTTACGATACCAATGTAAACAGTTCTTAATCTAATACTTTTACACCGTACCTAACTACCTACCCACGATCGGTTCCCATTCTTCTAGTCCATCCAAAGGTTGTCTGGAAGAGATTGCCTTGTGCGATAAGACCGCCCATTGTACTTATTTAATCTTTCTGTCTTTGTCTTTGTTTTCGTTTGGTGTACAATAAAGAAAATAATAAATAAATCAAAAATCACACATCCCGCCAAAAAGCCACTCCACCAATTTGCAAATTCTCAAACAAATTGTGATTACATTTCCATTCTCTCGTGAACATGATATTGTGTTGTAACATGTTTGCTCCAATGGCCGACATTGTGGCGAATCCGTGTTCACCATACATGGCTAGGCTAATTAGATGATTACACTAATTAGAACACGTTTCACGCTGCGGTGACGGAGCCGTCTAACAATAAATAGGGAATTTTATGTGCAAAATTCTGATAAATTAGGTAGGCAATGAGAATTTTTCACAAACTAAAATTATTTTAAACTATCGATCTCTTTTACTAATAGTAACTACAAGAAACGGATGGCCATTAAGTATTCTGTGGCCATGGTATAATAACACCAGGTAGTCTCTTCCCGTGACAGCTAGGTCACGTGATTGCCTCCGTACTACGTCATCGGCCGTGGAGCCAATAGCGGGCTGTTAGCGTGACACTTGTCAGTTTGATGTGCTGCCAATTTGTGAAAATAAATTACCCGAGCAAAATGCATTTTTTCATTTACTTTCTTCTATAAAGAATCACTTTTTAAATAGTAATTTAATATAGTTTCCTTTATTAACTAATTAGATGAATAACACGAGATAACAAATAGTTAGGCTAGTTAGGAATTTATTTTATTTTCATTATGAACAAAAATCTCCTTAAGTATATTGAAGATATCAATCAATGGCAGCACTGATCGTGACCTAGCTTGGAGGCATCGCGCTGTCATTGCGGGAAGAGAATACCTGGTGAAACATCTTATTATACCATGCGGATGGCAACAATTTTGGTGCTGTCAAATTAGACGGAATTAAAATTTCCATTCAAGTTTAGTCGTGATTTCGGAACGTGCCCACTAAAATACCTACTAAGAAATATAACAAGTAAACTAATTTGACAGTCCTAAAATTGTTGCCATCCCTTTCTTGTATCTACTATTAGTAAAAGAGAGCGATAGTTTAAGATATGTTTAGTTCGTGAACAAGAGAATCGACACCAATATCTGTTTTGAAGAGTTGTCAAGCCAATATAAAAAACATAATCAAAATAAACTAAGCTAAGGTTGGTAACACAATGTCAATCCTCGCGATAGCAAATAGGCGACTGTAACCTGTTTCCTTCAGTAGTCGGCCTTTTTAGGGTTCCGTAGTCCTACAAGGAACCCTTATAGTTTCGTCATGTCCGTCCGTCTGTCCTAATCCTTTACAGCTTAAGAACTTCTACAGTTATAAACATAAGTAAATGAAATTTTGCAAAAAAATGGTTTAAATATAGATCTCAATTTTAAAAGAATAAAAAAATCTTGATAACTTATTTTAGGGGTGGCGCCCATACATGTGAAATGGGGATGATTTTTTTTTTTTGCTGCACCCCCTCCTGTGGGATATCATTGAATAGGTCTACTAAAATGAAAGTAATGTTTCATACATAACTTTTTTATCAGGTAAACCATCTGCGAATTACAGTTCGCCAAAGTGGCTTGCAATGTGTCCCCCCCCCTGCCATTTCTAAACTATGCAACGTACAAACTTATAGTCTTCCACATTGATAGACCTATATAAAAACTCTCTTTTAAAATTATTTCGAGTATAATGTGATTATAAATTTTTGAGTTATAGTGAGAAAACTGAAAAATACTTAAGACGTCCTAGTTCATAGGTCATTGACGTTAGAGAAAAATGATCTCAGCAAATAATGCTCCTTTAGTTACTTTCTATTTAATAAAATCACCAAAAGAAACTTTGTGTTATATTGATATGACATGACACACTTCTTAAATTTAGCGCTAGGTGGCGCTGTTTGCAGAAACTAAAATAGCAATGATTAATATTCGATTTGATTCTTTTATAATTAGACCTACTTAAGGAACCCTATAATACTGAGCATGGCCCGACATGCTCTTGGCTGGTTTTTTTTTTTTTCCAAAAAGTAAAAGCCTTCTACATGTCGGAATAATAATAATAATTGAAAAAAACTAAGGTGGAGAAAATGCTTTAAGCTACCCACCTTAGTTCTTACCTGATTTAATTAATACAGAGAGGACAACTAACTGTCGTCTTTTTTTTTTTTTTTTTTTTTTTTATTCTTAACGGGCTTGCGTTTGACCGCCACCTCACCTGATGTTAAGCGATGGTGCGGTCGACGATGGTACACGCTTGCCCAGCAAAAACCTATTCACTCGAGTCTTGAAGACCACCAGATTATATTTCTCGGGAAACACTGACTTCCACTCTTTGGCGGTACGCATGATAAAGCTATTAGCAAACCGGTTCGTGCGTAAGGGTGGAATATCTACCATATAACGGTGGCGCATCGCCGTGCGTCTGGTCGTCCGATAATGGAAAGGGCTTGGGGGAATTAAATTGTGCAATTCCAACGCACACTCGCCGAAATGCATTCGATAAAAAACCGATAGGCTAGCAACTCTGCGCCGATGCTCGAGACTTTGTAGTTTGGCGTCGACCAGCGCATCGTTGCCAACGAGCCTCTTGGCGCGCCTCTCAATCGACTCGAGAGCCGCCAGTTGATATTTAGCCGAACCATCACAGAGATGAGAGCAGTACTCCATACAGGACCGAACTTGTGCTTGGTACAAATTGAGCAGCTGTTCAGGTGTGAAGTACCGCCTCACCTTAGAGAGGATGCCCAGCTTTTTGGCAGCAAGTTGAGCCTTGGACTCTATGTATGAGCCGAAGTTTAGGGTGGATGTTAGTGACACGCCAAGAAGCTCAAGGTGGTCAGTTATCGGCACGGATGCATCACAGAAAGTTGGAGTAAGTTCAAATTGACTCCGTTTAGCAGAAAACAGGCACGCCTGGGTCTTAGCAGCATTGAACTTGACCAAGTTAGCATCACCCCATTCGGAGACAACTTTCAGGGTCAAGTTCAAGCGTTCAACCATGGCCTCTCTAAGAGACTGGATTTGCGTCCGACTCCGTCTGTTCTCATGACCTCTGAAATATAATTAATATTATAAATAAGTGTCATCATAGGTACCTACCTACTACAGAAGCTTCAAAGACGTAGTAAGTTAAAGTCACCCACACCAACCCACGGCTTTCATATCAACTAAACAAATTAACTAAAACAATATGTAGTTTATTAGAAATATTTCGAAGAATAAAATTAGATACTTTCACAAAGAGTTTCAGGAATATGTGGGTAGTATAGTACCTATTAGGGTTTGAATACATTAGGTGTAGCGCGATAATAATGCGAACGCGATTTGAAGATTTTTTATAGGAATACAGATTATTTGATCACAAGGTTTTGCG
The DNA here is from genome assembly GCA_949699075.1 of Asteroscopus sphinx. Lineage (NCBI taxonomy): Eukaryota > Metazoa > Arthropoda > Insecta > Lepidoptera > Noctuidae > Asteroscopus > Asteroscopus sphinx. The sequence continues at coordinate 697,044 of OX453028.1, read as the reverse complement.
TGCAATTAAATAGCCACGGAATGCGAGTGGACAGCACACTATATTTTCCAATCTGGACTATTTGTTACAGATAAAAAACCATAAAGGTGGAACCGAAACTTAGACCTTCCCAAAAACTGAAGTTATCCACATTAAGCATAACCATTATTTTGATTTATAAGTAAGCGCAAACCAAGAAATTATCCTAGCAACGTGTAAAATCCAGCCAAAAACTAATTAAGTTACAAACAGCGTTACTAAACTCTACAATAATTACAGTTTAATCCAGAGCTCTAATTACTGTAGCTTCACCAGGTAAGGTAAGACGCGAACACGTACAAGTCTGAAACCAATTATCTATAAAACAAGACGAAACACATTAATGAATAACGGCTTCTCGAGATGCTGAAGACTAATTGCCACGTGTTGGAATCATTTAGTCGCGCTTCCATTGTCGCGCGTCGCGTCTAGCCGCGCCTTCCCTGTGTGTTTCAGTCCTAATTGCTCCGAGAAATTACAAAGTGAATATATTATATGCAGTGTGTATGCACATTATAGCATTTTGCTACCGTGACACGTGTGGAACTGTTGGACCAATTAATTACCTGCCTAATATTAGAATTTTCAATTAAACCCTCTCTACACTGTTTAGTCGAAGTAATTTATTTTAATTATACCTCTGTTTAGTATTTAGGAGTATGTAATTCAAGTGATTCCTATTTTTTTTTATTTAAACTTTTTATGAAATAGAAGCTTTCCATCCATTCATCCATCCATTTCAGCCGAAATACGTCTACTGCTGGACATAGGCCTCCCCCAAGCATCGCCACAACGACTGGTCCTGCGCCTTCCGCATCCAGCGGATTCCCGCGACCTTCACCAGGTCGTCGGTCCACCTTGTGGGGGGCCTACCCACGCTGCGCCTTCCAGTACGCGGTCGCCACTCCAGAACTTTACTGGCAAACTTTTTTAATAGAAGCTTTATATTTTACAAAATTTTATTATTTTACACACAAATGAAAAGAGTAAGTGAGTATCACTTGATGTTGGGTTACGAAAATACTTCCTACCGTTTTTAAGCTTTGCTTGCTATACCTTGTCAGAAGTTTTATTAGAATTATTAGATAATTTTGATTTATTGAATTGTAACTGAAGTGATTATGTTTCAAACACAATGTAAAAATTGTTTCTGAATAAATAAATTGAATTGAATTGAATTGATAGCAATCAGCAAAAAAAAAAAACAATTCCCCACCGGTTTTTACCACCATTTTCGACGAAGGTTACATTTCAAACAAATGACTCCATTGTCTAAACAATACGCGAGGCAAAGGTACATATTTCTGTCGGAAATCCTTTATTGCTAGCTTAGCTTTACTGTTATAAATAGGTATAAGTTGAACTCGGTAGACTAGGCAACAGCCACTTTCACGCCATCACTGAATAAAACTGACAGTCAAAGAGTTTTATTGAAATACGAGAACGTATTTGAAATACGTCAAAAATTCTAAAAATAAAACTGCGAAAAAGCAACTCAAACTAGGGTCGTGCCAATCATAAATAATTCTGCGGCGGATACCCGGTCTAATTGCTGCGTATCCGTATCCGCAACTTTATCCGCGATTGATTTGTTGTCCGACCCTGAGTGCTCCTGTCCGGCCACATCCGACACTGTCCGGGATTTCATATCAATTGTCCGAAGCTATAAATAATTTTGGCGCGACCGCGATTCCAAACTGATATCGGACGTTTTTTTTTCTGGATAAAAATGTCCGGTGAATGAGCGACTGGTATTTTAATAAAATGGCAACCGTCATAGGATAATGGCCATATATGTTACGTTTAGGTTACATTTATTAGCAAAAAGCTGGTAGACCGGACTGAACCGCAACTTCGGGCCTGAGCCTGAGCCACGATGAAACTTTGATTATGCCTATTGTCATTTGCAATAGTTTGAAAAAGGCTAAATATCGATATTATTAAAACTTTCTGATGAATAATTATTGTAAAAGTACACCAAGAATAATTATCGCATGAAAAATAAATTGATGATCGAATTATATAGTTTCAGAGAACAAAACAAACTGCCAGTGCCACCTACTGCCTGCCTAGGCATGCTTTTACTTTATGTTTTATGTTTTTTTCATTTATTATAAAGAGCAACCAATAAATATTTAGGTTTAACTAAAATATGTACCAGGTATGAAAACCGATCGTCCTGTGACCTCGCGCCTCGTCTCTAATGTATTCGACCGCATTCTGCATCGCGACCGGTTCAGGGCCGGTCAGGCGCCCAATATCCCAGGCTTTTAGATTATGACGAAAGCCGAAGGCCGAACATTTGCTGAGTGAAGTTTTGCATAACTTTTCCTGCCGAATCGGTTATTATGCAGATATTATAGAGCAGGCTATTTCTAAAATGTTGTAATTCTGTAGCCTAATTATTTAAGTATTTTATTATAATTGTCAATAATCCAATTCTAAATCCAGTTTTGGCATTTTTATATTACGAAAATTGGCCTAGGCTGGATAAAAATATGCTCAAATACTATTCGGTTTGAGTATAAAATATCCGTAAAATTTTGGCTTCGGATATTAGTTCCAAATACATACTCACTTTTGCCTAGCATAATTTATCTTTATTTATGCTTGCTGATTCAATAAATGCTACATTTGTAATATAATCGTTTGCTCACCATACCTTCAAGGTAATTCGTGACAGGGCTGGGCAGACAGTAGCCAGTCATAAATCAAAGTGCCCCATTTATCAAATGTTACAAAGCTTAGTATTTGTGTATGTTATTTATTATTTGATGGAATTATAGACTCGAACTTGTCACTTATTTTATCGATGAAGGAAAATATCGAGAGGAATCCTGCACACCTGAGAGTGCTTCATGAAGTCCTTGATGGTGCGTGTAGTCAGTCAATCCACAATAGGCCAGCGTGGAGGACTGAAGTTCTTATTCTGAGAAGAGGTCCGGGCCCATCCGTGGGTCAGGAATGGGCTGATTATACTACAGTTGGAATATTCATGTTTTTAAGTAGAATAATAATATAATTGAGCTATTTTATTAAAGAAGGGTGGATGAATGAGGATACTGTTGTGTTGTTCAGCAAGTAAAGAAAACCAGAACGTTTTTTTTTATTCTGACTTGCACTGCAATAAATTAATAAAAAAATAAAAGTACGTTCTTTTCTATTTTCTTTTAAAAATCGCATGTGTTTTAATAGGGTGCCTTCGCAGATGTGTAGGTACTGCTATTATACACCCACATTTTACCAAATAGTGTGTATTTCTGGACTATCGTCATTTACCAGGCTTACCTATTCTGTACCGTTTTATGGAACTCATGACAAACAGTCAACATCTACAGCCATTATAAGTCACGTTTTACAAAATATAATCGAAAGGACAGACGGTAGACACACGTCTCGTGGCAATAAGAAATGCTTGAAAATAGCCTCTCAGTAGCAGCGAATGTTATCGCTGAAAGATGACACGTGTCGACTATATATAGAATTCTGAATTCCTGTTTATATGTCTGTTTATTTTTATACAATAAATAGTACCTTCAGTTCTGAGGCATTTATATAGAATTTTGGCGTGATAACCAAGTTTGGCGGGAATGGATATTATTGACTTTGCCAGATCCATCCCTTGATAACATAACATAACATCACGCCTGTATTTCTCCGAAGGGGTAGGCAGACGTGTAATAGTACACCCACATTTCGCCAGTTATGTTATCATGTAATAGGGGGCGAGCCTATTGCCATTAACCGGGCACTAGTCCAGACTCCGGGCTGCTACTGAGAATTTCCTAATGAAAAAACCCAATAACACTTTGCCCGACCCGGGAATCGAACCCAGGACCCCATGCTCAGCAGTCGCGCTTGCGACCACTAGACCAACGAGGCAGTTTCCCTTGATGTACCTATGTTATATAATATATTAAACCTATATAAAATGAAATGCAAAAAAATTTTAGGTATCAGGAAGCCGTGGTTATTGAAGAACCCCCATATTATGTAGTCATATTATGTAATGTTGGTATTACTTATAATAAAGATAAAGATCAAGATTTTTATTTGCAAGAAACACTGTTTTTACAAAGATATTAGTGGTTTTTGGCAGGTACATCATGGCTGGCTACATACAATAAGTCTACACGCCGAAGAAATACCGCTAAACAATATAAATCATTAGACAGCGAAACTAACTTAACCCTAAAATGCGGCAGTTTCAATTACTAAGCGTTACGCGTGTAAAGTTTGTAGAAGTTGCTCGCCGCCAACCAATTAGAGGGAAGGAAATTAATTCGGTGACGCAGACGTGATGACAAGTCTGAAGACGACGAAATGAGCGCGGTGTGAGGGTTTGAAACTAGAGTATTCGAATTTGGAACTTGGTTTTGGTAGTTTTATGCCAGTTACAATAAAAAAATAGAGAAGTGGCAATTTTTTTACATACCTAATTAAAGGTCAAATTAATAATTTGTTCTAATTTAAAAAATCTTTCTGTTCATTAACAACATTGGGTTGCTTGAATGATGGAATTTAAATATTGTATCAGTAAACATAATTTTTCATAGGAACAGTGAAACCTACTGCTGATTGAGCAAAGCACACAATAACTAGTGCCCTTTATTTGGGTTGCCAGGCGTCCGGATAAAGCTGAACGTGGTTAGGGTTTTTAAATGCTTGTTCGGCCAAATGGGATGTTGTCCGGTCTGTCCGGGTTTTGTTAGGCTTTCATCTTTGTGCTGCGAATGACTCGCGCGTGTCGCACAACTCTCGTCCTTGATAACCAAATGTCCGGCTAAACTGGCTGTTAAATCTGGCTTTCTGTTTTTTTTAAATATATTATAGGATGGATACCTTATGTCTTACGGTGACTTTCATAAAACGCAGGATCCTTATCCTCAAAGGTTAACTTACACAGAGAAAATCCCTCGGACTCATTCCAATGGTAACCATCAATATGACCTGACTGTACAAAACACATTTCGTAACGAATTTGTATGACACTCCAAATTCGGCACCTACAAGGGAAAATAGGAAATACTACAGAAGAAAGTATCGAAGTCTCACTCAAACGTGACTGAACGAAGAACCAGATTGTTTCAAAATTTCTCGCTTACGTAGTAGCTGTAGTAGCCTTATGTGGGGGTCTACTCGCGTTCGACGATATTCGATTAATCGTATCGTTCATCCCATAATTAGCTACTCCGGTCAACCATCGTTCCCATATCGCATGCGATGATCGTGTTTTGACGTTTGTTTCTCTGTTCTCTGATCAATTTCATACGACAATGAGCAATAGTCTATCTTTATTGTGCCTTTTTTATGTACCTATCTTTATTGTGTAGGTATCAGTCGGAACGAAAGTTCGTACTTCGTTTTTCGTTTGTCGTTCGTCAAACGCAAGTAGGCTCCCTGCTGCTAGCTGCTTATAAAAGTAGAGTCAAGAGAAAGAGGGAGAGTCTGACAAAGGCTTGTAGTCTTAGTCTAATTTTAAAAATACCATGCCAAAACCAAAGTGGAACAACCTGTTGGGACACCGGTTAAAGTATCCCGAAGGATTATTAACCTCTTGGCTTAGAACGTTACTGGGACATAAGGAACTGGAATATACAGGATGTCAATCGCAGTGCCACATGGAGGATGCCGCATTTATAAATAAATGTTATAATTAAAATCTTTGTCTCCTGTTGTCATCTGCAGCTGCAATGATTGCAAATGGACTGTTTCATTTCATCTTTTGTATGGATGTTTTGAAAATTCGTGTCTGAAAATATATGCACATTCCACATTTGAAAAAAAAACAATACACGAGAAAATACGAGTTCTTTATCGCGCGTCGTATCGAGTGGGTGTTCTGTTGTTTACTGTTGTGTGTGACAAATAATAAGAAAAACGTGGGGAGACGAGAACGTGCCTGATATATGAGTAGGGTAATTTTACAAGCTTATGTGCTACGTCAACCTGCTGACGAGACGTGAAGCCTGATTGCGGTCGATTCCTTTACTGTTTTTGTTTGTTTTGTAGATAAGAAAACTTTTGCTGTTATCTTAAGTTGATTGAAACGCGAAAAGAAGTTTTTCTATTTGTTACTTGTGACTTCTTCGCGACATAACCACAATTTTTTTATGAATCATGACAATGAGATATCCTGAAAGCCGAAGAAGCCATGGAGAAGGGCAGCCGAAACATCACTCGGGTGTCTGTTGGCTGGTTTTCTTGAAAATTTCAATCATGAGCCAATCAATTCAATTATGCATGCATTTGTAAAAAAGAACCTTGATTTTTAGGGTTCCGAAGTCCTACAAAGAACCCTTATAGTTTCGTCATGTCCGTCCGTCTGTCCGTCTGTCCTAATCCTTTACAGCTTAATAACTTCTACAGTTATAAACATAAGTAAATGAAATTTTGTTCAAAAATAGTCAACATATAGATCTCAATTTTAAAAGAATAAAAAAATCGTTTTTACGTATTTTAGGGGTGGCGTCCATACATGTGAAATGGGGATGAAAAAATTTTTTTTCGCTGCACCCTCTCGTGTGGGTTAATATTGAATAGGTCTACTAAAATGAAGGTAATGTTTCATACACCATTTTTTTATCAGGTGTACCATCTGCGAAATATAGCCCGCCAAAGTGGCTTGCAATGTGTCCCCCCCTGCCATTTCTAAACTATGCAACGTAGAAAGTTATAATCTTCCACATTGATAGACCTTTGAAAAAGCTCTCTTTTAAAATTATTTCGAGTATAATGTGATTATAATTTTTTGAGTTATAGAGAGAAAACTGAAAAATACTTAAAACGTCCTAGTTCAAAGTTCATTGATCTTAGAGAAAAATTATCATAGCAAATAATGCTCCTTTAGCTACTTTCTATTTGAAAAAATCACAAAAAGTTACTTTGATATGACACACTTCTTAAATTTGGCTTCTTGAATTTATCGCTAGATGGCGGTACTCACAACACGCTCTGGGTCGCGAATGCTGCCGATTATTGTAAAAACTAAAATAGCCATGATTAATATTCGATTTGATTCGTTTGTAATTACACCTACTTAAGGAACCCTATAATACTGAGCATGGCCCGACATGCTCTTGGCCGGTTTTTTATATTTTTTTTTAGGTTTTCGCGTTCACTACACATTATCATCGCGTGCGTATATTATTTAAATTAGTTTTCCTGACGTTTCGAAAGCTTTGCAGCGTTCGTAGTCACAGGAAGATTAAGATACGATTAGATTTTTTTAAATTAAGAGTAAAATCAACAACTATCCTAATGTCCTAATGAATAGTAAAAACGAATACTTTAATAATTTATTTCTAATTCTAATCAAACATGGTTGATACTGGCTCCAGATCTAATTAATCCAGTTTTGGGCATAGGGCATAAAACTGTACACATTACTGAAGACAATTGACTCCCATACATACATACATACATTATCATTAAAGTCTGTTTTTTCATTCTTGTCTTATTTAATAAATAATCTTGGCATATCTCTTTATTCAAATAACTTGATAAAATATAATTACTAGTTCTGCATACGTAATTAGGTTAAAAATGTTATTTATGGTGTGGAATTGTTAACTTAATGTCTTTTAATAATTATTATTGACGAATTGCATAAAAAAACATCATCATAAACTCAGCCTATCGCAGTCCACTGCTGGACATAGGCCTCTCCCAAGTTGCGCCACAACACTCGGTCCTCTGCATTAAAAATACATGCTAAGATTGTTTACTAAATAAGACAAGAAAGAAAAAACATTACACTCTTTTTTTTTTGGGCAGTCGTGTAAAAGCTAGAGTGTAGGTGTTTTAATTATGTTATGGTGATTTACAATATAATTTAACTATTGTAACACCATTCACCATCGATTCCCGGGTCGGGCAAAGTGTTATCGGATTTTATCATTATAAAATTCTCAGTTGCAGCTTGGAGTCTGGATTTGCACCCGGTCAATGGCAATAGGCTCGCCCCCTATTACATGGGACTATAACATAACTGGCGAAATGTGGGTGTACTATTACACCCCTGCCTACCCCTTCGGGGAAATACAGGCGTGATGTTATGATGTTATCTAACACTATGTATACCCATAATCCGCAAATAAGAAAATTGAATTTAATTGAATATATGTCTTTACGCTTCCTTTCCCACTACATAACGTAAATAACATGTATATGTCTTCACTCTTGCCAGACTTCCTATCCTCAAATAGTTTGTAAGTCTTCACAGTTTTCATTAAGAGTTCTCTTTAGTCTCATGTAACATCCGCGTCGTTTCGCGGTTCCCGTGGGCTGCGGTAGCCCAATACTCGGATAACTTCGAAATACACGGGATTCGGGGATTCGCGGTCCACATGGCTGGAACTAAATGTTCAGATAAATGATGATGAATGTATTTCTTTTGTCGTATTGAATTGATAAATAGGCGAAAGAAGATCTTGAGTTTCAAACCACAGAAATCTGTATAATAAGCTAATAGAAATGTTATCTACTGTATTTTAATACTGAAACGCGTATCGCTGGTTTGCCGATTAATACGCAATTACACCCGCCATGTTTCTAGCATTCAATGCAAAATAAATTAAGCCTACAATAAATTAGCTGTTAGATATGCTGCAAAATACAATTTTAGTGACTCCGCGTCCAAAAAAGCACTGATGATCAAAGCAAACGGTCGCACAATGTTGTCCTACGAAACACCTGCACGCGGCGACAAGTACACGCGGCTTGACCACTTGTATTACCTTATTATTAGATATCTGTTTCAAACTACCTGATTTGATTGATTCGTGAATTACACGAGGCAGGCCTCTTGCAATTTTGTGTAACTCATATCGATTCGATGGAAGAAGAATCCAACATCAAATCAATCAATCAACTCAGCCTATCGCAGTCCACTGCTGGACATAGGCCTCTCCCAAGTTGCGCCACAACGCTCGGTCCTCTGCCTTCCGCATCCAGTCCCCCCCAGCCACGTTCTTTAGGTCGTCGGTCCACCTGGCAGGGGGGCGCCCTACGCTGCGTTTGCCGATACGCAGTCTCCACTCAAGGACTCGTCTGCTCCAACGGCCATCGGTCCTTCGACAGACATGGCCAGCCCACTGCCACTTCAGCTTACTGATCCTACAAGCTATGTCGGTCACTCCGGTTCTTCTCCGGATAATCTCGTCACGGATTTTATCCTTCAAAGAAACTCCAAGCATAACTCGCTCCATAGCTCGCTCAACATCAGCTTCCTTATTATTTAAAAATTCTGAGTTAGATAAAAACACAACGATTGCGTGTTTTGAAACTCACCTATAAAATGTACCACCACCAAAGACAACCGCAATAAATTCAAATGATATAATTTTACATTTGTAAACATTCAATTTCATTTAACTTTCAAAGATTCAAAGATTTATTTTGCCAACTAAGTGTACATATTGGTGGTAGGTTATAAATATAGTTCTTACAAACTTAGTCGCCTTTTTCAGGCATTGCAAAATTATTGGACTTAATTAATTACAATTTAATATATTAATATTAAATAAGTATTGAGCTTATACATCTAAAATAAAATTAGTACATCGCCGTATTAATTTTGGCGGAAATTTATTTAGATAATATAAAAACTACTGGATAATTTTAAAGTATAACATATTAATAATGTTATTATTTTCATTATGAATATAGTAGCAAAATTATCCTATTTTAATTCAATTTATTCAAATTTGTTTTTATATGTTCAATTTTATTAATTGATTTAATACGTATTTTTTATTTAATTTATGCAATTTCAATTTATTTCATTATATTTTAATATAATTTATTACGATTTAATTTTATTTACAACTTACTTGAGAAAGTTCTTATTATAACTTAATTATTTGTACACCAATTTTATTGGTAGAACCTAGATATCAACTTTGACTTAACGCCATATACACCTATGTTCACAAATAAAGATTGATTTATTTAAAAGAAAATATGTACCGGTCTATACGATAAAACTAACATAGATCTAGTGTTTGTGAAAGTCATAGAACTTAAGTGACAAATGTTAGGTCTCCCAGACGCTGTATACCCTAACTAGTGACAGTTATGAGCCTAATATGAGTAATGATCCCGCACGGAATCCCTCGTAAAAGTTTTACGACGAGGCAGGCATAGATTTATGTACATCATACTAAAAATAATATGGAATCGTACCCTTTAGCATAAAAGTTGTTCATGTAAAAAAAATGTAAAAGAGGCTATTCTTTTCCCACCCGTGTGTGTCATACAAGAATACTATGGGATTTTGACGAATATTCGGCTACTATTATGTATTCGGCATATTCGGCAACTTTTTTTAATATTCGGTACTTGGCCGAACGTTCCTACTATTCGGCCGAATACCGAATACCAAATCATGAAAAAAAAAACGCACACCTTACTCAATTTTATTTTTATTTTTATCACAGTTTACTCTACTACAAAAAAATCAGTGGTAAGTTGTTCATTGTTTCAGCATTTGTCGATAGCAGTTTCCATATAAAAATAAATTTCAGTAGTAGTAGAGCTCCTTTGTGAAAGAGCTCGTCCGGGGAAGTACTACCACCGTGCCTACTTCTCCGCCAAATAGTGATGCTTGCATTGCTGTGTTTCGGTCTGAAGGGTACGGGTGCCGGTGAAATTACAATCACATGAGATTTTCCATCTTCATGTCTCAGTTTGGCGAACCGACTTGCGGTACCATTTAGGCAACAGCCTAAGTGGTATTGAAGTTGTCATGGGCAAAGGTAACCGTTTAACATCAGGTGGGCCTTTAGCTCGTTTCGCCATCCTACACTATAAAAAAAAAAAAAAAATTGCGATAACACTTCTTCTCTCCACATTTTCATCATTTTGTATATTTTCTGTACCGACTTCCACAAAATAGTTCCAGAAACTGAAAAAACGAGACAGGTCGTAACCTGTCACTCGGGAAATACTCGGCGCTTCGGCCGAGAGCGTGGCCGAATATTCGGTATTCGGCAAAATCACTATTCGTGGCATCTCTAGTTAAAATTCTGGGAAGCAGCGGTTTTCGTGTAGTAATCCTTAGGATACCCTCCGTCTGTCCGACTTCTAACGGCTAAAACCACACGGTGGCCATCCTCGGTAAACAATAAAGGAGCTCCGGGGACTCATTGAACCGGGACGATGCTCCTCTAGTTCCTACACCTATGGCACATCCCGGTGAAACTATATTGTTTTGCTCTGTCCTGCCCAGGTTCGCTTTGTAGACGCCTCGAGTCCCCTATTAGCGTCCACAATCCCAAGTGTGCCTATACATAGCGGCACTTACGACATCATAACAGAGCACGGGTAGTTCGAGGAATTAGTTCTAGATTTGGGCCACCGGATCTCACCAGAAATTTAATTTGTTCCGCATAATTTCCTGCAATAAAATGCTTTTGATGTTGACCTCCAGCCAGCGGGCTACTCCTTTGAACCTATCAAAAGAGTAGGAGGCTTATGGTTCTCAGATTAGTCTCAAACTTTAGTTGTACTTGTGTGCTTCACGTCTAACTATAAAGATGTCTTCTATTATGCTTCATTTATTAAATATTGGAGCTGAACGAAACCGCTAGGTGTAGGCACACCTCCTGTCTGCCAATAAGAACGGTTTGCGATCAATAATACTTCTTAGTCCAGGCAAATTAATTCAATTCAATACATTTATTTGCGAAAATGGTACAAAAATCAGGTGGTAATTTAAAAAGAAGTACATATGCCATATTCTGCTCTTAAGTATGCAAAATTTAATATAAATACATTAATTAAAGTTGCAACGTCATAATTATAACTAATACCAAAAATAAACGAAATTAGGAGAAATGAAGGAAGAATAATTAACCTCGGAATGAAAGGTATAATGTTAATTTTTAGCATGAACCTTTGTTTTGATGTTCTAAAGATTTCCTGAAAAGTCTCATATAATTATAATCTCGTGACCGCGTCTCGAAATATTAGAGATCAAAGGATCACAAAATTGTTTTTATTTTTAACCGACTTCAAAAAAAGGAGGAGGTTATGTATTCCACGGTTTTTTTTTTTTTTTTTTTTTCTTCATGTATGTACACCGATTACTCCGAGATTTGTGGGCCGATTTACGTTTTATTTGGTAGAGAAAGTCCGCGCGGTGGTCCCATATAAATTTTATTGACTTAGGTCTAGTAGTTTTTTAACTAGCTTCAATAAATCAATTTATTTTAGCTTCGCCTATCTAGATGATCTGCTCATTGGTTCGTTTTTCTGAGAATTCTTGGCCGATATGCGTGTATTTTTTTTTTTCAAGATAGTGATTGGACGTTTGGAAGAACATGAGTGAGACCTTTGCCCAGCAGTGGGACAGCAAAGGTTAATAAAAAATATATTCTCAAATTGGTTATATAAACATTTATGAATCAACCCTCAACTAAAAAGTATGAAATAAAAACTTTTTTACAAAAAAAAAAAACCGTCTTCAAAAACCTTAACTAAAAAGTAAATAATCATTGTATGTATTTTAAAATCTTAACATGAACAACATTTTTAAGGCGGCGCGTGGTAAACCCTTTGCGTCATGTAATTAACAGTCGAGCGCAATATCTATAGTAAAAACAGTTTATGTGAACGTACATGAAAATCACGCCCCGCCTTCAAAATGTTGTTTATGTTAAGATTTTAAAATACATACAATGATTATTTTTTACTTTTTAGTTAAGGTTTTTGAAGACGGTTTTTTTTTTGTTATTATTATCAGGTTTCCTGTGCATCATACGACATAAGAGTCTAAAGAACATTTGTAGATCAATAAATTCTTTACAAATTCGTCCCAGTTAATTGTCATGTACGATCAACCGTTTTCGATAAAATTATCTCCCTTTTATTCCGAGGTGAAATTCTAATTTGTCTGGACTATCATCCAGGGATGGTGTTTATGACAAAACCGTTAATTGTACTTCTAATCGGGAGACAATTGTTTAGCCGTAGGCATTAACCGGTCGAAAAGTGATGTAAAAACAGTTATTTATTTATTTATTTATTCATTCTCAAACAATGTTACATTGTGTCAGAAATATAGGTACCTACATAAAAAAATACATTACAAAAGCAATAAATGATTAGCAATTGATATACCTACAATAATAATTAATCAATACATTACAATAAAATATTTCATTACAATAAGCAATGCAGGGTATACAATAATAATCAATACACTAAAAAAATAATTCCTAACAAGTAAGTAAGTAAGTAGTAAGTAAGTAAGTTCATAAGTACATATTAGAGTAAATATTACCTATATTTGTATTTGTAATGACGCTTGTCATCTTAGTCTACCTGCGACCACGAAATGCTGCAAAGCTTTCGAAACGTCAGGGAAACCAATTTAAATAATATACGCGATTTAATCCGGTTAAACTTTGTTTTATTATAATTACCTATAAAATTTTAATTAACAACGTATTATTAAATAAATCCCGGGAAAACGGCACTACCTTATTCAGCGAATCCCGGGGGACTATTTAAAAATGGAATTCAGGTCGTTCGCTATTTATACATAATATTAATACATTTTATTAATTTTGAACGCGCCGCGCGCAAATTGACGGATTTCATACGCGCCAATGGAGCGGAGGCAGTTCTCTGTAGGGCTGTCAATGATAAGATTGTGGTGTAAAGTTGTGTTTCATATAAGAAAGGGGATAAAATGTTTTGTGTAATTTTGAATCGAAATGTGTATGTTTATGCTGTCACACGGTACCGTAGACAATAACCGTCAGGCACTAATTGTCTGGTATTTTGCTAAATCGGACCTGTGCTATGTGTGACGCAACCATGAGGCATGTGACCTATTTTATACAAAAATCTTTTTGTAACTATCTAGCTGTTTTAAAATGCTCTTTCTTTATTTTCATTTTCTGGTAGAATAAAACGGATCGCTTTATTTTTCATGATTTGTTACCAAGTACTTGGATCTTTTTGGGTTGTAACATAATCATTTCACGATTTAAATTGTGGAAAGAAAAAGTCGCTCACGAGCAGGATTCGAACCTGCGACTCCTGGCTCAGTACGCCAGTGCTTTATTTAGCCACTAAGCTACCGTGAACACTGCTCGTGGTAACGAAATTCTCATCCACTTGGTACATCTTTGGGTGACGTCAGCGATATCTTATTAAGAAACAGTGTTTCTCAATAAGAATAATAAAATATAATATATAATAAATAAATAATAATCATTTCAATCAACTAAATAATCACACTATAGTGCAACCATCAATGTGTCACTTATTCCGTAAAGCAAGACAACCAGAATTTATAAAAAAAAGGATTGAATTAACTTCATTTGACGTCATGACTGCATTTAAACCAAGTGATAACCCTGACTGATGCTATGCGTCGAATATACGCGGCATCGCATAATACAGGCTGACTCGATCATAATAATCGCTTTACGAAATATTTTGGAATCGGTTGGGTTATTTAATACATGCTGAAATTTTAATGGCTTCTTTTCCAAAAAGGGGTCATTGTACTCATTATCATGAACAACTTTTACTATGGGACTAACCCTGAAATCCTGAAAAGATATTCAGTTTGTGTTCATTTAAATCGATAAAATGTAAGGACCACCTGATTTTTTGTCGCAATTTCAGGGTTGGTCCCATAGTAAAAGTTTTTCCTAATGATGAGTCCAATGACCCCTTTTCGGGAAAGGAGCCATTAAAATTGCAGCATGTATAAGAGCAAGGAAACATTATCATATCCACACCAGCTTAAATTACTACAAAAATTCAACACGGAAAAAAATTACTTAATAAATATGGACAAGAAAAGATATCGAAGGGATGGTCCTATGGGGTATTCTCAATCCCACAGGAGCAACCCTTGCCCGGAGCAATAATGGCTGATCGTATGAATGCCTGAAACGTCCTCAATAAGGTAGTCACACACCACAAGTGTGACGCGGGTTCTACCCCATGGTGATGTAGCGCCACGAGTTTATGGGAAACATGAAAAAAGTATTCATGAGCTTTTACGAGCACCTTCGTCTATCAAATTCTATTGGCCGTTTGGGCAAAATTGAATTCTCATTAATGCTTTTGCATCTGCGAATGCTTATGTACTTTGATGACGGCACGTTAGGTGCAGTGGCTTAGCATTGGCTGCTGCGCAATGGGTCACGGGTTCATTTTTTTTTACAGATAGTTTCGTGTATAATATACGCTATCGTGAATAGTTGTGTGTGTGTGTGTGTGTGTGTGTGTGTGTGTGTGTGTGTGTGTGTGTGTTCACCTAAGATGCATAAAAAGACCTAGCGTGGGACTAAGTTTTTTTCAAGTATTTTTTCTGGATATTATTAGCATTTACTGACACTGAGTGTTTGTGCTACCGTTGATCCAGTCTTCCCTGATTTCCTTCAAAACATCAAAACAGCATCCACCACAATTGTGTACTACCTCAACAAACAAGAAATCTCTCTTGCCAACACTCTGAGACCCGGAAACCGGCCCAAACCCTTCTAGCTAACAGCCCAATCCTTAACTTAAATAAAGACCGGAACGACCGGACTGTGGGTTTGAGTCCCGGACGATTACCATATAAATTGTGTGCACAGGCCGCCGACGTTTCTCAAGCTAAGTCACTTTATTTGGGTGTAAGTTATGTACCCATATTTTAAGGTAACAATGCTGAAGGTTTGAGAGAAATGCATGCATGTGAGTTGAAGAATACATTGTATGGACTGAACCTCAGAATAATTAGGCTTACTCCAATGATATTTAAAAGTATAGATATGTCCTACCTTAACAAAACCAACGACAAATATGTTCCGTACGCAGCGGCAGCACAATAAATAAATATTTTGGGACATTTTTACACAGCACCAAGTCCCAAACTAAGCAGAACTTGTACTATGGGTACTAGACAATGGATATAATACTTATGTACTTTTTTTTTTGTAAATACATACTTATAATACATAAGAAACAACCAGACCAACACAAACACTCATGTTCATCACACAAATATTTGTGTCCTGTGGGAATCGAACCCACGACCTCGTGATCAGCAGTCCAACACTCGAATCACCAGACCACAGACGTCGTCAAAAAAACACATAAACTAGTACAAAGTAAGTAAGTTAGTTACTTTAAGTTAGTTTTGCGTCGTAATTAGTACACTTTCTGTACACACTGACGGCGTTTTTTGTTTTTTCGTTTTGTCACACGTCACGCTCGGCACCTTGCTTGACGCAGACTAGTAGCAAAACGTCCCAGTTAGGACGTTTTTGTGTCTTCAGATTGCGCGCGCAACAACATATCTGTCTAAATTCTTACTCTTGATTGTATAAAAGTAAGCTTTACATATGCTTTATTTCACCATAAAATACATTACATTGCATTATGCACTATTGTACAAATAGCGGCCTTATTGCGATCAGCGATTTCTTCCAGGCAACCTTAGGATGGACAAAAATGAACTGGACAGAAAATGCGGCTGTCAGATGTGTAAATTAGATACATACATAATGTAATAAAATACCAAACAAATACTATAAAACTGTCATCATATATTAACTGTTCATCTTCCCGGGATTAAAAGTAGCCTGTATATTAATCCGGGTTATGGTCCATCTGTGCGCCAAATTTCATCCAAATCAGTTGAGCCGTTTATGCGTGATTGAAGGACAAACACATAAACATGTATACTTTCGCATTTATAATAGCACCGTATGTGCGTCGGTCCAGCTTCCACAACATCCTTAAATACGGTATAATAATAGGTCTTAGAATTCTTGATCATTGATTGGTCCATGTTCGTACGTGTTGTTTACTTAACAAACTGTATAAGTTATTCTGTCGCACGAACTAACTTCGGTTTCTCTTGCTAATAGTCTCGGACTTAAACAAAACTTTATTGGCGCCATCTATCGGAGACCAGAGAAATTACTCAGTAAAGATAACAGCGGTTGTACGGGTCTAGTGCGTACCTTACTACAAAGTTTGCTTTAAGTCAGTAAGTAAGTAATAAAGATAAACGAAACTTAGTATTCTTAGCGGTTAAGGAGGTCCCGTGAAAATAGTTTTATGTGAAAGTACTAACATTTAAATAAGGATTTATGTAACTTTCTAGGCCCATAACATATCGTTTGCAATGTAATGCATAGTATTATATTATCTGTGGTAATGCGTAGCAACTAGCAACAGGATGTAAGAAATTATTTTATTATTTTTAACGCATTTACGCATGTGAAGCGAAATCTTACGATTTAAATGAATGTATACAATGTGCTATAATCCTTCCATATCGATAGGGGATCGGAACTGTCTCTCCTAAACACAGGTTACTTTGTTGCCTATCTAGGAGAACAGTACTCTACCCTTTAACTAGATTAAATAAGTACTTAAATTGTAAGCCTGTGCTAAAATCCTTCCATGTAATCTAGTCCAAGTTTAACAAATAAATAACTATATAACTATAACTATATATAACTATAAATTGTGGAAAGAAATAATCGCTCACGAGCAGGATTCGAACCTGCGACTCCTGACTCAGTACTCATTTCGCCAGTGCTTTAGCCACAAAGCTACCATGAACACTGCTGGTGTTATCGAAATTCTCATCCACTTGGCACGTCTTTGGGTGACTTCAGCGATTTTTTCTTTCCACAATTTAAATCGTAGGATGTAAGAAAGATAAAGTAAAAAGAAAAAGACATCTGAAGTACATATTGGAATTGGGTAAATGTCAACAGACATAGGTACCTAACAAAAACAGCTAGCTGCTAGATATGCCTTATTTTATGCCTTTAATTTATTATCTTTCCATTTACATTCTGTAAATCATAATACTACGATATTATTATCCTGCCTTCACATCAGGACAAGGGTTATTTGTTATTTGTTCTCAAATAAATAAAAATGCTGAGACGACGCGCCACTTGTCGTTAAAATGAAATTACTTGTGCACATTACAGGCAAGCGATAAAGCATTTTGGAGCCATGCGCGTAGCCATAAAGCGCTTTGAAGTAGCAATGCGGTGAGATGTTTCAACAGTCGAATGGAGCGATGCGCGTAGCTTTGAAGTAACAATGGGCGAGATATTTCAACAATCGAAACAATTACAGTCGTGTAAATTCTCAATTCTTAAACTTTTTCGGCCATGTATCGCGGCGTAGTCACGACTCTATAGAGCGACTTGTCGTACAGGGCAGAATAGAAGCCTCAAGAGAGCGCGGAAGTCCTCCCATGCGATGGACTGATTTAATGAAGTCTGCTGCCGTGGGCCGGCCATTAGATGAATGCAGCAGACAAACTGAAAGCAGGGAAGGGGAGGCATCGTGAGGCGAGTTACAGCAGCCCCCGGCAATAGTACATGATGGCCACGACCGCTCGGTCAAGAGCGAGACGACGAAGAAGAAGAGAAATTCTCATCCAGTCATCAATCGACTCGCTCTCCGACGAAACAATCGAGTTGTTTTCGATTGTTTTGAGTCAACGGACTCGCTCAATCGCCGTCGAATTGTTCACGATGACCGATGATTGATGATATTGATTGTCTCAATGAGTCCGAGTCCCTATTCTCTCGTCCGTGCGCGAATCTGTGAATCGGCGCAAATCGCTATTGCATCGAGTCCAAGAGAAAACTATCGATAATCATCGAGATGTTTTAACAATCGACTTTAACAGCTCGCCATCGCGTATCCCTCCCTACTTTGAAGCGATCTCAGCTGAATACCGTCAATGATCGTTTTAATTTAATAGCATATCTTGATTGTTTTTTCAGTGCAAATTAAGCTTTTTACTGTAATGTTTGCTTTAAGCGACAATTTAGGGTACGTGTTTGTAACTAGAGGAAGCGTTAAGCGGAGCGAATTTGAGTTTTCCTCAATCGACTAAAATAGAGCTTCGTCCAGTTTGTAACTGTGTGCTTCAGATATTTCATTGCTTTATGAGGACTGTGGTTCAATGAGGACCCAAACAATCGTCTGCTGGGTCTACAGATTTATTGGATTTATCATTCAGAAAAAAATGTTATGGCCTAAAGATTAATAATAATTGATAAAGATTAATAATTGCGCGAACCAATAGAAAGGCTCCTAACCGCGCTTCTATTGGCCTATTTCATATTTATCTATGCAAATCAATAGATGAGTTTCAAATTGGACAGCCCATAATTAATTTCTATACGGTTTATTTAATGCTCGTTGAGGGGCACGTGGAGCAACTCCCTACTGGACCAGAACGGGCCCCTCCCGCGACAGAATTTTCGCCACAGGCAATAAAATCCTCCGAAGGGTAATCCCTCGAAAGGATTTTATTTCCCGTATCCAGGATGCACCGGCCAAACAACTGCCGTTCCCTCCAGACGTGTCCAGAAGGACAAGCAGCCGTCAGGCACACGTGGAGGTTTTCTGGCCAGCACCCCTTCTTTTAGCCCCCTTCATTAACAGTATTTGACTCTAAAGACTAGCGTTACTAAGCGTGTTAAAAACTCATATCCATTGTGATATAACCGTTTCTATGTCGTTTAAACTTTTAACTGGGTACTTCATGAAGAACCTTTTTAAGAGTAAATGCGGCTGGTCTTTTCTCCATACAAACGCTCTCGCCTGTTTTCTTTCTGGTTTATGACCCTAGAGCGATGATTTTTACAGTAAAATAAATGTGAACTACTTGTATGTCCCTATATTTTCCTTATTATTGATTTTCGAGAAAACCAAAGAATTTTTATTTTGCAAATCATCTTCATCATCATTTCAGCCGAAAAACGTCTACTGCTGGACATAGACATTTTACAAATAAAAATAAATAAATAAATAGTGGCATACTATGCCACTGGAGTATTTGTTACATAACTTAAAAACCCTGTACATTCCTCACTAAACCCATACATTTTTAATCAACTCTAAGATAATTACTGTAATACATACTTAATTAACCCTCATTTGTTACAGGTAAACACACCGGAGAAAACTTCAAAAGAAAACTACTTTATGAGGAAGTGGAGATAATCGAATAGAACCATCACCCAGGTCACTTGTTCGTTTGAAGGTGCTTCCGGTCATCTAATGGAAACCTTCGTGTGTTCTTGATGGAATTTTTGAATCTTGATGGGGTGTTTAGAAAGTTTCTAGTCCTTTTGTGTGGCTCCGACTTTACTCCGACTATTGCAGTGTCTGAAACATTATTAAGATCACTCAATGTGCAAGAACCAGTTTACTTATTGGAATTCAAATAATTTACATGGCTAATTTTAAATCAAACAATCACACATACATTTCATAACGCCTTTGCACCACTGGACGACGTGGTTTTCTGTAGTTCCTCTGTACACACAGGAACTACGCCACGTATGATCCTTAGATGCTCTCCTTTTCTCCTCATCTAGAACCAGATTATTGATTATCTGTAAGAAGTAATTATTTGGACCTTTAGAATGGCTACTGATGAGCTCATTATAGCCTCACTCTGGAACAAAGAAAAAAAATACGACAATTACATCCGTATTTTTTCATTACTTACTATTCATAAATAATAAATAAATAATATTTTGCATGGCGATCATACGGTGAGACATGATGTAGCTGCCAAAATCCACTAACATCTTTGTAAAAACCAAGTTTCTAGCAAATAAAAATCTTTATCTTTATCTTCATCGTATTTAATGCGGATAGTACAGTAAACAATTTTTATTTTAAAGACTTAATCAACACAATAATAACGTGAGTGGCTATAATACTCCATTCGACTTCATATTTTTGACCAATCCCTTGTGAGTACTCTATGGTTTTGTGAAAAATATGTTGGCACCACTGTTAAAGATACAGGAATAGAAGAGTAAAACTGTTTAGTTGCTAGGCAACCACTTGTTTGACATAAGTTTTGTAAGCAAAATCAAACCTCAAAATTGTTAATATTTTAATATAGTAAACATCAGTGGAGTACTGTCAGTTTATTAATATACATGCTGAAATTTTTATCGCTTAATTCCCGAAAAGGGGTCATTGTAGTCATCATTATGAACAACTATTACTATGGGACCAACCCTGAAATCGCTGAAAAAAAATCAGTTGGTGTTACCTACCTACATAACCTACTACCTAACCTACATTTGTGTTCACTTAAATCGATAAAATGTAGGGACAACCTGATTTTTTTTTCACGATTTCATGGTTGGTCCTATAGTAAAAGTTGTTCATAATGATGAGTACAATGACCCCTTTTCGGAAAATAAGCGATAAAAATTTCAGCATGTAGATTGCAACATATTGACCTCATCAAATTTTATATGGTGAGCATCATCTTTTATTCGTAACTTCCATAGGCTGGGTTTTAATGGAACTTTAGCAATGTCCTTTACGTTCTTGTCGATAATTTACTAACGCAACCATGCAATGCATGTTGTAAGGAAAATGTGAACCAATACGGACTTGAAATGTTAACGGCAAGCGCATTTATACATTACATAATCAGCCTATTGCTGTCCCACTGCTGGGCACGGGCCTCTTCTCAGAATGAGTAGAAGAAAAAAGAAAGTTAACACTGAGATGACGGCTGAAAGAGATGTGTGGAAGTTTTTTTTTATAGTATAGGATGGCGAAACGAACTAAATACCCACCTGATGTTAAGAGGTTACCTTTGCCTATAACAACTGCAATACAACCTAGGGTGTTGCCTAAATGGTACCGCAAGTCGGTTCTCCAAACTCAGACATGAAGATGGAAAGTCTCATGTGATTGTAATTTCACCGGCACCTGTACCCTTCAAACCGAAACACAGCAATGCGAGCATAACTATTTGGCGGAGAAGTAGGTACGGTGGTAGTACTTCCCCGAACCAGCTCTTTCACAAAGGAGCTCTACTACTACTGCTAAATGCTGCGCCGACCCGAAATAAATTGGGATAAAGGCAGAAGGACGATGTGAGAAGTCATCAACATTGAAACCAAGAAATATCTTTCAGTAATCTTGAATTTAATAACAATATTTCTGCATAAAACACAGGTGGTGTTTCTTTAGATGTATGAACTATATATCTAGATGTAGGTAATGCACGCTCGTTTAAAAGCATGCACACATCAGAAACACATTTAGATAAATGTCGACTGTGCGAAATATTCTGCTTTTATTGGACTGTTTCAAAATTATGGCAATTTGACAGCATATTACTTTTTTTATAACATAAAAGGCTGGCACACCTGGTTGCTCTGGAATTTGAATTAACCTAAGGAAGTAAAAGTCCTTTGCGCAATAAAATTAATAAGAATAAAGAAATGAAAGAAATACATACGCTAATTACTAGTATATTAAATTTTGCGATTAAACGTGGAGGGTAGGCCGAATATTTATTTGATTTTATTTTACTTTATTTGGGAAACAAACAGATAGTAACAAACATATATGGGCTCCTCAGATATGGGCTCAGACCAAAAGATCTTATTCTTTTGGTCTGAGGATAAGGGTGCCATCTTTTTGTAGTTGACGTTAAGAATAAATGTATTTTAGTCTACTTTATTTCTTTTTTGTGTAAGTCTTCAGAATATTCTGTTAATAATATTCTGAAAGCGTGTGCTACACGTATTCATGTAGAATATAGTAAAACCTTACGTGATTCCAATAACGATGCCGAGAGTAGAGCTGATAGCCATCTACAGCAATCACATTGGATTTGTGGTCTGCAATCATTCTTGAATAGAGGCTAGATTTATACCCAATATAATACGTACAAATTAAATTCACGTCTACCTTTCAAAAGCGAAATAAATCGAATCATATTCAGATACAACTTTTTAATATCTCTGGCAGATATTGGGACAAAACGGCAAAGTCTTGCTTTTTTAAAAGACCCTCTAAAGATAAATCTAGCAATAAAATACTTAGTTATAAACGGTCTATTAAGTATTATCCTCTAAGCAGTTGATTTACGAGCTCCAACAGGTTCTGTATAATTCGATACTGCGAAATGCCGTATAACAACATTAAACCTATAATTTAGTGATGTAATATAATCTATTAAACTTAATTAAACTCGGGCTTCTTGAACTTACTTGTTGGCGCCCAAGTGGGACTCTTTCCCAGAAATTGATATTTGGCTGTAATCTCGTCTAGATCTTAATAAGAGTAATCTGTTATAAGGAAATACTGTATTTTATTGCTTGCTGAGAGATTTTGTATTTCAGGGACGGATTTCATTAATTTTGTATTCGAATTTATTTTCTTACTAACTTTGCTTGCGTTGCTTGGGCAACAATTAAACATTCTATTTAATTAATCGCGACTGCTATTATTATAGTATTGAATCTTCTTAAATTCTAAATTAAATAACTGAACTATTGTCCCGGATACCATCTGTTCTCATTTAAGTGTTTGCTTGAAAACAAACTTCTGTGCTCATTTTTAACACGATAGCAAACAACAACTGAAAAAATTTAACTTTTCTCATTTATATTAGTAATTCCGAGAAACTTTAACGCTGCATAATGAGAAGATTCTTGACTCCATTTTAGTCTTACAAGCTTATTATCTCTACGATGGCTATAATTATTTACTTTGGTAATGTCTTTGTTTACACGCATCGCTGGTCATGCTCCTGAAAAGCTGAAACTCAACATGTTTTAAAGCAGGTTTTGGGTCTGTGAGCATGTAATGAGCTGTGGTAGACACAATGCTTCAATCTGATTAGTTCAGTTTGATCGCAACTCGCTGCTTCGCCAAGTTTTTCGGGTAGTTGCTCTTTAAATACTTTTGGTAGACATCGGATTTCTAAAATACCTAGACCTATTTGTAGTCTTTAAATATTATTTATTCGTGCCTGGATTTTCCGTTGTGAAAAAGAAGGATTACTTACCATTTTAAATTTTTTTATCCACAGTGATACGATTTTTTTCATACAAAAGGAGTTATTTTTATAACAATACCGTGTTGCTGCTTTGATTATAAGGGTAATATTTTCAACATTTTCTTATACTCAGTATTTTACATAAGGGGCTCATGGCTAAGTAGCAAGCGTGTGGATTGTAAGATTTGCAAGGTTAAGCTGCACTAGCCGCGGTCAGTCTGTGGATGGGTGACCGTTTCGTTACACATCGAGACCCCTTCGTGCCTCGGAGAGCACGTAAAGCCGTCTGTCCTGCGCCTGATCTCTCTCCGGTCGTGTCGAGTTGCCGTCCCATCGGACTATGAGAGTGAGGGAATAGAGAGTGCACCTGTGTTTGCGGACACACTTGTGCACTATAATATGTCACGCGCAGATGGCTAGTCTCCATTGAGATTGGCCGCCGTGACCGAAATGCGGCCGGGAGGACATTATTATTATTATTTTACATAATACCAGTAGATACATTAATTCCTCGTTGAACACAGCGTTCAATCCGAAGCTGTGATCCAGCAAGAATCATCAACGTATACTCACGAGACGGCGATCTATCACCGCGTAGCATTGTAATTAGCTCATTAAGCATGATGCGCTTAATAGTGAGACAGCGATGGAGGATTTGGCCTTGCAAGTGAGTTTAGTCGCTTTTATTTTTTGATGGTAGGAGATGCGAGTTGTGTAAGGGGATTTGGTGATAGTCATTGTGTGTTGCACTATAATATCGTAAACATTTTTTGGTGGTGTTTTGTAATTTTGAAAATTAAAGTTAGTTTATCGGTTGTGAAATAAGCAATCAAATACAATGTTTTTGTCTTAGAAAAAAATGTTTTTTTTTTTTTTTTTTTTTTTTTATGATTTGTAGATCTGCTCTTGACCACAATCTAGACAGCTTTGTCAGGATGTGGTCGACGATGGAGCGAGCAAACCTATTAGGTGCCGATTCACTCCAGCTTTAAAGGCGTTAGGGTTATAAGTGCCCGGAAATACAGATGCCGGCAGTGAATTCCACAACTTGGCTGTGCGCATTATGAAAGAGTTCTCAAAGCGCTTGGTCCTGATAGTAGGGATTTCCACCAAATGTGGATGATATCCTGCAGTGCGGCGTGTAGTCCGATGAAAGAAAGGAGATGGCGGAATAAGCTCATGGAGCTCTTGCGCACACTCTCCAAAGTACAGCCTGTAGAACACCGACAAACAAGCAACTGTGCGTCTATGGGCTAAGCTTTGTAGCTTAGATTTTGCTAACAGTTCATCACCAATTAACCTCTCAGCTCTGCGTTGAATCGAGTCAAGAGCCGCAAGCTGGTATTTGGCGGAGCCATCCCACAAGTGACTGCAATACTCCATACACGATCGGACTTGAGCTTTATATAAAGTGAAAAGCTGTCCAGGAGTGAAGTATCGCTTCACCTTGTTAAGAATGCCCAACTTTTTGGCCGCAGTTTGAGCCTTTGCCTCGATTGTGGTGCCGAAGTTGAGGTTAGGTGACAACTCCATGCCAAGAAGGTCTAGGTGGTCGGCGATGCTAATAGGTGTACTTTGGAAAGTAGGAGCCAGGTGGAATGGACTCCGTTTTGCGGTGAAAAGACACGCCTGAGTTTTAGAGGCGTTAAAATTGACCAGATTGTCATCTCCCCACTGGGAAACGAGATTTAAGGTCGAATTAGTCCGCTCTATCATGGCCTCTCGTAGAGAACAGATTTCCCGTTGGTTGGCTCTCACACTGGACAGGTATCTCTCTGTGATAGTACTGTCATCTGCGTAGCCAATAAGACCTAACTGAAGCAGGTCATTTATGTGAAGCAGGAAAAGTGTCGCAGAGAGAACAGACCCTTGAGGAACTCCGGCATTTATGGCCAAGAGGTCAGAGGAGCAGCCGTCAATGACCACTCGAATGGACCGTTCACTCAAAAAGTCAGCTATCCAAGTGCAAAAGTCAGGTGGGATGCCGTACGCTGGAAGCTTGTTCAGCAGACTTGCGTGCCAAACCCGGTCGAAAGCTTTCGAGATATCCAAAGACACAGCTAAGGCTTCGCCATGTTTCTCGATAGCTTCGCCCCAACAGTGCGTGACGAACACAAGAAGATCACCAGTTGATCGTTTCTGACGAAAGCCAAATTGACGATCACTGAGAAGATCATTGTCTTCTAGGTATGCCAGCAACTTGTTGTTCAGTATCCTTTCCATAACTTTACACAATATGGAGGTGATGGCGATTGGTCTGTAATTGGCCGGGTTAGCACGGTCACCCTTCTTGGGTACTGGCTGTACATTTGCAAGCTTCCAGGACTTGGGCACAGTTCTCTGACTAAGAGAGAGGCGGTACAGGCGTGTCAGTACAGGAGACAACTCAGGTGCACATTTCCTAAGAACCCTTGCAGAAATACCGTCGGGTCCACTGGCCTTATTCACATCAAGACAGAAAAGCGCTCTTCGAACCTCTTTAGTGTGAATAGCGATTTTCTGGAATGAAAAATCGCAGTGAGGTATAGATGGTGGTAGTTTTGAGCCAGAGTCGAGACGCGAATTGCTCGCAAACATAGATGCAAATAAATTTGCCTTTTCTGTTGCGGAGTAAGCCAGTGATCCATCAGGTTTCTGCATTGGAGGCAGCAAAGGACGACAGAAGTTCGTCTCGACCGATTTAGACAGGGACCAGAACTGCTTGCTACCTGGAGGGTATGAAGCTAACTTGGCCCCTATATGCCCAATATGGTCGAAACGGGCCTTTCGTAGTACCCGCTTGCAGGACTTGGCGGCAGTATTAAAGGCTCTCTTCTTTTCACGCACTTTCCGACGTCTGTCCTTGCGGTCACGAGCTTTGACCCAAGATTGGTAAGCGGACTCTTTGCGAGCCTCAGCTCTAGCACAGTCCGCGTTGTACCAAGGTCGAGCTTTGTGTCCGAGCGGTATGTCAGAGAACGGAATAAAATACTCCATTCCCTGCCGTATCACGTCAGTGACAGCATCAGCGCAGATAGTCGATTATATTATATAGAAGTTACTCACGGAGATAGTCCAACTATTTCCATACCTACCGTCCAACTAACTACCGTTCTGTAAGGTGGATTCACGTTGTAGCCATAACTATTTAAAACATCACGCCATTCTAACATATAATTCAATCAATACATAGTTAACTTAACCTTAACGGCCAGTTACCCCCTTTACGTCAGGGGTTAAACCAACTACGTGTTTATCGTTAGTTCAGAGCTCCAGCCAACATCAACACACGGCTTATAGTATGAACATAATGGCTTTATAGATTATGGTAATGTTCGAATAATGACAGCTCTCTTATCTCTTGGGGGCACTATTAAGTAATTTTCCCCTCAACAACTGTTGCATGCTGCCAGATGATATTTTCCGTTAGGTTTATATGCAAATGTGTGAACATTAAATAATTTATCAAAACTGGGATAAATGCAGTGGTAACGTTAGTGTTACTCAAAATGTTTATTACCCCGAACAAATCCTACTACTTCATTTAAAACTAGCAATTCCCATGCCAATTTTACCCTGTTAAGGGTTTTAATTTCGTTTCTACACTATAAATGAAAGATACAATCCGAATTACATGTTTTTAAAACCAACAATTCAGGCTCTGTGTTGATTTGTCGGACAGACCTTATTCTTATAAAGATCGATCAAATAAGCATCAATTCAATTCAGACATAAGATATACTACTAAACCCTAACCGTTTAATAACAGCCACAGACGCCTACCTCGTTAGGGTTCCAAAAGCCGACTGACAAACACTACCCCCACTCCTGTCCAGTTTGACTGATGACGTTGCTCGGACAAACAGGCCGACGGAGACGGATGGCTGGTCCGACACTTAATATTTGCCGCCATTAGTTCTATGTAGTGCACGAAGATTGGTTTGCGATGTACTGTTTAATGTTTGTTTGTTTGGCCACTTAAATATGATATTGCTTTGTTGGGTAGGTAGATAATGTTTTATGTTTGTTTTGTTGTGGATAAAAGAATTTACTTTTGTGAAAGCAGGTGTCCGTGAAACCAAAAGTTTCGTAGAACTGAACGAACTTAAAATTATGTGACTTTTAAACTAATATTGTTCGTGATCGTGATATCGCAATATTAAATAAAAATCATTTAATTCAGACCTTCAAGATCCATAAAAGTTTATAACAATACAAATTTATAATAACAAAAGTTTGTTAGTAAAAAGACAACTTATTAATAAGCAATGCAGGACAATGTCCTTTAACCTCTTTCAAAGTTCTTGTTGTTTTACGAATTTCATTCATTTAAACATCAATGGTTTTGACATAAGTCTTGCCAGACAAAATAAAATAAATGATTTAAAAACCTGGTGGTCTTCAAGGCTCGAGTGAATAGGTTTTTGCTGAGCAAGCGTGTATTATCGTCGACCGCAAGGTGAGGTGACGGTCAAACGCATGCCTATCAAGAATTAAAAACCTTGTTCTCATATAACAGCGACCTGGTGACCTTCAGTCTTTGCGAAAGGAATACCCTCTATTTAAGCGACGTATCAACGTATCAAATAGTTGCGGTCGTTCCGCCGGAAGCGTCGGCGGCCATGACGGTCCGCCATTAGCGGCGGATGACGCGCGCCACCCGACTTCCGCCCATAGAGAATACCTACACCACTAACGGGTATTTTCTTAAAAATGTTATTTGAGACAGTGGGCCTGTTAAGCAAAATATTTCTTGTCATGAATGTAGTCATTTCAATTATTTCAGCAAAAAATAAAAGTTTTGAATGAATGAATGAATGATATCTTTATTTTTGGTTAATGATGAGAATATTTGTTGTTATTTTTCATGCAGTTTTTGCAGTGTGACTTGCTGTCTAATTAATATACCTAAGGCAGTTTAAATGCTAAATGTAAACGTCTTGATAGAATCTCGTCCATGCGATTATGCACAAAGAAATTTTTTATATTTTTTATTGGACAAACCCTGAAATCGCCAAAAAATATCAGCTGATCCTTACATTTTGTCGAGCGACATCGACCATCGATGATTTAGTAGGGAACAGCTGATATTTTTTTCGATTTTAGGGTTGGTGCCATAGTAAAAGTTGTTCTATGCTATGTTCTGAATGAGCTCTTCAAATATGACCACGCATTCCTGATACACGTTGTATAAGATTTTCTTTTGCTAAAAGATTAAAAATTAATCGCTGAAACGCTAGGACATCAGCCATCGTGGTCGCCGTAGAAAATAATATTAAAAACTTGTTTAAAGACTTTAATAAAAACGGGTAGTGGGGCGTTTCACACCACGCGTGGTTCGCACCGCGGTGTGAATCGCTCAAGTACTCATTTTGAATGGGCCCTTTCGGACCGCGGTGTGAAACGGCCAAGACCTTTTTTATAATGGGCTGATTCGGACCGCGGTGTGAAACAGCCCAGTACTCTTTTTCAATGGAGCGATTCGGACCACTATCAAAAGTTTAAAAATGTAGTGTGCTCTTGTGTTTCTGTACAGACGAGTAGAAAAACGGTTAGTGAGAAATATTAAAATAAAATACCTACATAACATAATTCTTAGTATTATATTAATTAAAATATTGGATATTACAAATCTAATTAATAGTTATGTGTAGACTCATTTTAACATATAATCACTTACAATAGGTATGGTATAAAATACTTGAGAAGTAAACTGATTATTATAAAAAAGTGTAATATAAACGATAAATAATCACAGATTGATTGTAGATTACATACTTTTACTTATTATAGTTATAAAAAATCACAGGTTGAGTGAATATTACTCATTTAAAATTTATTTAGATATCACAAACAGTTAAAAATCATAGGTTGAGTTTGATCACATATTTTTACTCATACCAAATTATTAAAAATCACAGGTTGAATGCAGATTACACATTTTTTCTTTTAACTGATTATTAAATATCACAGATTGAGTACCGTAAACTGCCCTAACTTGGCCCACAAGCCCTACTTTGCCTAGTTATTTTTTGAGTAAACTATAATAACTATGATTTCCGTACTTGGGGAGCTTTGAAAACTATGACAACGCTAACATTTGGTTCAGTTATAAAGTGTCAGTGCGTGTAAAAATTAAGTTAATGCCTTAGGCAAAGTAGGGTTTGTTGGCAAAGTTAGGGCATTTTACGGTACTTACATTTTTACTTATTACTACATAATTATATTGAAAATCACAAGTTGAGTAAATTGACACATTTTTTTGACAACATTATACAAGAGTTATTGGCTGGCCAGATAACTGTCGGTCATTGCTTGGAAAAATTGAGAGTTTAAAATATAAGGGTTTTATTTTTGTTGATTTATGTTTTTTTTTGTTATCTCTTTTTAAATAATACTGTATAACTTTTACATACAAATTATCTGTTACTTAAAATCACAGACCAGTAAGCCTCTAGACGCCGATTAGCCGAATATCCCCGGTCGCAAAGCATATGCAGTAGTACTGCATATCATACATATAGTCCGTCAGCGAACGGCACCAATCACACGGAATCATACCACCGAAATTTTGAGCCGACCAACCATAACGCGTCGTCCGCCCCCTGGTACCCGTCAACATTGTACGACTGTTTTCTCATGCAAAACTTTGTTTATGCGGCGTCTTGAAGCTTAATGGTCTGTGCTTAAAATAGTAACAAGTCTAATATATGTGACTCAATCTGTGATTTTCAAAATAATTAGGTAGTAATAACTGAAAATGTGTAGACTCAATTTGTAATTTTCAATAATTAGTTATAAGTAAAATGTGAAACCCACACTCAATCCCTGATGTTTAGTAATAAGTTAGAAGTAAAAATGTGTCATTATTACACTCAACCTGTGATTTTATAATTAATCAAAAGTAAAAATATGTGTTTATTTATTTAAAAATGTGTGATGAAACTTAACCTGTGATTTTTAATTATTAGTGATAATATCTTAGATTTTCGCCATCACTACACATTATAATAAGACAAAGTTTAACCTGATTACATTGCGTATATTAATAAACAAATTTTATTAATATACGCAATGTAATCCGGTTAAACTTTGTTTTATTATAATGTAATAGTGATATCAAAGCTAATTACAAGCCAAGCCAATGACAAACGAGTAATATGTAACACTCAACCTGTAATTTTTTATAACTCGTAATTATAATAAAACAAAGTTTCATCATCATCATTACAGCCGAAAGACGTCCACTACTGGACATAGGCCTCCCCCAATTAAGGGGGGGATATGCCATAATCGCCACGCTTGGCAGGCGGGTTGGCGATCGCAGTTGGTTGGTTAAATACTCAGAGAACGCTGCTGCCCATCCTCTGGTGAATCCCTTAGTCGCCTTTTACGACACCCATGAGAAGAGATAAGGGTGGTGCTATTCTTTAATTCCGGCACCACACGGACCTCCGGCACCACACGGACCGAAAAAAAAAAAAAAAAAAACAAAGTTTAACCGGATTAAATCGCGTATATTATTTAAATTGGTTTCCCTGACGTTTCGAAAGCTTTGCAGCATTTCGTGGTCGCAGGTAGACTAAGGTGACAAGCGTCTTTACAAATATTTCTAAAAAATTATTTTAATCTACCGTACAATATTATTAATTAAAATCGTTTCGATGCACGCAGTAATCACTCACAATATCATTAACTTTTACAGTGTTGCGTGCTGTTTGGGACTTGATTATTTTTAGGACTGGGTTCCAAACAGGTGGTAGCTGCCAACCATCTTCTCTATTAAAATTAGGATGTTTTTTAATTTCAATAGCCTCACGGAGCATTCTAGGTACATATCGGTTTTCCTTCGCCAGAACTTGTGGTTTATCAAATCGAAGAAAATGGTTGGGTTTGTCTAGGGCATGTTCACACACTGCAGACTTTGTGGAGCGTCTGTTCTTGACGTCAGCTATATGTTCTTTAATTCTAGTGGCTATACTACGCTTTGTTTGCCCTATGTATGATAACCCACAATCACAATCAATCTTGTAGACCCCTGCATCTTGTAAGGGAATGTGACACTTCACCGGTCTGAGGAGTTGGTTGATCTTTCTTTGGGGCTTGAAATAGGTTTTGATAGAAGCACGCTTCAAGATATGACCAATTCTGTCGGTGACCCCTTTGATGGATGGTAGAACAGCAGGTCGACGATCAACTGTGCTGGGTTTCAGGCGGCGTTTGCGATGGGGATGTGGAGCTTGCAAGTTATTATGCTTGAGAACATGCTTCACATGGTAAAGTTCCCCTGCCAGGCGGTCGGCATCGCAGATGCGGTGTGCTCTCTGTAACAAAGATTTGGCCACGGTAGCTAACTGACAAGGATGGTGGTGAGATTCACCGTTCAAGTACCTGTCTGTATGGGTAGGCTTTCTATACACTGTATGACTAACAGAATGATCAGGATTATGGATAAGTTGTATATCAAGAAAAGCTAAGGATTTGTTTGTCTCCAATTCCATAGTAAATTTAATTTTACTGTGTATAGAATTTAGATGTTCTAAGAAAGCAGAGACACTACTGTGAGGCAAGATGGTGAAAGTGTCGTCAACGTACCTCTTGAAGATCTTCGGCATAGCCGGGGCGGTCAGGAGAGCTCTCCCTTCAAAATCCTCCATGAAGATATCCGCTACCACCGGGGATACCGGTGAACCCATGGCCACACCGTCGACTTGAAGGTAAAAATCATTATCCCACAGTAGGTAGCCGTTGGCAAGGCAGTGTTCAAGTAGCTCTGCATATGCTAGAGGCATGTCATTATCACTTAACCGCTTGTTTACAACTTCCAGGCAGTCCTTTACTGGTAGGTTGGTGAATAAGGACTGTACATCAAAACTGACCATCACTTCATTTTCAGAGAGTTTGAGGTCCTTGATTTGGTTGATAAAATGATAAGAATCCTTCACATACGTGGGACACTCAGAAAGTTTTGCGAAACTAAAAAAAATTGTTCTATACGTACGTGGGACACTCAGAAAGTTTTGCGAAACTAAAAAAAATTGTTCTATACGTACATATATTTTTATCAAATCTTTTCAAAGTACTTTCCACCAGCCTCTATACAAAGATTCATGCGCCTAAACCAGTTTTCAAAACACTTTTTCCAGTCCGCCGCAGACACCTCGTTTACAGCCTGCTCGAACGCAGCCAGCGCATCTTCCGGCGACGAAAATTGTATCCCTTTGTGCTGATTTTTTATTTTTGGGAATAAAAAGAAGTCACACGGTGCTAGATCAGGGCTGTAAGGAGGGTGACCCAGGAGTTTGACTGGCGTGCTGTCCAGGAAGTCCCTCGTTTTGAGTGCGGTGTGCGCAGGTGCATTGTCGTGGTGGAGCAGTAGCCCGCGGAGCCCTGTGTTTGGTCGCTTGTTGCTTATAACAGAGAAAACTTCTGGCAAACATTTGGTAGTATACCATTCGGCATTAATGCTTCTTTGATCCCGTAAGGGAATTGATACCAAGTGGCCAGTCAAATTAAAAAAGCTAGCGATCAAAATATTACCCCCGCTTCTAGATCGCTTCACTTTGGTAGGCGTTGGCTCATTTTGAAACACCCAAACAGTCGACTGGCGCTTGGTTTCTGGGTCGTATTGATAAATCCAGGACTCATCACCTGTAACGATGTCGTAAACACGCCGAGACGAGCCTGCTTCAAATTTGTTAAGCATATCACGGCACCATTCCACCCGGGCCTGCTTCTGAGCATCGGTGAGGTTGTGCGGCACCCAGCGTGATACTATCCTCCTCACGCGAAGATGGCTGTGTAGAATCTCGTGAACGCTTCCCGATCCAATCTTCAATATGTGTTGAATCTCCTGATATGTAATTCGCCTATTGTCTTGGATTAAATTTTTCACTGCTAGCACGTTTTCTTCGGTAACAGCCGTCAAAGGGCGACCGCTTCTTTCGTCATCCCCCAAAGTTGGTCGACCGCGCTTGAATTCGTTATACCAACGATACACGGTTGCCTTGGAAGGGCCTTCATCCATGAATGCCATTTGAAGTCTATCGTACGATTCATCCGGTTTCAGGCGACACTTGAAATCGTATAAAATCATAGCTCTAAAATGTTCCCGGCGCAGATCCATATTTCAGTGAGACACAATACTTTGAATTAACTCGCAAAAAATGTGGAGGGAAATTTTGAAATTGGAACTTACTTATTTTTACTTATAAATAATCATATTTTCGAAAAACATTATAAATGGCCAGTCTCCCATATATAAAAACTTTTTTTCGCAATACTTTCTGAGGGGCCTGGTACATATATTTTTATCAAATCTTTTCAAAGTACTTTCCACCAGCCTCTATACAAAGATTCATGCGCCTAAACCAGTTTTCAAAACACTTTTTCCAGTCCGCCGCAGACACCTCGTTTACAGCCTGCTCGAACGCAGCCAGCGCATCTTCCGGCGACGAAAATTGTATCCCTTTGAGCAGATTTTTTATTTTTGGGAATAAAAAGAAGTCACACGGTGCTAGATCAGGGCTGTAAGGAGGGTGACCCCAGGAGTTTGACTGGCGTGCTGTCCAGGAAGTCCCTCGTTTTGAGTGCGGTGTGCGCAGGTGCATTGTCGTGGTGGAGCAGTAGCCCGCGGAGCCCTGTGTTTGGTCGCTTGTTGCTTATAACAGAGAAAACTTCTGGCAAACATTTGGTAGTATACCATTCGGCATTAATGCTTCTTTGATCCCGTAAGGGAATTGATACCAAGTGGCCAGTCAAATTAAAAAAGCTAGCGATCAAAATCTTACCCCCGCTTCTAGATCGCTTCACTTTGGTAGGCGTTGGCTCATTTTGAAACACCCAAACAGTCGACTGGCGCTTGGTTTCTGGGTCGTATTGATAAATCCAGGACTCATCACCTGTAACGATGTCGTAAACACGCCGAGACGAGCCTGCTTCAAATTTGTTAAGCATATCACGGCACCATTCCACCCGGGCCTGCTTCTGAGCATCGGTGAGGTTGTGCGGCACCCAGCGTGATACTATCCTCCTCACGCGAAGATGGCTGTGTAGAATCTCGTGAACGCTTCCCGATCCAATCTTCAATATGTGTTGAATCTCCTGATATGTAATTCGCCTATTGTCTTGGATTAAATTTTTCACTGCTAGCACGTTTTCTTCGGTAACAGCCGTCAAAGGGCGACCGCTTCTTTCGTCATCCCCCAAAGTTGGTCGACCGCGCTTGAATTCGTTATACCAACGATACACGGTTGCCTTGGAAGGGCCTTCATCCATGAATGCCATTTGAAGTCTATCGTACGATTCATCCGGTTTCAGGCGACACTTGAAATCGTATAAAATCATAGCTCTAAAATGTTCCCGGCGCAGATCCATATTTCAGTGAGACACAATACTTTGAATTAACTCGCAAAAAATGTGGAGGGAAATTTTGAAATTGGAACATACTTATTTTTACTTATAAATAATCATATTTTCGAAAAACATTATAACTGGCCAGTCTCCCATATATAAAAACTTTTTTTCGCAATACTTTCTGAGGGGCCTGGTATGTGTTAGACTTGCCACGAAGCTGTGAGAGTATCTTCGCTAGGTGTTGTGCTAGTTTGTAAGTTGGTGTGTCAATCTGGCTGACTATTGGTCGCAGAGGAACATTATCTTTGTGTATTTTCGGCAGCCCATACAGTTGTTTACGTCTAATTCTAAAGTATCGGAGTATTTTGATATAAAAAAAACTAAAGAATTAATATCAAAATACTCCGATACTTTAGAATTAGACGTAAACATTCTCACTCCGTCTTGCGCTAAACCACCAAAACTGTATGGGCTGCCGAAAATACACAAAGATAATGTTCCTCTGCGACCAATAGTCAGCCAGATTGATTTAGCCATTTATTTTTTAGAAATATTTGTAAAGACGCTTGTCATCTTAGTCTACCTGCGACCACGAAATGCTGCAAAGCTTTCGAAACGTCAGGGAAACCAATTTAAATAATATACGCGATTTAATCCGGTTAAACTTTGTTTTATTATAATGTGTAGTGATCGCGAAAATCTAAGAAGTTAACTCGTAATTAGTAAAAGTGTGTAATCTACACTCAATCTGTGATTATTTATCAATAATATTTTAAATTAATACTCTTTTTTATAATTATTAGTCGCCTACTTACGTATTGTGTATTATTTTGTATTGGTATATGATTTTATTATAAGTAAAATGAGTAATCAACACATAATAAAAAAAAACAATATCTGTTATTTTGATTTTAAATAATAATTATTTAAATTAGTAACAAACTTTAATATGTATTTTATATATTATGAATTATATTATGTATTTAATTCGATTGGTTTGATATTTTTCACTAAACATTTTTCTACCCGTCTGTACAAAAAAACATTCAAAACGTACTAGTTTTTTAATACTTTTGATAGTGGTCTGAATCGCTCCATTGTAAAAGAGTACTGGGCTGTTTCACACCGCGGTCCGAATCAGCCCATTATAAAAAAGGGTTTGGCCGTTTCACAACGCGGTCCGAAAGGGCCCATTCAAAATGAGTACTTGAGCGATTCACACCGCGGTTCGAACCACGCGTGGTGTGAAACGCCCCACTACCCATAAAAACACACTTTGATTTTCCTTCGCCGCTGGGAAATCGAGGACCGTTACCTTTATGACGCCATCTTGAAGTAATTACGTTGTAAAACGTCAGCTTGCAGGTTTAAACCGAACGAGTTTTTAAATATTCGTTGATGCTTCATTCATGTTAACATTGATGTGTGTATTAAAAACTTGGTACGTTTTAACGGGTCCTTTAGGAAATAAAGGAAAAGAATTTAACTGGAAAACCGGCCAGGTGCGAGTCAGACTCTAATTCAAATTAACTTTATTTGCTTAAAATGTGGTACAGATGATGGTACATTCTAAATAGGTGCAAAGACACATTTTGCCATATAATACACAGCATGCAAATTTTTACTTAATACTTTAATCAATTTAACTAAAGTAAGTAAGGTACTCATGCATTAAGGGTTCCGTACCCGTACACAATCATGTCTGTGTTTATTTTTTTTATTTTATTCTTAACGGGCTTGCGTTTGACCGCCACCTCACCTGATGTTAAGCGATGGTGCGGTCGACGATGGTACACGCTTGCCCAGCAAAAACCTATTCACTCGAGTCTTGAAGACCTCCAGATTATATTTCTCGGGAAACACTGACGCAAGGAATTCCACTCTTTGGCGGTACGCATGATAAAGCTATTAGCAAACCGGTTCGTGCGTAAGGGTGGAATATCTACCATATAACGGTGGCGCATCGCCGTGCGTCTGGTCGTCCGATGATGGAAAGGGCTTGGGGGAATTAAATTGTGCAATTCCAACGCACACTCGCCGAAATGCATTCGATAAATAACCGATAGGCTAGCAATTCTGCGCCGATGCTCGAGACTTTGTAGTTTGGCATCTACCAGCGCATCGTTGCCAACGAGCCTCTTGGCGCGCCTCTCAATCGACTCGAGAGCCGCCAGTTGATATTTTGCCGAGCCATCACAGAGCTGATGTTTGCTGTATTTTTATTATTTGTTGTTAAATTACAGAGTTTGCACTACAATCACTCCAATTGTAACGCTTGTGTATTACCGTTTTTAAGGTAGAGCAGGAACAAAAAACTTTCGTTTTTCAACTTAGTTTCTAGGTTTCTTGTGAGGTTTGATGTTTTTATTTTTAGTATTTGCCGTGATAGATGCCATAGTAACACATATTCTGAAAAAAATCTACTGGCTACCTATAACGATTAAAAAAATGCAGCTCTGTGACAGACAGAC
Organism: Asteroscopus sphinx; assembly: GCA_949699075.1. Lineage (NCBI taxonomy): Eukaryota > Metazoa > Arthropoda > Insecta > Lepidoptera > Noctuidae > Asteroscopus > Asteroscopus sphinx. The sequence continues at coordinate 659,391 of OX453028.1, read as the reverse complement.
GGACAGACGGACGACGGCGACAGACGGCGGTAGGCAGAATAATAGGATCATGTTGGCACACTAGGTACGGAATCCTAAAAATTGATGCGCAAGGTTTTGGACGTTTGTGGAAGCTGGTTAAAGTGTCATTACGGGACTTTTCGCTTGTTTTCTGTCTGCTCGTGACCACGGCCAATGCAATTTGGCTGAAACGTCCATTTCATTGTGCGCGAAAAGTCCCGTAAATATAGTTCAATATGAGTGAACGTTGCGAAAGTTTAAAATCTTTTACTTTATATTTTTAGAAAATAATGGATCACTCAATTAGGTCATATTGAGAGTCAAAAATTACCTTAAAATCACTAATTAGCTTCCACTAGACCCTTTAAATGGTTCAATCAACGAATTAATATTATTTCAGGCAACTAATTATGATGAACCGTTTCTCAAGTTTCACCACGACACTCGTTCTTCCGCCTTCCGCATCGCAGTCCTCGACTGGACATGGACCTCCCCCAACTGCGGATTCAGTTTGCAGATCCACATTGAGTGACTCAACTGCCTTCAGGCCGTCCACAGAAATAGATAGAATGGTTGTAATCACAATTTTACTTGCGCTTCATGCGTGGCAACTTTTCGAACAAACTACGCCTCCCATATTGACGTCATTAATGTTTAAAAATTAACTTTAATCATTTGTACTTTACAGCTTTTGGTTCTGCGGTTAGAAACAGCACAATAAGGCATTTTTGCGGGTTTTTGTTACTTACAGTATTTAAAGAAAAAAGTCATAAGGCGTACTGAGAAAGGCTTTGAAATGCACTACACTATGGTGCAGAGTGTTGGCACGCGCGCCCTGCCCACTTGGCCATTCTATCTATTTCTGTGATATGTGTCTATGTTGGCCGTCAGTCCGGCTACCAGTGCCGGTTATAACCTCTAACTACCCTATTTTCGTCTGCAACACATGTCGCCTTCTCCCAAGGGCACCAGATTAGTATTCCACCTTCATCCGCTAGGATCAAAAGTTTAACTTATACGCGTCCCATAAATAAATAAGGTGTTACTTGACGGCCCTATAAAAACGAGGAGTAACACTTTGGTGAAATATTAATGTAGAGGGTGCTAACCCTAGGTTTAGTTAAAGATTTTCACTTTTTTGAACAAAAAACAGCAAGTAACGTAGCAAATAATTACAACAAGATTGTTTACTAAATACGACAAGAGAGAGAGGGAGAAAACAGACTATACTACTAATTATTGCGCAACCGAAAATATTTCTATAATTTAGAACTCTATTTTTTATGAGTTTATCATACAATAAAAATAAGACTCCCTGACTTATATATTTTTTTCGGTTGTGCGGAGTCTGATGCGCAATAATGAGTACCTAGTATAGTCTGGTTTTCTCCCTCTCTTTCTTGTCTTATTTAGTAAACAATCTTGTTATGTCTCTTTATTCAAATAACTACTGATAAAATATAATTACTCACATGTAATTAGGTTAATAATAGTAGTTTATGAAACTGTTGCATAATAGGGGTTATTAAAACACGAGTGTGAGTTTAAAAACCGAGCCGTAGGCGAGGTTTTTAATAGTATCACACGAGTGTTTTAATACCTAATTATGTCAGTTTCATACACTATTTTATCTACACTCATACAATTTTAAATAAAATACCAAAGTCAAAATCTTAGTAACATTGTCGTTGTTTTTCTTGATTTCTCTGGTAAAAGATTGTTCGTCATTTACGTTGCTGCATCCAGAAATTCAGGCGGGGTCATATTTTCCTCAGTTCAGTATCACTGCTGTAGTCAGATATTTTTGCCCAGAATAAAACTTTCGACACACAAAACCATAATAATAACGTAAACAATAACAATAAATTTACAAGTAACGATGTCCATATCCAGTAGGCCAGGCGCGCGGCCGCGCACGCGCGCTGGTGCGCGCCTACACAGATAATAAAATATTGTCTGGCGACAACATTATAATCGGAACTAATTTTCTATCCTTGTCAGGATTCCGTCAATCTCTGTTTTATCATACAAAAAATATGCCTGTAAACACTTAAATATAATTAAAAGCAATATGACAATCAAAAGTTCTGCCAAAAACGCGATTTTAAACGATAAAAATTTTCAATGTATGACAAGTGGCGCCACCCTGAATTTTGTGTACTCATTGGTGCCAAACTGTACGACTGCTAAAAAAAAGGTTTGAAAACTCCTTGGTTAGGTCGAAGTGGCATTAAAAACTCCTTAGTTAGGCTGAAGTGTGCGGTTATGGAAAAAAAATTAAATTACCGCATTGTTTTGTTCAGCAAACTGTATCGTAATGAAACTTTTTAAATTCATAACAGGTGCATGTGCGTAAAGTATGTCATTATGACATTACTTTCGAGTTCATAATTCGAATTTTACGATACGAGTGTAGATAAAAGTTATTTAGTGTGCGAAATTGTTAACTTAATGTCTTTCAAAAATTATTATTGATGAATTGCATTAAAAAGACATGCCAAGATTGTTTACTTAATAAGACAAATGAGAAAAAACAGAGTGTAGTTTAGCTTAATATTCTAACTAGGTCAGCTACATTGAAAATACTCTTATCAATATCCTTGCGTATAAAAGAACTTCTAAATTAAATGTAGTGCTTTTAAATAAACTGTCATTGAAACTTATTTTCGATGAAACCCTTAAAATTTGAGCCAAATGAATCACATAAAGTTAAACAAAAAATCATCACATTATTCCGCTGTTTTCTTCAAAAAAAATCATGTCACCGAAACCTCTTGGGCCATACTCAATAAAACCTACTCAATACATCCTAAGAAAAAAAACTGTCAGTATAATATGACACCATATATGTTTATGTCACTTGTCAATGAAACGTCACACTGATATGACGTGTAATTCGTGCTACAACACCTTTTTTTCCAGCGTCTTTTTGATCGTGAGGGTAGATAGAATATACTGGATATAAATAAATGAAATGTAATGGTTTCGTTGGTAAATTAAATTTTACCTTAGTAAAGCTAGTTTTTAAAGCGCAAATCAATCAATGACAATATTTTCTTGTCTAAAGGAGAATTAAATAAAAGGTCGGCCACGAGACCTTAGCGATTCCTTTGGGGGTTTACAAGTGCTTGGAAAACTGCTAGAGCATTTTATTTTTAATGTTGTAGAAGGATAAACGAGGAGATAAACGTCAAAAACAATTTTCAATTATTCTGCTGCAGTTTTAATCATTTTGTTCAATTTAATATGGTTCTTACTAGAAGTGAAAGCACTAGTGATTTAAGCATATTACGTTTAAACTTTTTCGTCAACCAAGCTTATGTTTTCAATAGTACCTTTGAAATGTAACCTTATATTATACATAAGACTTATGGAACTCTAACTCAAAGGGAGGATTCTCATACCAGGCTGGGTCTGCGCCTGGAGGGCTACTGACCAACGGTTGATGTTGGGCTCTTGTATATATCTTAACTTGCGTGTGAACTCTGCTTGCGCGATGTAGGATAGTTCTCATGTCACCGGATAGATGTCGCTACAAGACTCAATTTCAAAATTGACGTGTGGTTTGATAACGGGCTGAATTAAGTTTTATTCGTTTAAGTAACATTTGCTTAAAGAAACCACTTTTTAGTTTTGTTGGACTTCTCGTATCGTTTAAACGTTTTTGACTTTGATTGATTTGCTTTCGCTTTGACGCGACGATTGTAGTTTGTTTGTGTACTTTTTAGTGAACTTTGTAAATGGTTTGTTGTGTTTAATTGTAAATAGAATAATGTAATTGTAGACGAAGGAAAGTTCATTTTTTAAAATTGAAAAACGATGAGCGATATTTATAAACGTAAAAAGTCGTTGGCAGAAAAAAGCACAACGTGAATGCCTCTGGTTCCCACGCCCCCGGTCAAAGGAGGAACACCGTGGTCCGTGGTGGTTTTAGTCGGTAAGAGTCCGACACTGGCCCCGCCGCGCCGTTCCGGGGCGGAGTGCGGAAAAGTGTGCACAGTAATTGATGAAATCCATTGGGAAAATACTTCAAATATTAAAGTAGCATTATTTGGAACCAGAATCAAATACTGAACATCCTGCTTCAGTAAGTCCCTCGTCCAACCAGTCGCCCTGTAGAGCAGTCATCTATCTGACTACTAAGGTATCATAAGTCTGATTTGAAGCCCAGTACTGTCCTCCGTAATGCATCTCCGTCCACCATTACTTAGTCTTAACAGGTCGGACGCATCGTTACTTTTGATTCACGACTCGTTCACAAAAAGTCGGGCAGAAGGTTAAGCGGTATCGATTTTATCGCAGCCTTGGGTACTTGTGTAGGGGTGTTAGGGGAGTGTCTTAGTGTATATTAGAACGGGTTTCATTTTAGACACCGTCTTCTTGTTTGTTATTTAACAGCTGTTAAAATTTGTTCAATTTTAATAACCTATTTTAAACACTGGCCATTTTACATAATAACTTTCATGAGTTAAATTCATTATGTACGGTTTTACTCACGTGATTCTATCGGGTGTGCCCGACTAGTTACGGGCTCGAGTGGAGCCCTTAATCATGAGCTGGTTGCGCGGTGGTGTCGCGGATCGAACTGCGGAGGACACAGCGCGCCGTGTAGCGTTGCACTCGCGACGATGAAGCGTCCGGTTTCGGTCCGATGGCGATCGTACAGCTCATGATTCAGGGCTCCGGTCGAGCCCGAAACTAGTCGGGCACATCCGATAGAATCACGTGAGTAAAACCGTACATAATGACTATCATTGGCTATTACTGGCGAGGGATTTAAGAGACGTTGCCAAAGTTCGACCTACTTGAAGGCAATTAAACTCTTTCATCATCCATCATTAAAGCCATCCAGTCTGAGACCCAGGCAGTTGCTTCATAAGAGGCAGTTAGTTAGCTGATCCTAACTTGCATTATTTTGGGATAAGTCTCAAATCTAAATTGTGGTGTCGTTTTATATAGTAGCCTGGATTGCTGGTTTCATTATTTTCCTAATAAATACAGAATTCGCATAGTTTAAATTAGGTCATTACTCATTACCCAAAATGATCGTTACCTGCGCCAATGACTCGGAAACAGCGTCATCAGCGATTGTCAAAGGACCTGAATGGTCTGACAATGAACCCTTCATTGTACCGAAGAACTATTTGACGTACTTTAATGATGAGTTAAAATGGATATATCCGTGCTATATCGATGATTTCATTGTTGTTTATTTCCGTGAAGCCGTTAGGCAAAATTAAATAGCGATTCAGCCATTTATATCTGGATATTTTATGTTAGGATTGACTTCAAATCGAACTAGCAGCATCTAGCAGCTGAAATTGTATCGGGTGTTTATGCGCTTTGTAGTCATTTCTACAAGGTCTAATTGAAAAAACTTAAAACCTGTTACGGGCTGATTGCACTCATTATTATGAACAACTTTTACTATGGGACCAAGCCCGAAATCGCAAAAAATATATCAGCTGTTTCTTACATTTATGTTTGCATAACCCGACGAAATGTAGGTGTCATGTGTTTTTTATTACGATTTCTGGATTGGCTCTACATATAGTAAAAGTTGTTCATACTGATGAGTTAAATGACCCCTTAAAAGGTTTTCAGTTATTTCAGTAACATTTTATGCACAGTGCCATGTACGGTCGACCGCACGTCGGTGGTAACACTTTGACATTAGCAGTATCTTTATTTCGTAAGCAGTAAGGGCAGTTTTCGAATTGACGTGTTACCACTGTCATGCAGGCGACTGTACGTACATCCATCCATATTCTAGGAAGATATTCAAAAACAGAGCCAGCTCTGAGAATATAATATCACATCGTTTGAATACACGGATGATAAACCAGGGTTACAAAAGCCAGCTCGCTCGATCACATCACTACGCATCGCCCCAAGGCCCGAGTGGTTCAATTGAATATGCTGTTTCTCAATTTATCGTAACTTAACAGTGCGGAAAACGACACGCACGTTGTTTTATTCCTAAATAAAATATAAATTTTATTTATAATGTCAGCAGTGTCTTTTTTTGTAGAATAACGTAGAAATGTTATAAAATATAACGGGAAATGGGACCGAAATACAAACGAAAACCCATAAATCTGCGCGCCTAAATTATTTTAGTTCCACGTTCTGCATTTAAAATCCAAATTTAATAAGCTAAAGTTGTTTATTTCAGCCGAAGTTGGTTATTTATCGCGCGGAAGGCGCTCGGGGCGGACGCGTCGCATGCTTGGCTCTGATAAGCCGCTGGATAAATCCTGGATTATATAGGAGACGAGAGGCCTCTGATTTATTTGTACTGTTCACTGATTCGGGTCTAGGCTTTGTTGCCTACCCTTTTAGCGCTAGCTCTGAAAGGAGGTAGGATTATTTATGTACATACGTTTCACGCTTGTTGATTTTCCGTTTACAGAGATATGTCAGAGCTTCAGTTTAGGATTATATCTTCAGATTGAAGAAGGTGAATTCGATTTTCCGATCATTACAAATACATAAGTCTACAATTATTATTTTGTTGTTAATGGCATTTTATGTTTATTCTTCAAGAAAATAAACAGCTTTCATTCGAAGTATATAAGTTATGTAGTAACACAGTTACTTTACATTATTCGAAGTAAACCTTTTACAACAGAATGATATATATATATATATTTATACTAGCTTTTACCCGCGGCTTCGCTCGCGTTAAATTCTGCTAACCCACGTGACGGATCCTGTTAATTCAGTCCAGTCCAGTTCCATCCATTCATCCATCCTTTTGGACCGTCCAGTTCAGTCCAGTCACTATCTCACTATCACACTATCCCACTATCTCAATCACACTATCCCACCATCTCACTATTTCGTCCCATGTCCAGTCCCGTCCCATGACCCGTCGTGTACCATGTCCCATCCCGTCCCATGTTCCATCCCGTCCCATGTCCAATGTCCCGTCTCATGTCCCATGTCCCGTCCCTGCCCATGTCTCTTCTCATGTCCCGTCCCGTCCCAGGTTTTTGCTGGGCAAGCGTGTACCATCGTCGACCGCACCATCGCTTAACATCAGGTGAGGTGGCGGTCAAACGCAAGCCCGTTAAGAATTAAAAAAAAAAAAAAAATGTCCCGTCTCGTCCCATGTCCCGTCCCATGTTATCAATTGTTCAGCAAATCAAATTTGGTGACACAACGACTGCAGCGCCATCTACCGGGTCTATTTGTTAATTCAAACCTTACAGGGACCTGGACTCGAACGTACCTACACAAAAAATATCATTAAAATCTACCATCTATCAGTTTAGGAGATCAGTGACATACCGACATAAGCGCCACCTACCGGGTCCAATTTTGTTTTTAAATCATCCAGGAACCCATTGAAACATGCACACAAAATTTCATCCAAATCTTATTTAATACGTTCTTTAAATTAGAGTGGACCCGAGTTTACCATACCGAACGGGACGAACATCAAATGTTTGACAGGTAGGAACAGTTTGAATGGGAAAAGAAAATTGTTGTTTTTACTATTTTCCTCGCAAATTTTCCACATTTTCTCACCTTTTAAACCTTCCCTGGACTTCTACAAATATTTTAAAACTAAAATTAGCCAAATCGGTCTAGCCGTTCTCAAGTTTTAGCGAGACTAACGAACAGCAATTAATTTTTATATATATAATTTTTTTAAAGAGTCTAAGCTTTCCAACATGAATGTACACAGAAATCCTTTAATTTCAAATAGGCTGGTACAGCCTCAGAGCTTTCACGCGATGAGATGTTGCGAATCAGTACAGGTTGCTTTTAACCCCTAAAAGGGACAGCTGTAAAACTCTTGGACCGGATATAAGTTCGGTTAACATCAACAATCATCGTGCGGCGCTCTGATCGATCTATCACCACTATATCAGGCTTGTTGTGAACAATAGTCCTATCAGTGATGATAGACCGATCCCAGTACAATGTCACATGACCATTCTCAAGAACTGGGTCGGGCACATACTTGTAATATGGTACTTCTGTTTCCACAAGGTTGTACTTCAGGGCAAGTTGCTGGTGAATAATCCTGGCCACTAGGTTGTGCCTATGCAAATATTCGCCGTTAGCAAGACGAGAACAACCAGAAATAATATGACGGATGGATTCCCCGGGACAGTGGCATGCCCGACATATGTCAACTGTGCCGTCCTTAACAATATATTTCCGGTAATTGTTCGTCATGACAACTTCGTCCATTATCGCACAGACAAAACCTTCGGTCTCTCCGAAGAGATCACCGAAACGTAACCAGGACACGGACGCTAGAAAGTCTACATCGGGCCCATGAAGAGCCCGGTAGAAGCGTCCGTGAAGCTCCTTGCTCTGCCATACCTCCTTGCGGCCATTGGTATCCAGTACCACAGGTTTGCGCCAGTTCTCTTTAGCCAAAGAGAGCGGGGTGAGTCCTTTGTCCACTGCGACTACATCTCGGTGCATCCCCCCGTCGGCTTGGGCGAAATATTCCCTAAGACTGCACACCTCACGGTTGTGAAGGGTCTTGGCATTAAGAAAGCCTCGGCCCCCACACTTCCGCGGGATGTACAGCCTCATATTTATTATTATTATTAATTTAGATCTCCTGTTTGTAAAACGTGGAAGGAATATATTCCATAATATCCCATGAAAAAGGACTTGTCAGAACATTATTTTCAATTTGAAAATGCAACGCCTACCTGAACAACCCTGCCGTGCCCATTTGTCCAGAATCCAGATAAAGGATGAAAGCCGTCATAAAGGACAAAACGTTGCGATAGAGAAAAATATACCCCATTGTCCGTGTTTTACGAACGCAACTTAATGGTCCTACAAAAAATACGATATATCGACAACTTTTGTTTCCCGTACATTGCTTTGTTTGTTGATACTCCTGGACCGTCATGAAAAATCGATAAGATGAATTTCGACGGTCAGATACAGTTATGAGGTGGTCCCACGTTGGGCGCCAATATATTTCATGCTCATAATTCATTCATAGCTGTCACACCTGGGACTCCCCAAAGGGTTGGGTGGATAGGTATTGTCGTACATCTTCAGTGATGAAAAGTGATGATACGATTTTGGTTCTGCACCAAAACGAAGATATTTTTTTAAGATAGTGCGAATGCGAATACTTTTATCCAAAATGGGCATTTAGTTTTCAAGGTTCTATAAAATGAGTCTCAATTATTTGAGTCCGGAATTTTATTCAATTTTGCTACAATATTAACAGAAAAAAAAAACGACGACTGACTTATTCAGGTCAAGTAATATATAAAATAATTGTTATACGCACAATAAGAAAACGATCACGAAAGCTATTCTGTCATATTTCTGATAAAGGCACAGGCTTTCTCGAATACAGCCAAACGAATTGACCTGTCAATCAACCGACGTACTTTCGGGAAACGTCTGTAACAGTAAATCAGTATTTTTCTACATAAATGATTCCACTAAAATTGGATCTTATTCATACTGAGTAACAAAAACAGAAATTCAGAGATAGCTTAAGACAATAATCCGATATCTAAACCTTATATCGTTTTCTTGTATGAAATTATTTATTATTCCTTTTTCTCTACTATTACGTATCTTTATCATTCGTTATTATTAATAGAGAAATTACAATGCCCAGTATCTGTGTTCTTAGCAGAAAATATCGTGACGTCATCACATAATATATTTCATTAAACAATTGGACGTCTCATATTCCACATAATTCTCACAAATACTCGCTTCACATAAAAAAATTAACCTCTTACCTTATAAATGAAAACTCTCACTCAAATACCGAAACGCGTCAACATTTTAAATCCTACCCGCAAAAACTGAAAGCCGACCAGATTCGGAACGTCACGTGTTCCATAAACGGGGTAACAGTGAATAGTCCACTCAAACTTGCAGGATTATCCATGTAAGCGGCCGGATTAAGGCTGACAGTCACGCCGGAAGACGGATCCTCAAACTCTTATCTCGCTGTTTAAATTAATTTTGTTTTCAATCCTCCGCTGGCCCTTCGTTTGGTGCAACTAGATCTCGGCTTAAACCCGACTCCCGAACTTCCAACTTGTCCGAACTCAGAACATGTATGAACTTCACTACGATATGAGGGTATTCAGAATTCTTCACGTATTCGGATTGAGGAAAGTAATTAAAGCTGGGAGTGTGCACATGTCTTCAAGTTTGATTTAGTACTTGAAGTGGGTTTCGGCAAATATGTTTAAATATGATTCTTGTCTGTAATTAATTTCGCTGCGGCGGCGGTATACTGAGAACATTTATAACATATTAAACCTCCACATGTTAAGAAACTATTGTACTCACTGCAAACACGTTTAACTTTATTGGAACTTAATTAATATTTGAAGTCGTCACGCAATTTACACAAAACATTGAACTTTTTATTTTATTAATAAAACAATCTGTTTTAGAGTTAACAATTCAGTTTAAAATTAAATTCTCAGCTCGTCCGTTATAATTGAAATGAGTCCCACGATGGGCGCCAACTAAGCGAGAAGCAACAAAAATGTTTTATTGTTTTCAACACGTTAAAATTTAACTGTACAGCTACAGTATGTTGTAAGTTGTAACACACCTGTATACGTTTATTTTGTAGCGTGTGTGTTGCTGTGAAATTTTATAGCAGAATTAATTTCACTTGGAACGGTCTATTCTTGAGGAACTCAAAAACGTAGGTTTATTAACTTGGGCAAATGGCGTGTGTTTATGTTTTTATTATGTTTGTTCAACATTATTACGTTTCAAGTAATTTGAATGGATAATTAAATTGGCAGGGACATGATGACAAAGAGGAGCATGAAGTAGAAATAATGGTATCTGCGAGAAATATTTTTAGATGAGGAATTCAACCTCGGTTTTGCAGAGCCTCAGTAAATATCAAGAATATAAAGAATACCGCAGCACTAGTAGTTACTGCGCCAAAAATATTATAAAGCATCTGATATCTCAAAGAAATTTATTTTCTATTGTATACAAATTTCTTTACTGAATTATCAAACTACAAATCTGTTGTCATAACTTATTGTCTCGAATACGTGGACCCAAAACTACTCGAATTTTAATGCTTCACAATACTTGTACATATTCAAGAAATTGCTTGTCAAACAATAATACCGAATATGTACAGATTGGATAATAAAGTTTATTGGAACCACCAATTAATGTAAATCGGTATTTGTGTTAGTCTTTTGTTTAACACGTTGGCTGCTGGCAAACATTTGACCCCCTTGTACTTTAATGCGTCTTGCTACGCACCTGTTGTGCGTGGCCGCATAGTCGTAGCAAACGAAACTACAGTGCGGCCATTACACGCCTGGCGTGTAGGAGCCGGTCGCTACGACCGTGCGGCCAGGCAGCGTGTGTAAAACATACCGTGTGCGTATTCCATACTGTGGAATTAAAACACGCCATGCGTGTAACCACACTGGTGTAGCGGTATTTTTTTTGTCATTTTCCGCACAATTGTATAACAAAAATATGCATACACGACGTGCGTGTTGAGCCGCATTCGTGTAACAATAAGCGAACACAGACGTGTGTTTTTCAGCAGCCAACGTGTTAATTTAAAACGCATAACAATAAAATGTGTCCCTTATTTTTATGAAAATATTAACTGTATCGACAACAGATACATACTACTGTATTTTACTATCCTAAACTCATCCAATATGTTTGTTAGTAGAGGTCACATGGCCTTGTTAAGGGGGTATAAATCTCCCTTAGCGACATGCACTTGCATCCTAGCATTGAACGCTTTACTAGGTTAAAAAAGTCGGCCAAGGTTTACGAGAGATCGGTAAAGAAATGTCTTTCTACGTGCAAACGCAGATGTACGGTTGACCGCAGGTCGGTGGTAACACTTTGACATTAGCAGCATCTTTATTTCGTAAGCAGTAAGGGTGATTTTCGAATTGAAGTGTTACCACTGTCATGCAGTTACTTTACTACTTCTTTCGATCGCTTAGTAAGTGTAAGATTCTTATTCAATTTTTTTATTGATACTCCTTTTTTCAATCTATGACGTTGCCACTTCCTTATAGATACTGTTTAAATCATCTGTCAAAACGAACAAGGCCTAATGATGTTGATGAATTAAAAGAACTATAAAAGAGCTTCCACGATTGATGATATTCAAGAATACTTGCGTCCAGCGTACCCTATAGTAGAACCCACTACCAAACTACTCTGTTGCTATATTTTTTCGACGTCATGAAGACTGAAGAGTTAGTATTAAATAAAGTAACTTATAATTGTTAAGATGACCTATATTCCTTAGGTCATGTTGACAATTTGACATGCTTTTTCCCCTTAAATATAAACCACAAGGAACAATTCCAAGTACAAATCTATGTCGCCATCTTGTTCACTTGACACATGTCATATATTCGATCGCTTATTTGCTTATTTGCTTATTTGTCAGCCATATTTGTGTCCACTTCATGGCTCCTGCAGTGTTTGACTATCGTTTCCCGTTACACCGATATATTGTTTCATCCTCTGTCACTTGCAAGGATTTCCTGTTTACCCTGTTGCTTACATACGGCAAATGGTTTACTGTAAATCAAACTGTATTTTCTAAGGGTTGAATATATATCTCTAATTGTTTTAAATTATGATAAAAGAATTGGAAATCTAGTTTCGATTTAAATTTAATATGATGACACTTTTGCCATATTATAAGGCTGTCAGAATCAAATTGTTAATTAACAAATTAAATCGTAATTATAAAAATTGCAACTAAAGCTTTTAAACGTTTTATATTGTATTGGCCTGTTTCAGCCTGTTTGGACTACGTTGGAACTGCATGTTGGAACTGACGAAAAATTGACTTGCATGTTTTTTGCAGAAAGATATACAATAAAATAATAATAATAAATAATCAGTTTATTCTCTCTTCACAATAGTTTTTAAAGTACTAGGTTTAGCAAATGTGTCAAAATTATAAAAACCAACTTTGTGAGAGACTGGTGCCTGAAGTGTGTGGGGAGTGTGGGTGTGGTTGTGTTTGATTTATTTATGTGTTTTTTAAGTGTGAATGTAAATGTGTGCATGGGTCTAGAATGTGTGAGTAAGCTGAGCGTATCGAGTATAACGAAAGAAGGGAGTCAAGGAGGAATTCTAGTAGAAGCTGATAGTCTACACGAGAGGTATCAAAACTATCAAAAGACTCTCAGTTTCTTCGTAGTCTACGTTTTTGAGGTATTTCGTGACTGACGTTTTACATTTTTGTTGTATAGGTATGGTCCGAGAAAACAATGATCTATGTGAAAGAGCTGACTTGAAGATTTGCGATTGACAAACCCTGTCCACACGCCGCTTATCCTTGAGTAAGTGTTGGTTGTATTGCAACATTGAGTGTTTTTTAAGTACAGTATGCAATATGAAGGTTTGTCTGATCGTAAGCACATCCCATTCTTTATACAATTTAAATGTAGGGAAGCGGTAGGGGAGACCAGCATGGCACGCTGAACACAATGAAGCAAGCTAAATAAAAACATGAGTTTCCAATGCCTGTATTATTATCCGGATTACAATAAATCGCGTAAAATACCAAAGTTGGCTTAGCTGTAGCAAGTTGTTTACCAATCGCCAGTTAATATAGGAAAGCCCAACTATCCCAAACTGAACTAACAAACAATACCAAACCGATTCCCAATATTATTCGGAAACCACAATACAGAACAATAAAATATAGAGAATTTGTCTCGTTTCAATCGTGATAATGCTTCCATACAAATAGTGGTCGTTAAGCTGTCGTTGTAATCAGGGACGCCATTCCGCAAGACGTTTACGGCGCCTGCGACTGCAGACTCAGCACTTATCGCAACAACATTTTACTCTTTACATAACGGAACAGGAATAAAAGAAAAGGAAATAGAGGAAACAAGAAACAATGTAGTGGTTGTTTATCTTTTCAAAAAGATAAAAGATGACTCATTGAAAAGTTTTCGCACTAGTTAACATGGTTCATGGGTTGGCACATCAGTGTAGTGCACTTTTGTTTGTCTTGGACTTTCTGCTTCTGAGTTTCATCAGTTTCCTTCACACTTTGATTATTATCATTGTTTTTTACATAATCTTCTCTATTTTACAAATTTTTTGGCAATTCTCCTTTTTCCGGTCTCAACCCTAGCCGTATCCCGATCCCATCCTTCCTTATATTTTCCGCTAATAAAATACCAATCTAGCAAACTTTAAAGAGTGTTTACAATGACTGTGTGCGCCCGTATTGTCACCGAACTCGAAGTTGCCGTCAACACTGCGCCTTTATTTTTTCGTGGGGAAAATCCTCATGGACGCACTCCGCCCGATGTAGGCGGAGCCAGTGTCGGACTCTTACCGACTAAAAATCACCACGATGTTCCTCTAACGACCCTTGGCCGGGGGCGTGGGAAAATTTTATCCTCCCAACCATCCCCGGTAGGTCCCGGCTCGCCAATAGTAGGCGAGCCTCTTCTCCCCATGCGGCAACCACATCGGCCGCACCCTCCTTTTGACTGGCGCGCGCGAAACACTACGCGTCAACACTGCGCCTGCCGCGTTTACAACGGCTACAAACTCAATTACCTGGCTCGCTATATAAACAATTGGTAGAAGTGACCCGTGACAAATTATTATCCAGGGTTATGTTCGGCACAAGTGAAGGACTTGGCAAGTTTCGGCTGTAGCCATAATTGACTTGGCCGAACCTCGTAAGAGTTAAGAGTATTAAATAAGCCGTCAAGTTTAGATTGGACTTTATTGAATACACTCAAAAGCTAGGGACTTGGCCGGTGTTCAGAACTTTAGAAATACCCTTGATAGGGGGCAATTTGTTCGTTAGTTCAATGAAATATTATAGCCTCTTATTCAAGCTTTATACCCTTATTACCCGACTGCGCCAGAAGGAGGGTTATGTTTTTCGAGTGTATGTATGTATGTATATTTCTTTGGCACGCTCTGTAGCCTAAACGGCTTGATGGATTTGAGATTGAGAGGTATCGTTAGATTCGTCTCAATTCTGAGAGTGACACTGGGTATATCAAAATTAAAAAAAAAAAAATGGCCGCTTTTTGGCGCCATATTACCTCGTCAAAAAATTTTTTTTCCGTCAGAAACTATCGAGTGGGGTATCAAAATAAAGGGTTTTATAAATGCTTTACAAAAATATAAACAACTTATATGTTTAAATGTAATTTGGAATGAAAAATGCTAAAAAACAACAAAATATTCATTGTTAAAAATGAATTTGACTTTTCAAAAAAAACATTAATAGTATGATAAATAAAACATGATGACAAAACTAAAAAAATTCAAATAAAAAAATTAATTAACAAAAACAAAAAACCCGACTGCGTGTAAAAATAACAGAAAAGATTTTTTTTTTTTTTTTTTTTTTTTATTTGTTCAGTGGTATACATAACAAAAACATTCTAAAGATGTAAACATAAACTCATTAGAGTTTTACCGTACATCAGTATCATCGACTATACAAACAGGTAAACAAAAATATAGTTAATAAGGTAGGATATTAAATAAGTACAATGAGGGTAGATACCAGATAATATTTATCTACATTATGAAGGAGCGAACACCGGTGACTGCGCGATCATACATAGGAACTACTGGCTACATAGGAACTATTATGTAATTCATGACCAAAAACATACGTAGCCTCCGACTGCGTGTTGATAAGTCTTGTTTATATCTTTTCTGTTATTTTTACACGCAGTCGGGTTTTTTGTTTTTGTTAATTAATTTTTTTAAACGTTAAGTTTTAGAAATGTTCTTGAACCTAGTAATTTATGGAGATGCGTTCTATGACGTATAGGCGATGACGTAGACTATGATGGGGGTAAGAAGTTCATTGGCACTGCAGTGCCTAATAGACACCGGGTTTTTCAAGGAGTTATTTTGGTCACCAACCCACAAGTTTAGCTGGTATTGGCCTTTCACGAAAGTTCAGTACTGAACTGACTCACTGGACATTTCTGTGCACTGAACTGTCTCGCGAACTAGCCTCGTGTCAGGAGTGCATCATGGCATGACATTCAAGCTACTTTTTGATGGCACGTGTATTCCCGCTTTTGTAGTGTCACTGCCTTAGGGTAAGCTTGCAAGTTGGGTAATTAGAGAAAAAAACTTTGTTTAAAATAATTAATAATTATTCAATTCAATTTATTTTATATTGTGGAACATAAGTAAAAAAAAGATATTAAATACATTTTACGCATTGTTTTTTATTTATTACGCATTGAATTCGACTATACTATTGTTTTTGATTTAATTTTGTATTGTATTGAAAAACTTTATTCCCAAAACTATTCACTTGAATGAAACTTTATTATACATTTTATTTCGCAATTTCGAGCCCTTTATATCATGACCAAGTCGTAACTTCGCCGAAACAAACTTAGGACAATGCGAGATAAATTATGTTAGGCCTTATTTAGCTGAAACATTATCTATTCAACTAGAATATTTCATTGAAATGGCCAAAACAAGCTCCTTAAATCCAAATCTAAAGAAGTTTAAATAGAATGGCTTTCTACTAAACGGAATTAGCATTTAACGGATAAGAGATCAGTTATTTAGGTCGTACGATTTTAACATTTAGATGTCCAAAGTCAAAACCAGCAAAACAGTCACTTGATCTCCTTTGATTGTAAGGTTAGACAAATAAGCACACCATTGTTTGCCTCATACAAGTAAGTTAATAGTAGTACCTAGTAGTAGTGGAAGTAGTTTTAGTTAGTTTGTTCCTATAAGTTGCCTGCTTGTGTTTATCACTGTGTTTTAAATGTTGCACGTCGTTAACTGTGACAATAAACTATTTTTCTTTCTTACAGCAAAATTGTGGAATAAAATAACCGTCAGCGGTTTTCCCGAACAAATTCGACAAGCCTTCAAGAAAAGAGCATATATGCATATAATATCTTTTTAAAAGGTCAGCAACGCATCGGCTACTCTTGGTGTTGCGGATGTCTATGAGCGGCGGTGATTGTTTACCACTATCAGGGGACTTCTATTTTTTTTAAAAAAGAAGTTTTTCTGTCAGACAATTCTCAAAGCTAATCTGTAGGTGTAGCTACCCCAAAAGAATTCCTCTACGTTTCTGGAATCATAAACGTGACCTTTAAGTTATCTACTGAATCAAGTGGAAGTCACTTGGGATTTGATGTAATATATCAGACACTTGCCCTTCAACAACTATTGCGATGTTGCCACATTTATCGATACGGTACATTTACCGGTTGGTATGAAACATGGAGGAGGAAGCAATGGAGCGATGATGAAATGAGACTGTTATAGGCAGTGTATAGTAATGAGCCGCACTCGAACTAGCCTGTGAGTCGTAAGGTAACCATTAGACGTTCAATTTGGCATAGTTCAATCCGTGACCTTGGATTGACGGATTGACGCGTATAATCAGAACACTGATATTTTTTATCTATCTATTAATCTGTGGAGAAACAAGGCATCATGTTCCTTCCACATAAAGGGAGGATCCTCCGACAAGGCGGGGTCTGCGCCTGGCGGGCTACTGCTCAACGGTTGATGTTGTAGAGTTGTGTCACTCATACATGAGGCACCTCAAATGTCCCATACAAAACGACAGAATGTCGCAACACCTCAAAAATAATTTTTGTACCACTACACTGGGACAAACACAAATGAACCGAGATGTGACGACTTGAAGCATGTACCATGAAAGAACGGCGTTGTTTCATAACTTCGCTCACTCAGACCGACTGTGACACTGACGCGTGCATGAATAGGACAATATGAGGGACTATAGGACAAATGAAGTTCGTAACATTGAATATTTGGAATATTCGACAATTTTCGGTTGTTTGGTGTCGCTGGTCATAGCCAAAGTTTTGACGGGGTTTTTTTTCGTTTAGTTTGATTTAAATTTGATTTCCAATATGATCCTTTTTTTTTTGTTTTCATTAGTAAATTTTTTAAATTAATAATATAATTTTTAAATACCCATGACTCCAGTTTATTTTTCATATAATCGGCCGTTTAATCAGCAACACATTATAATTCCCTGGTTCAACAGACAGTTTAGCCAAAATTCCAGTACATTTTTCGTGTAATCGGCTGTTTAAGCAGAGAATTAACGTTAACGAACACTTGTCTTAGGCCGGTCTTCATCAAAGTTAATTCTCTGGTTAAACAACCGTTTACCCACGATTCCAGTTATTTTTCAATTGATCGGCTGTTTAATTAAACGCCAGCCTAAGAGCAGTATTAATCAAAGTTAATTCTCTGGCTAAACAACCGTTTACCCACAATTCCAGTTATTTTTCAATTAATCGGCTGTTTAATTAAACGCCAGCCTAAGAGCAGTATTCATTAACGTTAATTCTCTAATTAAACAGCCGATTATATTATTCAGTGTATTTTAGGTCTCAGCAACATGACATTGTCCCATCTCATTTGAAGTGTGACAATGTCTTAATGTATTTCAGTGTATTAAATGTCACAGCAACATGACATTGTCCCACCTCATTTGAAGTGTGACAATGTCCCACCTCATCATGCAGAATGAGTTACTCATACAAACTCATTGAATTTGCGTGTCCCACCCAACTCTATGATGTTGGGCGCTTGTATATATGCTTAGTTGCGTGTCATACTCTGCGTGCATGATTCAGGATAGTTTCCATGTAGCGAGATAGATGTCGCTACAAAACTATACTATTACACGAACAATCTGACATCAATCAAATTAAGGTCATGGATTGAACTGATGCCAGATTGAAAACGTCTAATGGTCGCCTAATCCTGCTGCTATCGACGGATACATAATTTATTTACTACAAGACGTGAAATCGTATCACTGTTTGGCGCAAGGGCGATCTTGCAATGAAACAAAAAACTAAACTTGTCAAACATAAATTAGTTTTTTGAATCATAATTATATGAATATTCGCACTCCATTCTTTCTTCCTCCGCAATATGGAGATATTACTTTTATGTACTGTTGACATTCTTTGAGATTTAAATCCTCACATCAAGAAACACATAACTTAAGGCGAAGTCGTAAGCGTTTCACATCAAAGGTGTTTAAGGTCTGATTGCCACTCAGACCCGGGCCTGGCAGTAAACCTGGCAATAACCTTGGGTCTCGTTTGATGTGTGTTTCATGTTATGAGGTATATTGCCTCTTGTATGGTTATTAAATATGTTATATTGGAATCAGGAGCTATGAGGTGTTGGTTGACGAATGAAAGGTTATTTGAAACTATGCTCCGTTGAGCTTTAAATGAAACATAATATACAGATAGAGTATCGCTGTAAACACTGCTTTAGTAACAAGGAGTAGAATTCAATAATAGTGAGGTGCTGGCTTTTAGTAAAATTGTTAAATTGTTTTTTTTTTTCAGTTGACACTCATCGAGATTAGAACTTTAAAAAAACCGTTAATAATGGCTGGTTTATCATTAATGACAGAACACAGCTTAGGCAGCAACTTTGTTTATTCTCTTTAAATATTTTATAACTAAACTATACTTATACGAAAATGAAGCTACGATACTAAATACAATTCTAATAATCCTTTATCATTTGTTCCAGGTACATATAGCTCCATTTTCTGCTGCTGGTAACAGTATTATCTCGAGTGGATTTTAATAAAATATTATGAGGGAAGCATGCATATAATATAGCTCCCATGGGATTGCGAAGCATTTCTGTTTCAAGCTTCTGTTGGCCAGACATTGCTAACGTCTATAGAGGATTACATTAATTAATTTAACCCTCGTAAACGATTTGTTTGTCAATTAAGAGAATTTTCTGGCATAGTTAGTCCTTTAAAAGCAGGTTTTTTTCAAAGTGCAACAATTATGTGCCATCTTCTGGTATACCGAGAACCGGAAGGCTAACGAAGAAGATTTTATCGTAGTAGAAGTATCTGACAAACTACATACTGACCTATGTATAGTTGATCGCTACAAATAATTGTAGCGATTTCTCGTTACGTATTTACACACCCAACTTCATAGTTTCGACCTTGTAAGGACCCTTCGGCCCAAAAAGGTTATTTACTAAAAACATGTCCATCACACGTGGACATTACCTCAGTAATGAGAACAAGTTTCACCGACTACCCGCACGAAGTTGGGAATTTAGCCAGACTGCTGTTTTCCACAACTATCTGTAATTAAGGACGAGCAGGCCGGTTTTTTGGCAGTTCTAGGGGGATGGGACGGGATATTCTAATTTAGGCTTTGTTTAGTGTTATTTAAATTGGAATAGTAGCTCTGAATTGTGGCTATTTACATTTGAAACAAGGTTTTGGTTTTGTATGTCTCTGGAGAAATACTTACTTCCGAGATACAAACTCAGGCTCCTACGCTAATTTTGAATTCTGGTGATGTCTTTAAAGGCTTGATAAGAATTTCAGGCTACATGAACTCCTTCATAATGATAATAGAAATAAGAAGTACAATAAATCCTTTAACTAAATTTTTGGTACAATTGCAAATGTCCACCTTCAGTCTAACTCACAGTCAGAATATACACGCTGTAATTTGAATCGCTTATTTCCCGAAAAGAGGTCATTGTACTCATCATTATGAACAACTTTTACTATGGGACCAACCCTGAAATCGCGAAAAAAAAATCAGGTGGTCCCTACATTTTATTGATTTAAGTGAACACAAATGTACCGACCAACTGATATTTTATTCGCGATTTCAGGGTTGGTCCCATAGTAAAAGTTGTTCATAATGATGAGTACAATGACCCCTTTTCGGGATTTAAGCAACTCAAATTTCAGCATGTATAATCATATTATTATTTACGTTGCAGCATCTCAACACAGCCATTCACATCTCGCTATTGTTCTCATAAAGCAACCGAATTTGTTAACAAAGTAGAACTAAGGCAACACACGGCAAAGTTGGTATTGTGACGTCACTTAGTAGTATGAGTACCTTATTACTACACGACCGACACACGTCTCTGCATATCATAACATTGCAGGGAGGCAAGTTCTAAAATATGGTGTTTGTATACAACGACAAAGATTTGTACTTTTTATGAAGTTTATTTCCCATTCAAAGTCGAAAATCTTGATTTTGGATACTGCCCTTTAAGCTTAATTAATACCGAGACATCATATAAATGACCATTCTTTAAGATCTACCATGTAGCACTCCGCAACTATGAACTAAAAGGCCGAACCCTACAATAACCAAACTAAAATAAAAACTAAGCTGTTGATGTGACGCCATAGTCGTTCCGAACTTTTTTCCGAATTCAAAACTAATGTCTAGTGACGTCACTTAGTACCTCATTACTATCAGCGCAAGCTCTCCGCATATTAATTGTATGAAAGTTCAGCTAGTATAGTTTATAGTTACTCGTTAGTAGTTAGAGCCTCTGCGATGTAGTCATTATGACTGGGAGGTGGCTCCTGGCTTTCAGGCGAGTTATTTTAAAGGGAGTTTAGTTTTATTGGATAGGTGAGTTTTAGAAGTAGGTCATGCAAATGAATAGTAAAATATTTTTGCTTCTCTGCTAGTCGAATCCAATTCCTCCGTGACATTCGATTTGTGCTGGATTTCCGCTCTTAATCAAATCTGATTCATGCATTTTAAGGCTCTAGACCAATCTTCGTTGCAATCAAAATACAGATGATACCAGACATTGCTGTGCCCACAGAAATAGATAGAATGGCCATGTAGGCAGGGCGCGCGTGGCAGCACCATACACTAGTGCAGGATATTTCAAAGCCTTTCTCAGCACGCCTTATGACTTGTTTTTAGGGTTCCGTACCCGAAGGGTGCCAAATGGGACCCTATTACTCTCGCTACGCTGTCCGTCCGTCCGTCCGTCCGTCCGTCTGTCTGTCACAGGGTGGTATCTTTTGAACGGTAATAGGTAACTGGTTGAAATTTTCTCAGAATATGTGTTGCTATGAGGTGTATCACGACAAATACTAAAAACAAAAAATAGTCTAAAAACAAAGGCGGTCCCCATACAAGAAACCTCAAAAAACATGCATTTTTTTCAACGTTTTTGTTCCTGCTCTATCTTCAAAACGGTTATATATACCAGCGTCAAACTTGGTCAGATTATAGTAAATATTATCTTGTTTAGCAACAAATACTAAAAATAAGACAAACATAGACATATTTGGCGAGTACCTGCGTAAGAAAGACATGCAAAAATTCACATTTCGCGTACGATCGTTGATGTCTTTTGATAAAATCTCGTAAATTAAATCAGTTTTTATGGGGTATCAGGTCGTTGAGAGGTACGGAACCCTTACTGCGCGAGTCCGACTCGCACTTGGCCGGTTTTATTATAAATACTGTAACAAAAACCCGCAAAAATGCCTTATTATGCTGTTTCTAACTGCAGAAACAAAAGCTGTAAAGTATTTGATTAAAATTTTTAAATAATGACGTCAATATGTAAGGCGTAGTTTGTTCGGAAAGTTGCCACGCATGAATCGTAAGTAAAATTGTGATTACAACCATTCTATCTATTTCTGTGGCTGTGCCCTGGCAGGGTTCATGTTTCAAACTATTATTCTACCGTAACACAAAACAGCAAGAAAGCAATAAATAACTATGATTACGATTTCAATTTTTGAAAAACAATTTGTAACGAGAGCCATTTTCCCCCTTAATTCTAAATATGTGTCTACCCGCACCCTCTTAAACTTTCACGTAACACGTAGCCACTCCAAATCAATTCCTCAGCGACGTATCACAGTTTTTGCTTAATTTTCCCTTTCCACCCTCCTGTGCGGATTCACAGTTGCCATGTGAAACACTTGTACCACGTTTGTTTTAAATTAACGAGCCTGGGCTCTCGCAGACTCTCCCTTAGTATTCCGCGCAAGCCTTTCATGAAAATTGTTATGAATAAGGGTTTTTTTTATTCGGAGAAAGTATACGTAAGGTTGCGTAAGATTTTCTTTTGCGGCAGCCTGGGGGTTACTAGGGTATACAAGTTTTTCTTGAAAGCTGTGTGGTACAATAAAAGCTAGACGACAACATGTTTTACTTAGTGAGCTGAATGCTTAAGTAAGAAAGGAACCTGATATTGTAAATGTGTTTTTATAATGAAATGATATTTATACCTCACAGACATAGTAAAAAATATACCATATGTTATACCTATGTCAAAAAGATTCTTATTTTACTTTAATTAGACACTAGAGCTGGTTGTAAGTTGATATTAATAAAGATCAAAAATTATATGGAACATCTCAATGTTGCCACCCACCGTGGGACTGATTAAAATCCAAACAATTTACGTAATTGTATGTTTTAGCCCACGAAACTTAAGTCAACCATTACAAGTCAAAGTGGCGAAGGCAACCGCGCGTGCTATTAGACTAAATCGAGTAAAATGTAATTCGGCATCAAAATGGCGACGCTGGGGCTATAATGGCGGCTTAATGGCACATGTAATAGTGTTGTAAATAATTTCTGATGTGGGCCCTTTAACCCAGCTCCAGGAGAAAATATTCACACCGATTTTGTACGGCGCTTCTATGCCCTGGAGATTTTAAACCGGTGAAGCCGAGTTAATTAGTTTAATCATCTGGTGGCGTGCAAAAACTGGGCAGACGCGGAGCGGAAATATACGTGTGGCGTAGTTACTTTAATAATTACCGCTTTTGATAATAACATACTGTGGTCACCAATCTACCTGCCAATGGAAGTGATCCATCAATAAGAGGTGTTTAATAGCGTATCCTCTTTTTCCCAATAATTACTCTATTGAACTACCGGAAAACGACGGGGAAATTCTGTCTGTAACTGACAGTTTATAAACAAAGCGGTTAGCGAACAAGGTATTGCTCTTAACCGCCGCCACCCTACATTTTGGACGGCGTCGTCCGAACCTCAATCCTACCCGCACATAGTGCACTCCCACTGCCAAACTACCCAGCCGGTAATAACCGTAAAAAACTTACCTACAATACTTAGCGGGGAATTTTGGGCCATTTGCGAAATTAAGTAGTGACGTCAGAACCGTACTGGCGAAGTTCTTCACTAGAAATACATCATTGGATAAATAAGAAGGCTGGGATAATTTTTTCTTTTTGAGTTTTGAATAAAAAAATAAAAAAAAATACTATGCAAATACTTATCGGTAGGTACCCAAAACCATAGAAATATTCCCGGTCTCATATGTGCAAAGGCTTAACGCCATTGCTTGTCCGAATTCCAACCGAATTTCGTAATAGAAAAACCGAATTATACCGTTTCCAACCTGGATTCACCTGGATTAATTCGTAATTGTTACCACAACACCAATAAAAGTTTTCGTGCCTAGAATATTAATAATAAAAAGCGTTAGAGTACTGACGTCTGCTTAATACAACGTCTACCCTCTTTCTTTGTTAAATAAATCGGTTTACATACAAATGCGGGTAGAATGACTTTCGATAAATATGTTGTGGCACTAAAGCCCTTTTGATAGCGGTATGTTCGGCCGACGGACGCGGGATGGGTTGGGTAGTCTTTTAGCTAAAATACTAAAAAGTTCCTGGTTATGAAGTTTTTAAAGTTTTATTTAATATGGGACAATAATGAGAAAAGGAAAATATCAAACAGGATAGCATTTAATAGATATTAGTTTATAATAAAACAAAATTTAACCGGATTAAATCGCGTATATTATTTAAATTGGTTTCCCTGACGTTTCGAAAGCTTTGCAGCATTTCGTGGTCGCAGGTAGACTAAGATGACAATCGTCTTTACAAATATTTCTAAAAAAATATTTTAATCTACCGTACAATATTATTAATTAAAATCGTTTCGTTTGTTTTATTATAATGTGTAGTGATCGCGAAAACCTAAGAAGTTAGATATTAGTTTAATAGAGTAACTATTGAGTTTCTTGCTGGCTTTTCTCCTTTCTCCCTCTGATTAATAAAGTCAAAAAATTATTTGAAATTAGTTGGACAGTAGGTCTGTGGACAGTAGTATAATAATTATGAAAATCTCAATCTTTTGTGATATGAAACTTCATACATATAACAATGCCTGCTGTATAAAATATATGACCATAATGTATATAACTTTCGGTCGATTCATTAAACATTACCATATTTACAATGATGTTTAAAAGTATAGATATGTCATCATGCCTTAACTAAACAAACGAAAACAAAGTTCCATACGCAGCGGCATGCCGCGGCAGCACAATACACATAAACTAGTACAAAGTAAGTAAGTTTGTTACTTCAATTTACTTTCGCGTCATAATTTGAACACTTCTGTACACACACGACGGCATTTTTTTTGTCACCGGTCACGCTAGGCGCATTACTTGACGCGGATTAATAGAAAAAGGGACTAATTATGACGTTTTCGAGTCTTCAGGTTGTGAGCGCAAATAACATATCTGTACGTTTAAATATCATTGCATATTTATTTCTAATTACACCTTTGAGACTTGGGTGTTAAATTTTCATCAAATGACTTTCTATACGATAACCGCACACAGAGCTACTTAATTGGTCACTCACTAATACATTTTACGTAGCGGATAATTTAGCGAAGCGTTTTATTTACTTTTAGTGGTCGCTATAAACTCTAGGATAGTGTGAAGTGCTCGTTTATTTATTTTTATTGCTACTACAGTGTACGTACACGAGTTTTTATGTACTGCCGGTCAATGAACCTGAGTACTTTGTTCCTTAGGGTGACTTCACACCTGAGCTTTGCGGAAGCTGAGCGGTAATCTAAGATAAAAACCACCAATAGGAGAGCTGCACTGCGCGAGGGTAGCAAAAAAAAAAAATGGCACAACTGGTTACGCAACCGTGGTGTCTATACTGGCAGCCGAGTGTGTGAGATGCCATACAGCGCTATAATATAAATAAAATAATAAAATTCTTTATTGCAGGCACGCAGACCTATATAAAAATTACAACAAAATAATCCATTACCATAATATAAAATTCACTGAAATTCATTTAAAACAATTAAAAAATACTATTCTTTATTTATTTTATATTTTTAATAGCTATACTATTGACTGGTTTCGCGACCAGCGCGGTGGTGCCGCTGGTAACATTCATAACATTGGTGCTGGTTGCGTGACCAAATTGGTTGGTACCATATCTATTGTGGTGTGCTACCCTCGTTACCATTGCTTCTCGGTGTAATAGGTCCCTTAAAGCTTCATAACAACATCATCTGCCGATTACTATCCACTGCTGGCACGGCCCTCTTCTCTGAATGAGAAGAGGGCCATGATGAGTCAATTATACTTGAAATTAATTATATTTGTCCCCTTCGTTGTTCCTTGATACTCCTTTCGCTTTATACTTCAAAGCCATAGATTAGCAATAGATTCACGTCTGTATCCCCGGGAGACTTTTTGAACGTAACGTAACCATCGTGCTTGTTCCTTAAGAAGAGTAGGTAGGGATACAGTCGAGGGACGCTAATGACGGCTGTAATTTTCGTGATAAGGGTCAGCTGTCATCTTTTCTAACTTGAAAAATTTTGTTATTCCCAAAAGAATTTTAATAAAGATTTAAATTGTGGTAGGAAAAAATCGCTCACGAGCAGGATTCGAACCCATAAAATGCATAAATGCATGCGTAAATGCGTTAAAAATAATAAAATAATTAGAACTTTAATAGTCTAATAAATAATCGGATACATATAAATCAAGTAGCTATAACTTCGACGCAGAGCTGGTGGTGGTAACGAACCTCACATTCATAACACCAAACTCGGAATAAATATCTGTACACCATACCATACTATAGTATTAAATTATCTGTGACCATACACATAACAAATAGCCTAATTCTCAGTAGCAGCCCGGAGTCTGGATTTGTGCCCGGTCAATGGCAATAGGCTCGCCCCTATTACATGGGACTATAACATAACTGGCGAAATGTGGGTGTACTATTACACCTCGGCCTACCCCTTCGGGGAAATACAGGCGTGATGTTATGTTATGTTATACACATAACCCAATTTTCTTTATGCAACGTGTTATTTAAATAACTAATAACCTCTTAAGGGGCCATTGAACCCTGATGGGTACTGATGTATGAATAACTTTTACTATGGGACCAACACAAAAAACTCGAAAAAAAAATCCGCTGTTCCCCTAAATTTAAGTTCACATAAATCGACAAAATGTAGGGAACACTGAATATTTTTTTTGCGTTTTCTTGGTTGGTCCCATAGTAAAAGTTGTTCATACTGATGAGTACAATGACCCCTTAAGAGGTTTTAATTTCAATAACATGTTGTATACCAAAAAAATCCTTAAGTGTAGTGGTTCTTCACATCATTCTGGACAACTTGGGACTACATTTTAAATCGTGAATAAAAAAATCTGCTATGTTATACCTGTATTTTGTATAAAATTTATGATTGATTTTGTTCCTTGCTACCTCTGATTGAGAGACAACTGCCTCGTTGGTCTAGTGGTCGCAAGCGCGACTGCTAAGCGTGAGGTTCTGGGTTCGATTCCCGGATCGGACAAAAAGTGTTATTGGGATTTTTCTGTTAATAACATTTCTCAGTAGCAGCCTGGAGTCAGGAAGTTGTCGGTGCTACACTCCCGTGCCTCGGAGAGCACGCAAAGCCGTCGGTCCTGCGCCTGATCTCTCTCCGGTCTTGTCGGATAGCCGTCCCATCGGATTATTAGAGTGAGGGAATTGAGAGTGCACCTGTGTTTGCGCACGCACTTAGTTTGTGCACTATAATATATCCCGCGCAGATGGCTAGTTACCGTTGAGATTGGCCGTCGTGAGCGAAATTTGGTCGGGAGGACCTCAGATTATACATGCTGACATTTTAATGGCTTCTTTCCCGAAAAGGGGTCATTATACTCATCATTATGAACAACTTTTACTATGGGACCAACCCTGAAATCGCGAAAAATAGGAATAGGAAATGTAGGGAGGGGACCAACAGATTTTTTTATCTTTAAAAGTTGTTCATAATTATGAGTATAATGTCCCCTTTTTGGGAAAGAAGCGATTAAAGTTCAGCATGTAGAACAAGACCTATTCTACAATCTGAGCTTTCGACACACTTGCGGGGATCAAACCTGCAACTCATGTCTCAAATCTTATTGTATCGAGGAATAGAATCATCTTAAAAAAATTCAAACGATCCAGAAATTGAACTCAATAACAGTAAATGGAACAGTCATTTTTAAGAAAAATATGTAAAAAAGTTTCCAAAAATGTAGTCAAGTCTGTACGGTAGCGAGCGGGGCGACATGTCAAGCGCAGCGCCTGCCAAGTTTCTAACTAGCGTGCATCGAAACTTGGCAACTTGGCCAAGTTTGTCAAGTTAGCCAAGTTTTTCCTGTTGCAGGCACTCGCGTCATAACTTCATGATTTCAATGGCTAAGTTGGGCTAACTTTAAATTTGTTGCCAGTTAGCTCACTGGATTCCGGTTGAAATGTGTGTACGAGATTTTTGTATATAAAAAATGCATATTCTGTTATCAATCATATTACATACAAACATAACCAGCCCATTACTGTCCCACTGCTGGTCACGGGCCTCTTCTCAGTACGAGAAGGCTAAGGCCTTTGTCCACCACGCTGGCCTAGTGCGGGTTGGCAGACTACACACACCCTTGAGAACTGTATGGAGCACTCTCAGGTGTGCAGGTTTCCTCACGATGTTTTCCTTCACCGTTAAAGCAAGTGATAATCGAATATAAATCCGCACATGAATTCGAAAAGTCGGAGGGGCGGGCCGGGATCGAACTCACACCCTCCTGAATGGAAAGCAAGCGTTGAACCACTAGACTATCACTGCTATCATATTACATTCGAAAAATATAATTTCTATCTGTATTTTTTCCTTCTTTCTATTGTTCTCTTTCTCTAAACATTTGCCCAATTTGTGAAGGTTGGTGTCCAGTCTACCCAGATGCGGCTGAACATCAGTATTTTACACGGAACGACTGCCATCAGACCCCCGATACCCATTTACTGGGCAATACCGACATCATAAGCTTGAGACTAGTCATCAGACTTTCGGGCTTCTGACTACCGAAGCGTAGTCCGAATAATCGGGACCGACTAACATATTCTACGAGGCACAGAGGAGTCTTGAGACCGCAGATCTTGCAATGCACGTGGTTACTACTTAGCCACGAGTCCCTCCTAAAAGAAATGTTTTGTAATTACGACATAAACCACCCTCAGAGTCCGAACCCCGCTTAATCTACATATTTTATCAAATTAATCTAACTTGACTATCTTTATTATATTTTGCGTTT
Organism: Asteroscopus sphinx; assembly: GCA_949699075.1. Classification (NCBI taxonomy): domain Eukaryota; kingdom Metazoa; phylum Arthropoda; class Insecta; order Lepidoptera; family Noctuidae; genus Asteroscopus; species Asteroscopus sphinx. The sequence continues at coordinate 630,153 of OX453028.1, read as the reverse complement.
TAAATAACAATCTGGAATCGCTTGGGGCACACGAGTGATCCATTTTTCGGTATAGCTGCTGTAACGACCCTTGTGGGAATACCATCCCTAAGTTCGTAATATTTTAGCTTTAAAACTAGTATTACTTTGTAGGTGTCACAGGATTCTGGAAAAAACTATTATCTTACGTTGCTTTAATTAATAGAATAGAATAGAATTTATTTATTTGTAAACACAGGTAAAAGGGTTGTTACAATATGTGAAGTTCATCCATGTTTGGCTATAAAAGCATACAAATATTTGACAAGTGAGTTACAAATTATAATACAATTTAATCAATAATTATTATTATTTAATTAATTTATTTTTTTATAATTTGTTTATCACCGTTAAAGCAAGTGATAATCAAATTCTGATCCGCACATGAATTGAAAGAGTCAGAGACGTGCGGATACCTACTAAACAAATAAAAACAGTCTGAAAACCAAAACCGATAAACTGCTGTGACTTACACAAGGCACGTACTACATACACTGAAAGTTACCTGCACCCGAATTGAACTGCACTACGAAAAGTGCAAATGTTGTGCTTTAGAAGGATGAGAGTATGATAGGCAATTACAGTGTCGTGAGGAGTAATTGTGCACAAAAAGCAAAATTTGCGCGTCTTTTACTTTCGGAAATATTCGTGAAAAACAGATTTTTCTGCGGTAACGTTACCCCAGCAAAATGTCCAATTCGATATAATCTCTAATTTTAAATCTCTAAAACTGTCGCCGATAATGTCAACTGCTATGAACCACACTTTGTATTTAGAGCGCTAGGCGTAGACATATCTCTAACGTGACATTCTGAGAATACGAAAATTTATTTACCCCCTTGGGATGATTCTCGCGTCGTAGACATTATCTCGAACTCGACATAATGTCGAAACAAGATGGCGAATGTCGATTGAAAATGATAATTTATCTCGATCGAAAAAAATCCGAAACAATACCGTGCCGATTTTAAAAGCATTTTTCGTTTTATATTTTAATTACAGCACGAAAAGCTATAAAAATTGCATGTTCTAAAATACCAGGCCCCTCAGAAAGTATTGCGAAAAAAAGTTTTTATATATGGGAGACTGGCCAGTTATAATGTTTTTCGAAAATATGATTATTTATAAGTAAAAATAAGTAAGTTCCAATTTCAAAATTTCCCTCCACATTTTTTGCGAGTTAATTCAAAGTATTGTGTCTCACTGAAATATGGATCTGCGCCGGGAACATTTTAGAGCTATGATTTTATACGATTTCAAGTGTCGCCTGAAACCGGATGAATCGTACGATAGACTTCAAATGGCATTCATGGATGAAGGCCCTTCCAAGGCAACCGTGTATCGTTGGTATAACGAATTCAAGCGCGGTCGACCAACTTTGGGGGATGACGAAAGAAGCGGTCGCCCTTTGACGGCTGTTACCGAAGAAAACGTGCTAGCAGTGAAAATTTTAATCCAAGACAATAGGCGAATTACATATCAGGAGATTCAACACATATTGAAGATTGGATCGGGAAGCGTTCACGAGATTCTACACAGCCATCTTCGCGTGAGGAGGATAGTATCACGCTGGGTGCCGCACAACCTCACCGATGCTCAGAAGCAGGCCCGGGTGGAATGGTGCCGTGATATGCTTAACAAATTTGAAGCAGGCTCGTCTCGGCGTGTTTACGACATCGTTACAGGTGATGAGTCCTGGATTTATCAATACGACCCAGAAACCAAGCGCCAGTCGACTGTTTGGGTGTTTCAAAATGAGCCAACGCCTACCAAAGTGAAGCGATCTAGAAGCGGGGGTAAGATTTTGATCGCTAGCTTTTTTAATTTGACTGGCCACTTGGTATCAATTCCCTTACGGGATCAAAGAAGCATTAATGCCGAATGGTATACTACCAAATGTTTGCCAGAAGTTTTCTCTGTTATAAGCAACAAGCGACCAAACACAGGGCTCCGCGGGCTACTGCTCCACCACGACAATGCACCTGCGCACACCGCACTCAAAACGAGGGACTTCCTGGACAGCACGCCAGTCAAACTCCTGGGTCACCCTCCTTACAGCCCTGATCTAGCACCGTGTGACTTCTTTTTATTCCCAAAAATAAAAAATCAGCTCAAAGGGATACAATTTTCGTCGCCGGAAGATGCGCTGGCTGCGTTCGAGCAGGCTGTAAACGAGGTGTCTGCGGCGGACTGGAAAAAGTGTTTTGAAAACTGGTTTAGGCGCATGAATCTTTGTATAGAGGCTGGTGGAAAGTACTTTGAAAAGATTTGATAAAAATATATGTACATATATAACGATTTTTTTTAGTTTCGCAAAACTTTCTGAGTGTCCCACGTATAATGGTATTTTAAAGTTATTTTAATAGATAATTTCTTGATATATAATTGGTGTTGTTTTAAATAAAATTTAAATAATCGCTCAAAACGCCTCGCGCGTCTCGTGTTTTGTGTCCATTCCGCCATCCATTACATGGGTCTGGGATAATATGCCCTGAGCACTTTCAAGGACACACAACGAGACACTATTTAAGTTTTATTGTTAAGATGTCTATATTATGTCGCAGTAAGATGTCTACACGTTGTGATGCCCATGAAAGTTTTAATGAATTTGTTGCAATTGCAAGCTAGTTTGTATTTGTGTTCCATAAATATATTAGTAGCAGGTTTTCTGAACTTCTTTGTTCAGTGGCCCTGCATGCATTTCGCTAGATATTAGTGCTTATCTAAGCTGACGGGGCGGTCGCTCGCGCGGATGCAAATGTGCTCAAATTGCAAGCACTGCACAAAGGAAAATAGTGGTTCATTTAGTTCGTTCAATTGTGTTTTTAAATGGTTATGTTGTGGTAGTCCGAGTGAAGTGTAGTGGACATAGAAATGTATTAGTTTCTTTATCCTTTAGTTTACTTTGATAATGATATTGGTAATGCTAGAAATATATACGCATGCTATGTTCTGTCTAGCTATAAACATAGAGTCATTGAGTATTTCTTAACGGAAGAACCCTGATACATTCAGCAGCTCTTCAGCAGTAGATCGTTCAGTCTGTTATAATGATAATTTGACATGGGGCCCTTCAAGAAAAGAGCATGTCTTTTGTATTTTTTTTTGTTTTCTGTTATGGATTGTTGAATCTGAAATAAAGAATTATTTATTTTTTAAAGGTCTACAACTTTCGATCAACAATATTGTTAATCGAAGTCGGCAACGCATCGGTGAATCCCCTGGTGTTGCGGATTTCCATGGGCGGCAGTAATTGCTTACCGTCAGGTTACCCGCTTGCTTGTTTGCCCCCCACTTTTTGTTTTTTAAAGGGTTGGGAATCAAGGACACTCCGTTTTAACGACCAGACCAATCAGGTAGTATAATTTTATTCTGATATTATTATCTACGCGTATAACGTTGCTTGGGAAACCTTAGAGGATCCATGTTTTATCATCTCACGTGAGATTATCTTTTGTTACCATTCAATTTAATAGACAAGCTCCACTCAAAGGATTCAAGCTCAATATATCGCAATTAATATGGCTTTAGCTATAAAATTATTAGTCAGCCTAAATCAATACTACTCAATTTGATACCATGAGAGCTATGCCTCTAATCACCTAGATAGCAACAGGCATCTTGTAATAATGACATCCGATGGTTATTCGGTTGGCTACCAAGGAGTATGTGTTGTATATGGAGTGCTCTTACGCAAAAGGGTCCTTTTAAGTTAGGGGACAGATAGCAATGTGGCTGCCAGCCTGCCACGGGACTTAAAATTACAGCTGTGCGTACAAAGCATCAAAATGTATTTAATTCAAATATTTTTATGAGTTTGCAGCGTGACTGTTGCGCTATTACTACTTTGTTCCTCAAAAAAGAACTGTCGCCCAAACCGTAGAAACTAATATTTCTCCAAACAAATCCCTTCGTGGAGACATGGTTTTCATAACCTGAGGATTGGGAACTGTAGTGCCACAATAATCTGCTACTTTTTTTTATCACGTTTTTATTACTTCGCTTTCAGTCATGCAGACATTACTGTTCAGTACAAATTTTGCAATCGATTTTAAACTAACTTCCCGATGAGCTAGAGACTTTAAACTAAACATAGCTCAGGACTGGATGACAATGCTTCAACTTCAACTCGCTTTATTTTTAAAAATGTGGTTTATTAACTCTTTTTCATAAAATTATTTGCATTATTTGCAGTAAAACGTATGGATTATTTTCAGTAAAACGTATGGATTATGTGACAAAATTTTGCCCTTTTCACCCCCACAAATTATCACTCCATTGCTTACTACTCTGTGTTACGAAACACATGACGACAAATCAGTTCTATGCCAATTATAAACTAATTTGTCACACTGTGTGGTATTGAGCTGAATGCCGTGTACAATGCCTGCCTATTGCCATATATTACGACATTGTTTAAAGCTAAGACTAGATAATTGGGGAGCCTCATCTACAAAGGATTTCATGTAAAGCAGTGTGTTGTGTGTGTGTTGTAGCTGGTGGTTTTTAGATCGTTATATTAACCTGGAGTGAAGAGAGAAGGTGAATAATTATGTTATTATGGTATAGTAGAATAATGGATGGATACCAAATTATACATGCTAAATTTTTCATCGCTTCTTTCCCAAAAACGGGTCATTGTACTCATCATTATGAACAAGTTTTACTATGGGACCAACCCTGAAATCGAATCCTGAAAGTAAAAGTTGTACATAATGATGTGTACAATGACCCCTTTTCGGGAAAGAAGCGATTAAAATTTCAGCATGTATATATTTCTTTTTCGTCACACGTCTGTTCTAATGTCTTTGCCATGGTCCTCCACACTTACCTACACGTATCGGTTGCTTATTCTGTCTAGTCTCTGAGAAGAGTATCTAGAGATCTTCTCGCCAGCATTTCTTACTTACAAAATAAATACAAAAAAATGAAAATGAATTGGTCATATCTTGAAGCGTGCTTCTATCAAACCCTATTTCAAGCCCCAAAGAAAGATCAGCCAACTCCTCAGACCGGTGAAGTGTCACATTCTCTTACAAGATGCAGGGGTCTACAAGATTGATTGTGATTGTGGGTTATCATACATAGGGCAAACAAAGCGTAGTATAGCCACTAGAATTAAAGAACATATAGCTGACGTCAAGAACAGACGCTCCACAAAGTCTGCAGTGTGTGAACATGCCCTAGACAAACCCAACCATTTTCTTCGATTTGATAAACCACAAGTTCTGGCGAAGGAAAACCGATATGTACCTAGAATGCTCCGTGAGGCTATTGAAATTAAAAAACATCCTAATTTTAATAGAGAAGATGGTTGGCAGCTACCACCTGTTTGGAACCCAGTCCTAAAAATAATCAAGTCCCAAACAGCATGCAACACTGTAAAAGATAATGATATTGTGAGTGATTACTGCGTGCATCGAAACGATTTTAATTAATAATATTGTACGGTAGATTAAAATAATTTTTTAGAAATATTTGTAAAGACGCTTGTCATCTTAGTCTACCTGCGACCACGAAATGCTGCAAAGCTTTCGAAACGTCAGGGAAACCAATTTAAATAATATACGCGATTTAATCCGGTTAAACTTTGTTTTATTATTAAAATAAATACAGATATTCTTTGTATCTTAGTCTTGTTTTTCTGACTGCCTATCATGGCTAACAAGAATTATGGCTACGGCATGGCAGTGTAGGGTCTCATCGTAATAGCAAACAATTTTGTCACCAGAGATAAAAGAGACTTTTCTACCGAAAACCCCTAATTACCCCTTTCCGAACTAGAGCTTACTGCAAAAACAACGTTCGGCATAAAAAACAACTATACTGCTTAGTGTCTAGAAAGCTTTTTCAAACGGACTTGTCTTAATGCATTCCCTTTCAAGACGATACAACAATAGTTCTTTACAGTACCGACTTTCTTTCTAAGATAAGTTTCTAGTGCTTTCAACCTAATGCTACTTTAACCGCAACTCGAAATAAGCTTCTATAACATAATTTAGCAATTGCACGTGACACAACCCTATCAAACACTCGTGAAGTAAACACTGTAGGCGCATATAACGGAAGCACCCTCGAAATTCACCCAAACAAGTGATAGAAGATCAGACGTGCAGACAAGCGGTGGTTTATCAAAAGCAATAGGTTTGCGGCGCAGTGTACACACTTCACGTGCCCAGATACCCGATATCTTAAATGTTTGATCGGCTAACGTGCTCCAAGCCTTGAGGACGTGCCGCTCAAGCCTCTTACGTGTGCCAACCTGGATTATTAATGTAGCCTTTGGCGATAGCTGTTAATTATGAAGTTTGCATTTGAGAAAAGTTTACGTTTAAATATTCATTTGTTTTAAACGTAAAGATCTATTAATAGGTATTTTGTGTTCGTGAATTTATTATGCAGTTAGCCTTTTTCCGTTATTTCACGAAGCTTAATGATTATTAATTTCTGTTCAGTGTTAAGAAAATTCATTCGAAAAATAATATTAGTTTTTCTCTTATTTGCAGAAACAATGTATAAATGTGTATAATTTGAATTTAACGTAGGTAACATAGCCGTCGGTTCCTATTCGTGGAGAGTACTCATCCTTTCATTAATGTTAAATGTTATTGTAAAGTTATGGAGTTAGCTCAATGATACTCAAAATACCATTTAATTCATTTATTAATGGACCAAAGGTTAAGAATACAAAAGTGCGGGGAGCACACGCGGAGACCGCTTATTAGGTACTAACGACTCGTCCGATGAATTTAAGTAAAACTGCTAATTCCGCAATCTGTACAGTGTCACCGTACATGCTCCCGGGCCAAAAAGATACAAAAAGATAAAAAGAGATTATACATCTTCTAAAATAAAGCTACAGTTATTATCTTCTCGCAAATTGTCTCAATATTCTGTCCGCCAGTACAGTCATGACGGTTAAAATTGTTAACGCTAGGGTTGGCACGATTGGGGATCGTACGGTCCATGGCCCTTTATGGGGCCCCAGTGTGGGCAGACGCCCTGACGCCAGGCAATGTCGCGCTGCTGCGTAGGCCGCAGCGTGCAATGGCCGTCAGGGTGATACGGGGGTATCGTACGATCTCCTTCGAGGCGGCGAGCCTTCTTGCCGGATCAATGCCCTGGGATCTGGAGGCGAGAGACCTTGCGCTGAGGTATCATCAGCGCGAGGACCCGCCTGATCGGAGCGAGGTCCGCCAGATCCTAGCGGCTGAATGGGAGGAACGACTTGCGCAACCCAGCGCAGGGCACGCCGTAATCGCGGCGGTAAGGCCCGTCATGGAGGAGTGGCTGGAGAGGAGCCATGGCGCCCTCACCTACCGGCTGACACAGATACTCTCGGGGCACGGTTGCTTCGGGAAGTATCTGTGTCGCATAGGCCGGGAGCCGACACCCGAGTGTCATCACTGCGGGAGCTGCCCAGAGGACACGGCGCGGCACACACTGGAGGAGTGCCCAGCTTGGGCCACGCAGCGCCGTGATCTCATCACTGCAGTAGGCGGCAGCGATCTCTCGCTTCCGGCCGTGGTTCAATCGATGGTCGGGAGTGGGAGCGCTTGGGAAGGCGTCGTCTCCTTTTGCGAGGAGGTGATGCTCGCTAAGGAGGCGGCGGAGAGAATTAGAGAGGCGATTACCTCCCTTCCCTCCCGCAGAAGGCGACCTGGGCGTCGCAGGAGGGCGTATGCCGACCTCCAGCCACCCTAAGTGTGGGCCTGCGGGCGGCGGACTCGGGGTGGCCCGCCGCCCGACCAGACAAGGCCCGTGACGGTGGCGCGTCGTGTTCCGCGCGCGCCAGTCAAGAGGAGGGTGCGGCCGATGTGGGTGCCGCACGGGGTGAAGGGGCTCGCCTGTTAGTGGCGAGCCGGGACCTGCCGGGGATGGTTGGGCGAGTTAAGTTTCCCACGCCCCTGGCCAAGGGTCGGTAGAGGAACACCGTGGTGGTTTTTAGTCGGTAAGAGTCCGACACTGGCTCCGCCTTCCCCGGGCGGAGTGCGTCCATGAGGATTTTCCCCACGAAAAAAAAAAAAAAAAAAAAAAAAAAAGGGTTGGCACGATTAATAACTGTTTAAGGATAATAATGAAATTCAAATATCTAGTAGTCAAGTATGTTTCTTGGTTCAGTAACTAATTGGAAACACGGAAATCAAGTTATAGATAAATATTGTTATAAATTGGTTTGTGAAATAATTTACTTATAAATAATGTATGTTGTTCCCAAGGTACAGAAAAGAGCAAACGAAATTCTTCAGTATTTTTGTCCTGTGAGAACCTAAAGAACGAAGCAAAGCTAATCTCATTTATGTAGATCTCGTTGTTCTTGTGAAAAATAAAAGTACAACACACATTCATTTTATTGTTTTTAATGCCGACGAGAGATGTGAGCACGGCTGAAATGTATCCATCCCAGTAAAAAGTCATTAAGTAAAGTAAAAGCTCCCACGCATATCGCACAGTATTTCAATTCTAATAGAGATTTCAACGTGAACTCTGAATACGCCTACATTTTATATAAAGAATAAGCAGAAGTGATGTCAAATAACATTTCGTAGGTGTATTAAACCTTAGCACTTCAGTGGAAAAGATCGGTAAATTTTATGTTAGATAATTTGATTGACCTTAAAGAGAGGATAGTGTAAAGATTGTCACAAAAAACGAAGAAACGAGTTTTCAAGATAATGTTGAAATTCAGCTATCTAAAATAGAGACCTAAATAGTTCTAGGGAAGCAATTAAGAAAAGGCTTTAGTTTAGTAAGATATTCAACATTTGTATTGAATCACGATAACTTGTCAAAAATAATGACTCGATTTAAATTCAAAAGTTTTTATTTCAAATAGATATTTACATACACTTTTGAAACGTTATGAATTTTGTTGCACAGTTTCAAAAAAAAGTTTGTCCCATGGAAAAGAGCCGATTAGTAACATTAATCCACTGAAGAGTTTACTTGGAATTCTGGTTACGAGCTAACGATATTGCTAGAAACTGTCATAGCAACAAGGATAATAATTTACAAACCGCATTTCTATCAATATTTCAAAGAAGTACGCGGAATAAATCTCGATTACTCATCGTTACTACAAATACTAACTAAACAAATAACTGTATAAACTCATTTAAATTAACTAGTTCAGATTAAACTCCGGAGATATTATTTAAACAGCGCCTTGTGGCTGCCGTGGTTACTAACAGAATCACTTCAACACTTACTAACCGGCTAGAAAGTTGGACAGACAGCTGGGCTTCCTAAATATACATGCTGAAATTTGAGTCGCTTAAATCCCGAAAAGGGGTAATTGTACTCATCATTATGAACAACTTTTACTATGGGACCAACTCTGAAATCGCGAGAAAAAAATCAGGTGGTCCCTACATTTTATCGATTTAAGTGAACACAAATGTAGGGACCACCTGTTTTTTTGGGGGTTTTTAGGGAAATAAGCGATTCAAATTTCAGCGTGTATAGAACTAGACTTAAGAACAGCAGACGGGTTGAGATTGATTAGAGATGAGCTCTTTGATGGTGAACGTTTGATTAAAACTATAAATAGAACAACAACATTTTGACAATAGAAACGATGACGACTCCATTTAAACCTAAAAAAATGACTGTGTTACTTTAATTGTGTATGTCATGTAAAAAAAGGACATGACTCCAAAATGAAAGTGAAATAAAATCTTCATTTTAAATGTCGCTGCACAATTTCGATCGTAGTACATACACTACTACTACTACAAATAACTACAAATAATAAGTACTACAAATAAGTCACTGTGGTAGCCAAGCTATAATTAAACCCTAACCAATTAACCATTTCGCGATATAAGTGATAGTGTTCCCAGATATTTGGTTTCGTTTCCTCTTTTATTATGTTACTGTACTCACTTTCATCTTCTAGTTCAGGTTAACTAATTCTATTTTACCCCGACAATGTAAATATTGAAGGTCTATAGATATTTGTTCAACCAATGGCTCATATACGTGGGTTGCCTACACAAGCGCCTATCGTACTGGTTATCTCTGATACTAAGTTAGTGCGGAACAACAATGTGTATCGTGCGTTATTATTACAACATTGGCAAGTTGGACAGTTGTAGAACTGATAATACCTGAGTTGTGATCACGGATTAGGAACGTGCTTCGGTTATGTTGTTCTAGATTGTGATACAAATTTGATCGGAAATAATTATTTGCTAGAGTCCACCATTATTATCATCATCGTCATCTGGACTCTGATTTCATTTATTGCAAGGTTTATTGCCTATGCCTTTCCTTTCTTCTAATCTTTACTCCGTAGGATCAGCGACCCAAAATGTGCCTTGGCCTCTAAACGAGAGAACGCTACTTGCTACGATCTTTAACGGAAAGTAATAGAAGATTGGTTTATTCTAACACAAGCTTAAATCATTGCTTTAAAGAAGCCTTCTGACTCTGTAATTTAAATCTTTCCAAGTTACTGAAATAAACAATTTTATTTTATTATCATTACCTCTCCAATAGCTGGCTCGGAGTTCCTGAAGGTCAGTTGGCACTGTTAAGCTGAATCTAATCTGATATACGGCCAAATTAATATCCAATCTATCTACGATTTACCCTACTAGAGATAGAAATTTGACATATTTTGTATGGAGCTTATGTCAAATTCCTGTCTCTAGTAGGGCAAATCGTGGATAGATTGGATATTAATTTTGGCCGATAGCCTATAAATAAAATCTGCTAATCTAGGTGTTCTAGTTTACCATTTTAGAAGATCAACTGAGGACCCAATTACTTTTAAAACATGTTAACTGACGGTGCTCTTGTATAGTTGTTCATTTGTTGGTCTCTGGTCACCAATCATGTTTTAATAAGACAAGCTTTGATTTAAAATTAAATAAAACAAAAACATCATGCAGAATAATTTAACAAGACTTCCGCTATTTATCAAAATATTAATACGTGTTTATGAGAAAACCGAAATTATATTACACTGAACAAGGAAAATCACTACCGCATCCCCAAAAGTACATACAAGAGGAAACCCCCCTCCCCCAAACACATTAGGGGTGTCTGCAGAATTTGAACAAAACTTGGAATATGAATTATTACTGAAAGTAATCCAAACTGTCTCGACAGCCAGATGGAGGCGTAATATGTGGGTAGGCACAACTCCAGCCATTTGCCAAATGAGCCTCGTAAAGAAGTGTTCAGACGACAATAGTGAGCTTATATTTGTTGAGTCAAGTGATCAAATAGTACTGAATCAATTGTTTGATCTAGTTTAGGTAAACGTTTGGGTGATCGCCAAGTTACATGCAGATATGCAAATGTATTATGAATGTGCAGACTTATGATAGCTATCGTTGCCAACTTTTCCAATCAAATTCAAATATTTATTTGCTTTTAATCCTGAGTTACTACTATGTAAAGTTAGTAAAACTCGTTCATTATCGTCATATAAGTTTGGTTAAATCTAGATATTCTTTCTCTCACATTGTAAGCGAGCGGGTGATGTTTAGAAATGACGTTGATTTATTAAAACGCTTTTAACTATACTAATAAACCATATTTATCATATTTCGTGCAGATTAATAAATGAATTGAATTGAAAGTATGGAGATAATGAAACGAAGCGCAGTAAATGTCGCATACATAGCCAAGACTTCACCAGCAGAAAATAACTGTAAACTAGATTCTAATTGCCACTGCACTTCCAACAAGACTACTATTACTATAAAGCAGGCCAGTAGGAACACTAGTAAAACTAGTAATCTACTGGCCCGCAACACTGGTCACGTCTGAACCCGGCTCTTCGTCAAGCGGGGCACGTTCTCCACGTTATCCCACTGCATTATCGCGGCGATAAAATCACACTGTCCGTCTGACGACACCTTTACTGCTTCTACTGGAACCTTTTTTCGAGCGACGTGACGGCTTTGAAAGTAAACGGGCCTGGATGACGGGTTCGGCCCTTGATGTAGTATATATGGGCGCGCTAGTGTTTCCATCAATTAGTTTACACTTTCTTGACAGGACTATTTAGTATTATTCTCGATAGATGACGACCTCTGTGGTTCTAGTGTCGGACTGCTGATCACGAGGTCGTGGGTTCGATTCCCACAGGATACAAATATTTGTGTGATGAACATAAGTGTTTGTGTTGGTCTGGGTGTTACTTATGTATTACAAGTATGTATTTACAACAACAAAAAAAAGTATATAAGTATTATATCCATTGTCTAGTAACCATAGCACAAGCTATGCTTAGTTTGGGACTAGATGGTGCTGTGTAAAAATGTCCCAAAGATATTAGATATAATTGCATCGAAACGATTTTAATTAATAATATTGTACGGTAGATTAAAATAATTTTTTAGAAATATTTGTAAAGACGCTTGTCAACTTAGTCTACCTGCGACCACGAAATGCTGCAAAGCTTTCGAAACGTCAGGGAAACCAATTTAAATAATATACGCGATTTAATCCGGTTAAACTTTGTTTTATTATAATGTGTAGTGATCGCGAAAACCTAAGAAGTTATTATATCAGATATATTTGTCCCAAAGATATAGATAGCAGTTATAGCCTAGTGGTTGAACGCTTGCCTTCCATGAAGGAGGGTTCAACCTCAACTAGGCTATCACTGAGTTTGATTCCGGCCCGCACCTCTGACTTTTCGAATTCATGTGCGGATTTATATTCGATTATCACTTGCTTTAACGGTGAAGGAAAACATCGTGAGGAAACCTGCACACCTGAGAGTACAGTTCTCAATGGTGTGTGTAGTCCGCCAACTCGCACTAGGCCAGCGTGGTGGACTAAGGCTTTAGCCTTCTCCTACTTAGAAGAGCCCCGTGCCCAGCAGTGCGACAGTAATGGGCTGGTTATGTTATTATTCTCGTATTTTAAGCTTCTTCTTGGCATCGATTGAACATAGCTTATAACACCAAAATATATTAATCTAAACCCAGACTTTTGTTTTATTATAGTAATTCTATATTTATTGTTCGTAATTTTGTAAGTTTCGTAAATAGTTATATTTTTCATAACTGACTTTAAGTTTTTTTTTTTGCCAAAAAGGCCTTGTTGCCAGAATATTTAAAGAAAAATACTTTTCGTATGATATCCCCATATATTAGACTTCTGTGCTTCAAACTACCTGCCGCCGCCTAATATCATTAATCTGTGGCCGCCACAATTCATTTTTCTCTATGGCCGTAGCCGCAATAAAAAATAACATACCAAATAATTGAACTAAAAACGAAGGTTTGATGATAATATTAACTACAAATAGACCAATATTTGGATACATATTTGGGTAAGATTGATTTAAGTATTCACTTTTCCTTCGGATGATAAAATTTACCCCGAATTATTGTTTTTCCGCCTAGCGCTATTTCGTTTGTATTTTCATTAATTATTATAAAGCCTGATAGGCCTAATTAGTAGATTTGAATACTTCAAATAGTGTTTAAATTGTTCTTACTATAACTATGATAAATTTTAACTGAACTTAAAGACACCCACAAAATGAAAATTGTAAAACGCAGGTGTAATAATTTTGTTTTTGTACTTTTGTAGAAAAATAAATAAATAAACAAGCAACATGGATCCGGGAGGTCACCCTGGCGAGACGCCGACATATACAACAGCTATCGCCTTACAAAGCAAGCAGAGTTTTTGAGTTTATGTGCTGAAGGTAGGGCTAAAGTACTTGCAAAGTTGTCGTAAAATATCTCTTAATTAGTCAGAGGTGTTAGGGATGTAGTGAAACATTTGACTGATGATGATGGAGTGAGTTTATTGCTGTTTACCGCTCCCAACTCCAATCTTCTAGGCAACTACAAAAAAAATCCCAACAGAAAAACCCATGACACTGACCAACTTGGTAATCGAACCAAGAAACTCATGCTTGGCCGCTCATTTGACGACCTCTGTGTCTGTGTGGTCTAGAGGTTCGAGTGTCGGACTGCTGATAACGAAGTCTTGGGTTTGATTCCCACTGGACACAAATATTTGTGTGATGAACATAAGTGTTTGCATTGGTCTGGGTGTTGCTTATGTATTATAAGTATGTATTTACAACAACAACAAACAAGTATATAAGTATAATATCCATTGTCTAGTACCCATAGCACAAGCTCTGCTTAGTTTGGGACTAGATGGTGCTGTGTCCCAAAGATATTTATTTATTACTATTATTTATTTACATTAAGTATGTGTATAGTTCGGTGACTTTTCCAGAATGATGCCAGGACCTTAAAACAAAAAATAAGCTATGGGCTTACGATGTCCACGTCAACAAGAGTTAAGCTACTAGGTAAGCCAGTAGTTTTAGATAACTTTACTCGTCCAGTGTGGGCGAAGCTTTACGTAGAAGTAATATAAGTTAGCGTATAAGGTAATCTGTGGCTCCAAGAAGACACATGTCGTAGGAGTGTGTCTTGTCTAAAAGTTTTCATAATTTCGCTGAGTACTTATAAGAGGATATTAAGACTTCTTATTTTTCTTTATTACTAGGTACTCTAACTACTAATCTTATAAATCTTAAGTTCTCAGCCCTTTATTCCGAAGTTCCGCGAAACACGTTTTGGAACGGATTTTTTGTAATAACTGTATTGTTCCATATTCTGTCCACAGACATAGTAGTTACTATGTCTGTGATTCTGCCAAATAAATGATCTATCTAACTGAGTAGACTCAAAATCAGCATTAGACTTTTATCGACTTATCTTTGCCAATTAATTCACTGTTATAAATACAATTTGCCAGCTTATTCACAACCGCCCGAAAGTGACCTTATTACGAATCCGCGAGGAAAGTCATCGAACATGTCCTCTAACTAAACACTATTTACAAATCCGAGACTCTGAAGAGTTTCGGTAAATTGACGTCATTCATATACACGCTGAAATTTGAATCGCTTATTTCCCGAAAAGGGGTAATTGTACTCATCATTATGAACAACTTTTACTAAATGTAGGGACCAACTGATTTTATTTTCGCGATTTCAGGGTTGGTCCCACAGTAAAAGTTGTTCATAATGATGAGTACAATGACCCCTTTTCGGGATTTAAGCGACTCAAATTTCAGCAAGTATAGAAACTTCGAAAATGTTGAATATCGGATTTGTGAAATGTCGATTAGAGTTCACTGTAACCTTTGTCACGGATTCGGAAAGGCACTTTCGAACGTTTGTGAATGACTTAGTAGAGGCCTTACCCCGACTGGTCCGAGTTCTGAACCAAATCGAGTTAATGTCAATTCCTAGAGGAGTGCAGTACGAATTGACACTAACTCGAATTCAAATTCGATTGATACAGAACTCGATCCAGCTGCGAATAAGGCCCCAGGTCTTTGTTTCGGAAAATTTCATACACTAACACAAATTATTTATTATCCTACATGTTTAACAAGCAGCCATTTCCAAACTCCCGACGGACACGATATCGCAAACAATACAACCCAGAAAATAAACTACAAGACTATACGAGAGCGTTATAACCAACATAACAATTCGAAATCTTGAGCTAAAAATCTCGAAATACCCTCCAATTTAATCCAAACTTTATGCCAAACGGAATAGAGCAGAAAATTATTTGTAAATAACACTGCAGCCTCCAGCTATGCTATTTCAAATGCTGTGTGAGCGGAGTTGTTTTAAAAATTCACTGCAAAGTGAACTGAGGGTGAAGTGAATTGGTCCTTAGTACGTCCGTCGTTATTGAGTTCTGCACCTGTTCTGTGTACCAGCTTCACCTCAGGGCAGTGAGAGACCAATCAGTATCTTGCTTCCAATCGCTTGGCACTACACTTGGTAATAATACGTGTTGTCATTTTGGTTCTAAGCGCCTTACCAATGTGAAATCCGCTTCCTTGAATTGGTTATTGTAACCTGCTGAGGATTGGAGCTGCTAATACTTTTATTTATTTAGGATTTTTAATACCTGCGATTTCTAAAATAACTGAACTTGAGTCGTGATCATCATTGATCATGGTATTGAGATTGAAATCACCAAAGATGGTATCGAGAACTCTCGAAGTATCTCGTCGAATATTCTAAAACTAAAAGCGTCGCATAATGCTTGCATAGATTTAAAACTCAGGTTCTGGCCAAAGCTTATGAAACACTAATTTTGTATAAACTAGACTGCGAAAACAACATTCAACGTTTAATAATGTCAATCTGGATAATATCACACAATTATTATGTAGGTACCTGAACTACCGTCTCCTGTCAAGGACAAAGGGATCAGACATTGATATTGAAATGTGTATTACATTGAGTGACAAACACTGATGTCAAGTACATTGAGAATTCAATGTGTAATGTTATCTCAATTAATTAAGTAATATCAAACATTCTCTGTACTCAGTCTAAGGGTAGTGAGCGCAATTTTGAATATTTGAGATTCGGGGTTTGATTCTCAGATTGTGCTACAAATCGTGAATGACAGTGAAAAGTAATGATGACTCGAGTTTGAAGATGTAACAAATATTACTATGATGGTATTCACAAACCATACTGTGACGAATATCTAGACATACTACACTAGAAAGCAATTTAGAAACCTTTCAGTGTATTATCCAGGAAACAAAGCTTACCTAGAGAATACGACACAATTTCGGGAGAATCTCTTACACAACAATTTATTTACAAAAATAACTGTTACTTAGAAATCTTCCCACTTTCCTTATTCCCACATAATCATCTTATATAATAGAAACTTGGCCAAATCAAAGGATTATATGCTTCTCGGAAATCCTAAATAAATAACAGAGGATTCAGCGCTCAGATTTCGCTCAAACGTATTAAGTAGCTCTACCTTCTCACTCGGTTTAACTTCAAAGTGACGGAAAATACTTGAATTCCGAATGACAGTGCTGTTACACAAGTAATTTCGACGAAAACAGTCTTTCTTTCTACCATAGAATCTTCACACGACTTCCTTGCTCCAAGTGAGTTCCCGTCTTTGTCATTCGTGTCAGGAGTTAAGGCGTTAGAGCGAGACAGGTGGAGGTTTAGTGATGCTTGTGTCAGGACTAGAATCAATACTACATGGTAGAACGAAGAACACGCTGCTTACAGCCATGAATAATGTATGTCACGACCATTACGGCTATAGTGTAGAAGTTGTCGGATTTTGATTTAAACTGTTACACAGTTTGGGACTGAGTTTACGTGCAAAGTTTTTTCGTCTGAGTAAACGGTTTTGTGCTGGAAGGATTCTATTTTTAAAATGAGCTAGCTTTAAGGATTAAACAGAATTGATTGCTTCATTGGCCTGACTGACTTAATTTAGTCTTTCTCGAGTGTGCAATTTAGGAGGAAGTTAGCAAGTACAGCTGCGAACTGAGTAAACCAGAGGATCTTAAAATTCTTACATACTTTTAACCCACAATCATATTCATACATATACATAAATCAAATCCTTAAAAAAACGTTTCTATGAATAGTTTGTTGAATTGTAACATTTATAACTTATGTGTATTGTTGGAACTTGGAATCATAACGTGGGCCGAAACATAATTAAATGATTCAATATTCAGATTCACCTTACCTACTACGTTTGCTATGAAAACTTTAATAAAATAACAGCTATAACGATTCTTATCTTCGACCTTTACACAAGGATAACTTCCTTATGACATTTATTCTAATATCTTATCATACACTATCATCAACTTTGCAGTTAATTCAAAGTCGTATAGAAACACTGTTACTTAATAAGATATCGCTGACGTCACCCAAAGACGTGCCAAGTGGATGAGAATTTCGATACCACGAGCAGTGTTCACGGTAGCTTAGTGGCTAAACCACTGGCGTACTGAGCCAGGAGTCGCAGGTTGGACTTTTTTTTTCTACAATTTAAAATCGAATTAATCAAAAGGTGTAAATATGAGAACTAATCTAGTTTCCATTCTTCCTTATGAAATACACCCGACAGCTTTGCTAACGAAATATTAGATTTCTTCATGAGGCAGCCTGGACATGGTTATAGCTCTTGCTGTGTGTCAAACATCCGAATCTGTTCTATTAGTTTAGCTCAATTTTGAAAATACATTTATAAATTGATAATATTAGTGGGATAATTTTTCCACCAAGTGTCATCCAACAAAACACATCTATTACGACACCAGCAGGGATCATAGTTTATAATCCCCCAAATCCCGTAGCTCAGAACTTTAGGGTCTCCGTCTACACAAACTAAGTGAAACTGATGAACCATGCCACGTCGAGACACCATAAAACGCAACTTTTGTAGGTATTCAACTTTGACGCAGTTTTGCGAAATGACCAGTTTGTGTCGTAAAACCATTGTGTAGAAGGGTTCCCTATATTTGCCTTATCTTGGAGTTTGGGTGCCAAAAAGTTCAATGGTGTTGACCTTCGTTTTGTAGCTATGTTATGACGTACAGATAGAAAGGTTATGGTGTCCGGTGCATTTGGGGAGGCAAAGGGTCGTTGAAAGTTTGATAAAACCAGACGAGAAACGAATACGATAAAATTCAAAGAAATTTTTATACGAGCACGTTGTAGCCAAACATTTTAACAATATCACAACCAAATATAAAGCCCATAACATTTAACAGCCACGTGTAACAATAAAATCTTAACCACTTCACCGCGTATATCCAAACCGACAAAACCGCTGAGAGCACCCATACAAGCACCATACTACCCACTTTTCAGCCTTTTAAATAATTTACCGTCGATTTTATCGTCCTTTGCGGTGTATCTGCATTTATGACGAATTCTCGTGGGATCGGTCCCTCTAGTTCTTTCGGTGGGATCTTCTGAAGGCTCTACAGGGTTGTTATTCAAATCCAGGCGCCGTAATTGTCACATTATGCACGCTTCCTGACTGGCACATGGCGCTAAGATTAATGGCTGTGGTTCCCGATCGTGGGGTAGGCCAAAAAGGTTTTTTTTATGCTCCCTTCACGTGAATGAGTAATTGAAATAAATGATCGGCTTATTCGTGTGTTGTTGGAAGTCAACGTTTGTGATTAATTGTTCGTGTGATTTGAATTTCTTTTCAATAACGTTTTTATGTATTTACTTTAGAAATTGTACGTGCGCATTAATATTGCTGGAGTTTCTAAGGAGTGATTTATGTATACCTACCGGCAAATAAATAGATAAAATAAAGATGATGCCACTGCGCATGTTACTGTAATGACATACGGGTTAGAATCGTTTAAATCGATCACTGCATATGTTCAAGTTATTTTCCGATAACTTTAACTGCCTATTTATTTAACAATAATAGAGTTTACAGGAAACTTCTACAGCTAGGCTACTATTGGCGCCCACCGTGGTATCAACATAACTCTTAACCACAGATAATAATATAATATAATACTATACCTCTTAACCACAATACTACACATCAAAATTTTCGCCCAGTAGTATTTAACGAGGCAATTTGTTACTACCAAAACTAGGCGTTAAATGCTTTTAAAACAACAATGGAGCGGTGTGTTGTACTATTGTATCGAATCTAAAATCTCGACTCTTTATTATTGGCGCCCAACGTGGGATCAACAAATCTAAACTTTTGGTCGGAACAACTACGCCACACGTCATCGCTACAATGGCCGTTCGTTTTCACGCGCCAACTACCCTCCCTGAATGTATGTCACTCCAGTATTTAGCGAGTCCATTTGACTCGAAAACTACACGTACCGTTTCTTTTTACGACAATTCCTTTTGTAAGCAGTATTTTTTCAAGCATGTCGGAATATAGGTTATGTTGTTATAAGAATTGCTTATTGTTATTATAAATTGTGTTTGTTGTTACTGTTGTTAGTCGCAAATGATAATGTTTTGGTTCCTTTCAAAATAATGTTATGTATAGGAAATGTTTTTTGGATTTCTTTTCTGGAATCAACAAAGCAGTAAATATATTAAATGTATAATTCAGTATTTTTCAAAATAACAAATTTCTAGTGGAAATGAATTTTATACAACTAAGAATTTCGTTGTGAAAGGTCAACACAGATGTGATATATATATATCACATTAGGTACAGTACAGCTGTGTTCCTTACCGGTTGTATTAATGTTTTGTGGATGTCAAACTGCTCGGACAAATAATAATAACTTAAAATGAATTAGCAGCCTTTTAATATTAACAAATAATTTAAAAACGAGCTATATAGGCACTTTTAGATCGACGAAATAACAAAGGACACAACCCATATCCTACCCTACATTTATGAACCAATGCTAATTATATTTCCTTAATTGGGCCTTTGTGGACAAAAGTTTCGATCCAAAATTAACAGGCAAACAAAATATTATCCCGAAACAAAATGTTCACAATGATTTACACTCAAAAAGTTGAACGCAAAATACTTTGAACTTGAACGCAATAATTCACCTATCTGGGCATACGTAAGGCTACGTTCACACGAACTCCGAGACCGCGGCGACACCGCCTGTGAATACTAAATAAGGCCCGTAGTATGACGGACTACCCTCAAAGCCAAAATAAAAATGATATTTTTCAACCCTTTTTAGCGAGCGAAATTACCTCTCGTTTCGCGTAATGACCTCTTTTTAATTAATGTAGTAGAAAATTCCGAGCTTTTTTGTGTTAAATGTGCGTAATTTACATGCTAAGTACGCAATGCCGATTTCGAATGAGCTTCTGTGTTCTAGGAACGGGTGCAAAATAAAATCATTTTCTCTTTGTGTTTTCAAGCAAGCGTTGATTTCGAGAGTAATATAAAAACGTTGTGTGAAGAAAAATATGTGACTAGCATGAAAACAAGGAAAATTCTATGACGGGATAGGTAGGTCAGCCTGGAGTCTGGATTTGTGCCCGGTTAATGGCAATAGACTCGCCCCCTATTACATGGGACTACGTGGGACACTCAGAAAGTTTTGCGAAACTAAAAAAAATTGTTCTATACGTACATATATTTTTATCAAATCTTTTCAAAGTACTTTCCACCAGCCTCTATACAAAGATTCATGCGCCTAAACCAGTTTTCAAAACACTTTTTCCAGTCCGCCGCAGACACCTCGTTTACAGCCTGCTCGAACGCAGCCAGCGCATCTTCCGGCGACGAAAATTGTATCCCTTTGAGCTGATTTTTTATTTTTGGGAATAAAAAGAAGTCACACGGTGCTAGATCAGGGCTGTAAGGAGGGTGACCCAGGAGTTTGACTGGCGTGCTGTCCAGGAAGTCCCTCGTTTTGAGTGCGGTGTGCGCAGGTGCATTGTCGTGGTGGAGCAGTAGCCCGCGGAGCCCTGTGTTTGGTCGCTTGTTGCTTATAACAGAGAAAACTTCTGGCAAACATTTGGTAGTATACCATTCGGCATTAATGCTTCTTTGATCCCGTAAGGGAATTGATACCAAGTGGCCAGTCAAATTAAAAAAGCTAGCGATCAAAATCTTACCCCCGCTTCTAGATCGCTTCACTTTGGTAGGCGTTGGCTCATTTTGAAACACCCAAACAGTCGACTGGCGCTTGGTTTCTGGGTCGTATTGATAAATCCAGGACTCATCACCTGTAACGATGTCGTAAACACGCCGAGACGAGCCTGCTTCAAATTTGTTAAGCATATCACGGCACCATTCCACCCGGGCCTGCTTCTGAGCATCGGTGAGGTTGTGCGGCACCCAGCGTGATACTATCCTCCTCACGCGAAGATGGCTGTGTAGAATCTCGTGAACGCTTCCCGATCCAATCTTCAATATGTGTTGAATCTCCTGATATGTAATTCGCCTATTGTCTTGGATTAAAATTTTCACTGCTAGCACGTTTTCTTCGGTAACAGCCGTCAAAGGGCGACCGCTTCTTTCGTCATCCCCCAAAGTTGGTCGACCGCGCTTGAATTCGTTATACCAACGATACACGGTTGCCTTGGAAGGGCCTTCATCCATGAATGCCATTTGAAGTCTATCGTACGATTCATCCGGTTTCAGGCGACACTTGAAATCGTATAAAATCATAGCTCTAAAATGTTCCCGGCGCAGATCCATATTTCAGTGAGACACAATACTTTGAATTAACTCGCAAAAAATGTGGAGGGAAATTTTGAAATTGGAACTTACTTATTTTTACTTATAAATAATCATATTTTCGAAAAACATTATAACTGGCCAGTCTCCCATATATAAAAACTTTTTTTCGCAATACTTTCTGAGGGGCCTGGTATAACATAACTGGCGAAATGTGGGTGTAATATTACACCTCTGCCTACCCCTTCGGGGAATACAGGCGTGATTTTATGTTATGTTGTTGGGATAGGTTCAAGAAAAAAATCTAGAACATGAAAATTGCTATCTTCTTGCGCAGTTGTAAGTTAGCTGGAATTAGTTACTATAGGTAGTATTTATACTTTGCAGTAACGCTACACGGTGCACTGCAGACATTCTCAGGACCTCACAAAACTTATTAAAAAGGTTTAGGAAGTAATTAGTTTTTTCTTATAGCAAAAGGCGCTAATAAGCTTTCTCAAAATTAACTAGGTATTTTCGGACGTACATCGTTATATAGATGGCATTCACGACGCAGAGTGAACTCATTCTGTCACAAAAGACTTAGAAATAATCTTGATCTACGACCGATCTAGATGTTTCTTAAATCGCTTTTAATACGCAAAATAATTCCATAAACTCCTTTTGTGAAATACCTTCTAACTACAACATTTATGCCAAAAACAGAATAATCCCTTGTCTTACAAAGATGACCTTTTAAACATAATTCGTGGTCGGCTTTAGACAATAATCCTATATTAATATCTGTGAGAGGCAATTTTTGCGTTTCCACAAGTTAAGGCTAATTAATGAATTCAAATAAGCTAATTAAGTAGACCCTAAAACCTTATTTAAGAATTAAAAAGATACTTCTAGAGCTTTTGCTCAAAATGTATTGTTTAATATTGTTGTTGGGTCATGAGTCTTCTTGGCACAAGTTGAGATGTGTTTGGGATTCTGATACAAGGTCTTGCTGTATCAACTGTTTGTTTTGTTGATGTAAACAGATTGTATGCCAAAAGATTTTGCGATAGGATGTCAGCTCAACTCTATCTGGAATTTTACTTGTTTGTTAGTGCTGTATCTTGAAGAGATTTAGTGAGTTCGGCGAAAAATTTGCAAACTGTATTAAATGTTTTTAACATTTCGTTGTCAACTTGAATTTTGTATTTGGGGTTGCAAATAGAAACTTTTAAATACTCGTATCTGATATTTCTAAAGCCACAAAAGCAATCACAACATTTGGACCCGAATTTTTGCTTACCCAGAACATATTTGCTCAGAAAGCCGAATTTGAGTCACATTTCTGTTACACAAACAATTGCCAGCGTCTCAACCCTTCTGGCCGTAAAACCGAGAAAAATTTCCATTATTCAAACAGAACGCAAGAATAACAGGAAAAGTCGAGGCATTCGCATTTGATCGTCGGCTTACGCGACCAGCATGGCACAAATTGCGTGCCGCGGACGAATCTAACGCGCCCTTAACGAGAGTTCCGTAGATACGGGTTGTGTTGCCCTCGGCGAGATTGTAAACAATTCCGGACGATCCCGGCCGATCCCGTGCGATTCGGGGCGGGATTAAATGCAAGCTGGTGCGGCAGTCCCAGTCGTAAACGCAGCGTCAATTATTCTAGTCTGGGTCAGTGTTTTACGAGCGTATTTTTATGTGTACTGAACAGAGTAAACACGGCTACACATCAAGCTAAATACCCATTCTAAACTGACCTCGCACTGGACAGGCTTTCCTTACAATGAGAGGTCAGCTTATACTGGGAATGGTATAGCTTGATATATAGCCTTGCGTACGCATCCGATCGAATGATTTACGTGTTGACTGTATCTGACGTCGGGATTTGTTTCGTGGATATCATAAGATATTGAAAGGCTGTTAAATAAAACTGGTACGGTTCTGTTTTGTTACAAGTCAAAGGATTTATTGGAATTAACGATTCGGGTTCCACGACCGAAATTGGTTCGTATTTGTAACCTACCATCGTTGTAGTTGACCGTATATTTCAAACCAAAAAAATCTTGCCATGTCGAGTCGAAATGAATTTATACACAAAAGAATACCCTGCATTACGCCCATGGATCTGAATTGCCCCTATCCTTATCACAAGCGGACATTACACGGGATTGTCCCAAAAATGGGTATTCAGTATCCTCAGAATGGGCTCTTTCACTGCATCGGATTGTGACTATTTCATTAAAATCTGCGGACTGCCCTCTCGGCCCGAGAGGCTAATAGCCTCTTTAACGGTTATAGCCTGTTCCGGAGCTTGAGACCCTGGTCCTCGGTAAAATTATTAAATTTCGTTACAGAATATTTAATGGCTGGCGCCCTCTTGATTTTAATGAAATGAGTTTTGTATTCGAGCGTTGTGGCGCAACTTGGGAGAGGCCTATGTCCAGCAGTGGACTGCGATAGGCTGAGTTGATTGATTGAGTTTTGTATTCGAAGTTTTTACATGTCATCACTTGGATAAAAATTTTCACTGGGAGGTTAGATAAAGTTTATGGTTGTGTTAGTTTGAAAAAAAGTCCACACCTGGGGATGACGTTGCATGTAGTCTTCTAAAATTTATTTTCCTTATTTTGATTTTGCTAACTAGTAATTGCGGTATCATCGTTTCTGTTAGCAGTTAGTTCTGCGGAAGCTTCCTAAACAGCTCAGATTATTCAGACTACTACAGGCACTTATGAAAGTTCATAGTAGTTCGACTGACCAGTGCGATCGTCGAACTAATTAGACTTTTTATTCCCACCAGTTCTACTGTCGAACTAGTGAGAAAAAGTAATTCCCACTAGTTATACTATCTATAAATATTAACCTGTCCGGACTTCAGCTTATTATTTAAAGTTTATCATCGACTATTGTAAGATTTTGTCGAAAAGAAATACGACAATTTGGGTCGGTAATTGAATAATTACAAGAGCAAACAATAGATACATTTTTGTAGATAAGATAAGATAATGATATAAGATAAGATATTTGCATGTCAATAATTTGACTAAAGTTGTAAGAACTAATCCTAATTACATGTAAGACCAACTGTGTTATGTACCAACTTTTATGCGAATAAATGAATTGAATTGAATAGAAAGCACACCTGCTGAAGTCATATTTTGTTTACTAATACCACATTGTGATCACACATCATTGTCATCACTTATTTAATAGATATGTAAGTAGGCACATTGTCTCATGCGCACACGGCACGGCACGGCACGATTGGATATTCTCGTATAACTCGCGCCAATACAACAGAAGAAGACACTTAAATATACCATTCTTTAACCAATCATTTCTTCTTTCCAGACATTCCGTACCTGGAGCTGGCAGAGCCTGAAGAAGGATACCATGGTCTGATCAAAGAGAATGAGACGCTGGTGGAAGTGACGCCGGCCATTCGCGCCAGGGGGCCGCTGTGCTCCTTCCTGATCCTGAATAACAAGCACCATGGGGAGGCGCCTTTTGAGGTCAGTACTCTTGAAGATATACAGCATTTTGTAGTAGTAGAGCTCCTTGTAAAAGAGTGAAGCGAGTGAGAAGCAGTGTTGCTGTGTTTCAGTTTGAAGGGTATGGTTCCAGGTAAAATTACAGGCACGTGAGCCTTTCCAACTTTGTCTCTTAAAGGTTCACAACGCATCAGCAATAAATACTCTTGGTGTTGTTGGTGTTGGCGGCGGGCTTACTTTTCACAGGTGAACCGACGCGCGTCTGTCTGTTTGCCAATCTATTAGTGACTTTATTCAGGAATGCAAAATATAATGAAATATAAATACATATAGTACTTACGGCATTGAAACGTGGTCGCTCAAAATGAGCCTAACAAGAAGGCTCAAAGTCACCCAAAGGGCAATGGAGAGGGCTATGCTCGGAGTATCCCTGCGTGATCGAAACAGAAATGAGGAGATTCGCAGGAGAACGAAGATAACCGACATAGCCCGAAAAATGGCTAAACTTAAGTGGCAGTGGGCGAAGCATATTGCTTGCAGAATGGATGGCCGATGGGGCCGTATGGTTCTGGAGTGGCGACCGCGTACTGGAAGGCGCAGCGTGGGTAGGTCCCCCACAAGATGGACCAACGACCTGGTGAAGGTCGCGGGAATTCGCTGGATGCGGGAAGCGCAGGACCGGTAGTTGTGGCGATGCTTGAGGTAGGCCTATGTCCAGCAGTGGACGTGTTTCGGCTGAAATGATGATGATGATGATGATGACATATAGTACTTCCCACTTTACAATCATCACTTTTGAGTTTCGTATAATTGAGACTTCCTATATGAAAAGTGGGTAAGTAGTTGTTTGTTTGTTTCTGAACATGCCTGAAAACTCCATTTTAAGTGATAAAAGTTTTCGATTTTATTGAACTGAAAGCAAAGTTAGCTCTCTAGGCAGGAAGATAGAAAGTCTAACTTTTCGGCTTTCTTTATCCTCAACAACGATAGACATCGTTTCGAATTATTTGGACAGGACCCACCGTACGTTTTCATTACTGTAATCCGGTTAGCTAGAAGTAGCGGTAAGAAAGAAGGAAAAATGGTTTTTGACCCAATTAACGGCGCGCAACATTTAAATAACAGTGCAACAGAAACACTAACAGGTGGGTTGGGTATACAAAGAAAGTAAAACGAAAAAAACACATGGCAACACCTGATTTAGAAAACCGCCCTTACTGCTTTACGAAATAAAGGCGCTGTCGGACTAAGGTAAGGCTAAGCTAGTATCAGAGTTGCAATTGTTGCAAACCATGCCGTCCAAGTATGGGAACTTCCTTAGCCCATAGAAGTTAATGAGGAAGAAAAGGCATTTGACTAAGGAAATGTGACGAAGCCTATAAGCGTTGCATGTTTACGCTTCAAATCTTACGGAATATAAACCAATGGATTTTGAACAAACGCAAGATTTCCTTTGTTGCCGATTTTCCTCATCTATGTCCTGATCTGCATTCGCTGAATGGAGCTCTTTTCAGAAACATACCTATTCATAAGTAGGCAAGTTTAATTCGTTTAATCGTCTGGTGAACTATGGAGCTGGAAGTCAACAGTGGTCACTGGTCAAGTTATTTTATCGTTGCCGCCTGCGGACCAGTAAGCCTCTAGAGTCCTAAACGCCGATTAGCCGGATATCTCCAGTCACCAAGCATATGCAGTAGCACCGCATATCATACGCCCCGCCGCCAATCGAGACGATACTATCAGCGAGCGGCACCAATCATACCACTGAACTTTTGAACCAACCAATCATAACGCACTGTCCGCCCCCTGTCCCCCGACAACATTTTACGACTGTGTTCTCATGCAAAACTTTGTTTATGCGAAGACTTGAAGATTACTGGTCCGTTTTGCCGCCTAAGACCTAGCGTCGTCTAAGACTAGAAGTGTCTGTTAAGCGACCCTGGGACGGTCAACAGCACGTGGTGGTCGCGTGCTGCTGTGGAGGACAAAACATTGTTCTCCAGGGACGTGCTAATAGCATAGCAGCGGAGGGACATCAGCGCGGTCCACAGGAGTTCCCGGAGCTCCTTTATTTTGTGTTTAGGGTGGCTACCGTGTGGTTTTAGTCGGTAAACAACCAAAATACCCCTCTGCCTTCCCCAGACGAAGGGTATCCATGAGGATTACCGCTCGTAAACAAAAAAGGGGGCCACATGTAGGGTATTAAAAGGTAATCTGCTACGGAGGTATCACACTACCCCCTCCCCGTACCCCCCCAACCACAAGGCCAAGATTAATAGAGAGATGAAGTCTCAGTAAACGGATTATTCTGAAAATAAGAGAATGCCACCAACAAACCACACTATCATTAACCTTTGTTCCGACCCCGTAAACTCGTTAACGCATCCCATTGAGGAATAACCTCCCAACTATGCGGTCCGAACGCTAAATCAACAGAAACATTGCGCGCTGGGCTCGTAAACAAGTCCCATTTGCATTGTACCCACGCAGCAATGTAGCTCGTACAACGCGATAAACTCTCGTTGTAATAAACGTCGTGGTAATATGTGTATGTATACACTGTGGTATGGCTAGGGTTACCCAATAAAATAGTTTTCAAAAAAAAAAAGCTAGACATTATTTTTTTTCCACGAACACAAATTGTATTACGCGCTACATTTATTTTTATCAGTCATCGTAATTATGTGGCACTTTTTATCACGTATTTTAAAACGGACTTGTCAGGAAAATTCTTGACGTATGGCAACCCTAGGGATGGCGTAGTTTTATTGTTCTTGCACAGACGATAACTAGAAATGGAAAAAGTTTGGATTGCTTGCAATAAAGTGCATCAATGTACAGGTAGTTTCGAATTGCGAACTGTTAAGGCTTGTTTTTTTATAGTTTCGTATTAAAACAACAAGGACAAAAAATACGGCTTTTCAACCTTGCTGTGTTTAAAAAAATGGCAGGTTTTTAAAGCTTTGAGTTTCGATTCTAACAATTTGTCCGATTTAACTAATGAGAGGACCGGACCTTACTTTATCGATCAATTTTAAATTAATTTTTACTAAATGTTTTTTGTGGAGACCGCGAATCGGCAAACGCAGCGTAGGGCGCCCCCCTGCCAGGTGGACCGACGACCTAAAGAACGTAGCTGGGGGGGACTGGATGCGGAAGGCAGAGGACCGAGTGTTGTGGCGCAACTTAGGACAGGCCTATGTCCAGCAGTGGACTGCGATAGGCTGAGTTGATGATGTTGATGAAATGTTTTTATGTAAGGTTTTCTTTTATTCAGTACCACATAAAAGAAAAGAAACAAAAGCCATGCATGGTGCATTAAAAAGGCCTCCACGAGTGACAATATTTAATTGAACGTCCGGCGCACCAACTAGCAGTGCGTCGCAGTCAGCCCCGCTACCAACTTGCTGACTGGCTAATCTTTACACCACGGCATGTATCATTATGCAGCTCATGTCGACACGATAGAAGAAGATTCAGTACCAGGTTAAATAATTTTTAGCCTAAAATACACAAAACACACCATGATTTAAAAATATTCACTCTCCCCGCGCACACATGTCAGAGTCTGTCAGACACGCCACTCAAACGATGCAATTTGTATCGTTCCTAGTCTTTATTTACCCTCCCCTATAAAATTAGTTCAATATTTATAAATCACATTTTTCATCCGTCCCGTCTAAATAAAGGATGTTTTGTGAAATACCCGCATATTTGTTGAATATTGCCTTAGTAGTGGTCCTAGTTGCGTAAGTCTTAAAAATGTGTTGTCATAAAAGATTAATGCTATTGTTTTGGTGTGTTCATAAATAGCTTATGTTCTTAATACATACACCTATTGTATGAACGGATGGCGGAAAACTTCAGGCCTATAATAAAAAGAACGGTTTATTCCACTTTGTTCACCCAGGTGATATAATTATTGTTATTTAACCAAAGAACTTCGAAAACTTTATAAACAGGAGGTATGATTCTACTTACACGCAGATCGACTAAACTATATTATTATTAAGAGCCTGTACAGTCCCACTGCAGGGCAAAGGCCTCCCTACTCTCCTTCCACCCCTCTCTGTCTGTGGCTAATAAGGACCAGTCTTTTTGAAAGTTGTCCAGTTCATCCCGCCATCTCCGTCTGGGCCTGCCGCGTTGGTGTTTGCCATTTGTGGGGGCCCATTGGGTCGTACGTGTGGCCCATTGGTCGTCTGGCATGCGGCAGATAACTTTAGTTATATTCATATTCATATTATGTAATTGCATTCCACAATTTACATAAGGTGCTAAACAAAAATGGCTTAATAGCTTATGGTTACTGGGTGCTCGGTTTTTTCGATAGTCTGAAGATGACCATGCACCAAAGTACCAATTTTACTTTATATTTTTTTGTTAATTGTTGGTTCTGTTACGCTGTAACTCACAAAAATAAATTCTGACTGAAACAGACTGGTACAAAAAGGTGAAAACAGTAGGCAGATGACGAAGTAATATGCTTACCGCAACACACACTCTTCAGCCCATTACTCTCCCAGTGCTGGGCACGGGCCTCTTCTCAGTATGAGAAGGGTCCTTAGTCCACCAGCTGGCCTAGTGCGGGTTGGCGGACTACACACACCATCGAGGACTATATGGAGCACTTCCAGGTGCGTAGATTTCCCCACGATGATTTCCTTCACCGTTAATTGCAAACAAGCGTATCATATTAT